>LNAC01000005.1:4095114-4142662 GCA_002007465.1 Ailurus styani | reverse complement strand
CCTTCCCTCCTTCCCCACCACCCCCACTTCCTGGAAACCCTGCTCCCAATTGCAGTTAGGGACTCGCACTCACTGTGGCACGTGGTAGTCAGCGCGAGACCGGTGAAATCAATAGTCCTCGTCTTAGCTCAGCCCTTCCTGGTGAGAAGATTTCAGAGACTTTCAAATGAGGGAGGGGGGGAAACGCTAATGGTGATTATAAACCATTATTCATCGAAAGGTACATTCTTACTTCAGAAATGTTAAAAGATGGGGAGGAAGGGGTTCTAAAATGGATAAAACACAGTATTAAAGACCTGGTAGTGTTTTAGCAGGTAAGTGATTTGTTTGGAGTACAAGGCGTATCTATTCCATCACCTTTTATCATTGATAATGTGGACGGCCATGAAAATCGCAGTAATATGGGACATTTTCATCATGTTTCCCATTTCATAGCATGTGAAAAGACTTCATCGTCCTTCATGCATCCAAGAGAAATCCTAAAGTTGCCAATCTGGTTTTCCTCCTCCATCCAGAAAGAATTCTTTCTTACTGGGAGAGAAGCTAAGTTCATCCACAGAAGGAAAGAACAGACGGTGTGGACAGAAGAGAAAAGTAAGAGCACACGCAGAGGAGGGGAAGGGTTTAGGGGGCGTCGGGGGACTTGAGCCAAGGGTGTGAGGTATGTATGTGTGAGGAAGGGATTGTCTGTGTATTGTGTGCTTAGATCTGCTCTACTGTCCTTCAGGAGATGGGAGAAAGGAGTAGAATTCCTTTTTAATTACTTTTGGCTATTGTACTGTGCTTCTTAAGTATGATACTTTTTTTCCCTTTTTCCTTAGAGAAAAAGGAGGGGGAAGGGCAGAGGAAGAGGGAGAACTTCAAGCAGACTCCACGCTCAGTGTGGAGCGCAACACGGGGCTTGATCTCATGACCCTGAGATCATGAAACTGACTTCATGAGATCACGAGGTCATGAGACCCTGAGCTGAAATCCAGAGTCAGATGCTTAACTGACTGAGCCACGCAGGTGCCCCAGTATGATACCATTTTGACACTGAACCACTTGGGTCCAGGCTTTTAAGGGGAACGTGAATTTTGATGCTGTAATATAGCAAGGCAAACATCATTTGGTGGAGTATTTAAAGTTTTTAAAGCATAGTTTAAAAAAATGCTAATATTATTCAATTTTCCCTGAGCAAATACATAATTCTTCATATATTCAAAATGGTAGAAGGGGCAATGTCAGTTCAGAGATTCAATGAAACATCCTGCTTCAATGAAGATACAACAACTAAATTGAGTTAAGTGTTCGAATGTTTGAATCAAATGATCAACTGCCTTTGCAAATTGTTCCCAAAATTTAGTATATCTGTATGTTGCCCATCACAACACTATTAAAGTTACTATTAAAAAGACTTGTGCCTGGGGCACCCGGGTGGCTCAGTCGGTTTGCGCTGAGCTCTTGGTTTTGGCTCAGGTCATGATCTCAGGGTCCTGGGATCAAGACCAAATTGGGCTCCGTGCTCTATGGGGAGTCTGCTTCTCCTCTCTCTCTCTCCTTATGCCTCTGTCCCCTCCTTGTGCACTCTCTCTCTCTAAAAAGAATGAATCTTAAAAAAAAAAAAAAAAAAAAAAAAAGACTTGCGCCCATCAATTCCACACCTAAGAATTACCCAAGAGATTAAATTAGGAAGTTCAGAGAAATGGGTGAAGCTGGCCTGTGCGTACGGGAGGGATTGTTGGCTGCAGGAATCATCCAAAGGACAAACAGTGATGACTGAAATACGGGACAAACGGGCCATGGCCCTGAAAGTGATGAGAACAGAAAGGAGGGACCATGATGACCAGAAAGCCAACGTTCTGCGTGTGAGCCTAGAGGACCAACAAGTTTTGGTGCCTATGAAGGTAAATTCCGGAGATCAGAAATTTGTATGCAGTCCACAGTCAGAAACTGAACTTGTAGGTGAGATGAGGGGACCTAGTTTCTGGCCATCATGTTTTGCTGCCCTCACCGCAGCATGGTGGGTAAAGTCCCTATCATAGGAAGCTTTTGGTAAATTATTATCTACTGTTGTACAAAATACATCAATCAGCTTTACAATCTATTGTTCCGGGAGAGTTCAGTTATTGCCCTAGGTAAGTGCTTGGTATTTGGACATAGTTTAAAATACACTGCTTTGAAAATACTTAATTTGTTTCTACTTTTATGATACATAAAACCTTGTGTCTTGTTTAAAGTAGTTTTATGGTGCCAAATGAGTACACTTCCACGGATGAAAACTTCAGAAACCAAAAGGCACACCTGGTCCTGGTAAGGATGAAAATAAACAGAAGGGAGTATTAAATTCTAGGCAAACAGTAGCTTCCTTGTATCAGCCAGAAGACAGAGGGATTCAGAAAGGCAGAATGCAACACCGAGAAAGAAATCCACAAAGGTACCTGCTCCCACCATTTCTGCAACTTCTTCCACCTGCCCCCCTTCTTTCTTTCCTCTCCTACCAAACCGCCTGAGAAGTAAAGGAAAGGAGGTGAGTCACTCAATCCACCTGCCTTTTGGGATGACTCTAGAGGGGCACCTTCGGCAATCTGAGACAATCCCCAAGGGGTCCACCAGAATAAACACAGGGCTAACCCTACGTGGACATTGTCCAGAGGAATCAAAATTCCCTCACGTCTCCTGGATTACTGAAGCCAGTTCTTAGGTCCAGAAAGGGTGAGGAGCATGGGGCCAGTGATTGGCAAGACCCTTAAGCTCGTGCTTTTCCACTATGCTACAGGTATCCCTGAATCGGACCAGGAGTTGGTAGCTTTATGCGGGTGGGAACCAAGTTCACATTCCTATTCCGCCTCCAGCAGGATGAACTCACCAGTTGCCTGGAGGAGGCCAGGCTGGGCAGGAGCAGCTCAGCTCTGTCCGAGAGCGAGGTCGTGGGCTATGGCACAGGTCTGGGGACCCGGGAGTGATGCTAGGAAGCGATTCCCGTGGCAGCCAACCTGGGCTGGTGTATTTTTAAAAATATGTGTCTGTTCATCTTCTCTTGTTTCAGCCCATTTTAAAGATTATAGAATCTGAAATCATCTGAAAAACCAGGACATAAATCTGGGCGTTCTGTAGTATAATGTTGAATGATTGTGGGCAATTTATGTAAGTCCTGAGTCCCATCTGAAATGAGGGTAGGTAGGTCATACCTACCACACGGAGTTGTTTAGAGACTTAAATAAGATCATTCTTGAGAGAAGGGCTTTGTAAGGTTCTGTATATGTTAATTATTATTTTAAAAACCTTGGCCCTGGCTTTTCGTGTGTGTTCCCTACTCCCCCTTTGTTTTTGCCACCCACCAATTTTATAAACCAGGCTCCTCTGTCTTCATCCAAGTTGTTCAAAGAGAGACAAAGGAGGGTGGGGGGAGGGGGGAGTGAGGTGGGGGAGGACCCCGACAGGATCTGGCTGAGGACAGAGTTCCATTGTTCCCTGCCAGCAGCCTCCCTCAAGCTGTCACTAATCAGCACATCTAATTAATGACAGCTAAATTTTTTAACCAGCCAAGAACCATTCTATTTGTCCTAAATCAGCCTGTGTTCCCCAATCTTCTAAAAGAGATCATGAAAGGATTTGTCAAGCCCCTTAAAAATCCAGGACGCTACCCTCATGACCCTCCCTTGATCTGCCAGTCCAGTCTTTTCACAAAGGAAATCAGACTTGCTAGACCACGTTCATCCTTACTGAACGCGTGGTACCTTCATGAATCACCTTTAGAAATTCCCACAGGCCACTTGTTCTATATTTGTTCTAGAATATTCCAGGGAGGTATCTCTCCTTGGGGGTGATAGGATTCGGGAGAATCCTGATGGCGTGCCAGGTTAGTAAGGACAGAAGGGGGTTAGGTGCCAGGCTTTGCCTGGGAGTTATATGCGAGGCAGGGAGGGTGAGCAGCAGGAACCTAAATGGCCATTCACGCAAGGAGCCCTCAAACCACCCCTGAACGGACACAAATCAAAGGTCCAGGGAATAGATAAATTGAGAATTAAGGTCGTCAGGCATTAAAAAGCAGCACCTGACCACAATAAATAAATAAAACCAATACCGGAAGGTGAGGAGAGTGGCTGAATGTTACCCACCTAAGCTGAGGGATTAGCATGAGCAAGCTCAGACGAATTCACCAGTCTCCTACCAGCGTCCAGCCTGATTTGTGAGCCCAGGCACAGGAGCGATGGCTTTTTCCCTAGAGGATTTTATAAGACATCCATCCATGACACAAAAAGAAACTCAAGCTTATATATATATACTTAGGAGCCCACTTTCTCCTACCTCTTGAAAATTCATCGATTTGGGGGTGTCTAGTTTTCTGGACCCTTCTTCAACAGCCAAAGGTTTTGAAAAATTTCTGGCAGCTTCTTCCATCATAGCCGTTGGTGGTTTCAGTAGAGTTGAGTCGGGTCTAAGAATATGGGCTTTGGTGCCCAACAGACTTGGGTGTATGTCCGTGCGAGGTCATTTACTTCAGTGAGAAGTTGAGCGACTAACCAATTTGAACCTAAATTTTCTTGTTGAAAAATAAGAGTAACAGTAATCCTACCAAATGGGATCCTTGTGAGGCTTCCGTGAAATCATGTATTCGAAGATCCATTTATTTCTTTTAGAGAGAGCGAGTGAGTGCGGGGAAGGGGGTGGAGGGACATCAGGAGAGGGAGAGAGAGAATCTCAAGGAGACTTCTCGTGGAGCACAGAGCCTGACTCGGGGCTCAATCTCACGACCCCGAGATCATGACCTGAACCAAAATCAAGAGTCGGATGCTTAACCAACTGAGCCACCCAGGCACCCCTAAATCATGTGTTTAAAGCACGTGGCACAGTCCCTACAGGCCATGTGTGTTTCATACACGTTCCCAAGGTCAATCGCACCATTACTTCCCATCGTTCGCACCTCCCAGGATCAATACCCTTTGCCACGTGACACTGCGGTTCTGCACACTAGAGATGGTACGTATCTCCCATCTCGTCGGTGTGAAGCTCAGCTGCATGCGACTTGCTTCAGCCACTGGAATGTCGGCAGAAGGAAGAATGGGCCCCTTCTCAGTCTAGACCTTGTGTATCATGAATTTCTCATCCTATGTGTGTTCTGCCACCACCAAGGGAAGGACATGTCCCAGGAGGCCCACCGGTACCAGCACAATGCAAGACTCATGGAGCAAACCCGTACCCAATCCGTGGCTGGGAGCCATGCCCAGCCGAGCTCAGTCTAGATCAGCCAAACCCCAGCCAGCCCACAAACACACCAAGAAATAAGCACTCCTCATCCACCACAGGGTTTTGGAATGGTTTTTTAAGCGCCATTATTGTGGCAATAATTTATACTTACCTTGTCCAGGGCTTGGAGATTTAAGCTTATTTAAAGCTGTTAAAGGTTTCTTTGCTCTTTTAGGCCAGTTCCTGCCAAGCCTCAATACAATACAGTGGAAAGAGCGTGGGTTCTGGAATCAGAGAGACTGAATTCACATCTAGCCTCCTGAGTAGCTTTGGGCAGGTCACTGGGCTTCCCTGCACCTTGATTCTTCGTCTGTGAAATGGGAACGAGAAGACCAGCCCCTATTAGCGGGAGAGTTCAATGGCATCCTTTATGTTACAAGTGGAGACCCAGCGTGGGTTCTCCAGGAAGGGGACTAACTCTCCTCTTTTCTTTATAAGCTTCTTGTCCTTTGGAGAGCCTCATGTCCAGATCTGGACAGAGCAGACAGAAGGGACTAGAGTTTGACTACCTCCCCCAGAACACAGGGGTCGAGACATCAGGTTTCATCTCCAACTCTGGTTCATTCACATATGTGCGGCACCTGTCATGGGCCAGGCTCTGGGAATCCGGTGGCCAATCTGGAAAATGAAGTCCCTGCTCTCACGGAGCGTACCTCTTAGAAGAGGTCGAAGTGGATAATGAATGAGAAAACAAGAAATCGACTGCCTAATTTCAAGCAGCAATACATGCCAGAGTGGGGGTGGGAGGCTGCGGTCAGGCAGACCCTGTCGAGCCGGTGACACCCTCTGCTTCCCAAATAGCAGAAACATTCCTCTCCACCCCTCCTTGCTCCACACTTACCCAGAGAAGCTCTTGCCGTCAACGCTTTAACAAGTTCCATTTTTTCTTTCCGTAGCCACCTGCCGCTCTTGGTACAGGTCCAAGTAAGTCTTCTAAATTCAAGCTCGGTCGTGTGTTCTTCCTCCCTCCTTCTGTGCATGTCTGCATTCCATAAGTTACCTTGGGCGGCCACGCCCACCTTTTTAGACACCCTCCTTTTTCTTCCTTGCTGGAACTGTTTTTGGTCTCATGCAGAGTGGAGGTTCTGTTTTTAAAGACTCTCACCCTGTCATGCCATCTTCCCTGAAAGAACCTCGCATCGTGCTCATCTTTGAAATCTGCTCCTCTCTCGCCTGACAGTATCTGCCTGTCCCCCGAACCCCCAGCTTGGCTCTCATGAACTCCAGGTCAAATGAGAAGATCACCTTCATCGTCCCAGCTCAGGTCAACCTTAGCCTTCTCCGCTGCCCCAAGAGAGCTCACACGAGCAGTTTCCCTCCCTCCTGGTGGATGAACTTGTCGGGAACCCGCCAATAATTGACTAGAAGTCTCCTGTGCCTTTTGCAAAATGAATTTCCGGCAGTTATCTTGAGTAGATAGGTGATCCTGAAAATGCACTGGCTGGACAAGTGACCTGACTTGGCTTGGCAAAAATACAGATTCTGATTCAGTAGGGTCCAGGGCCAGGCCAGACTCTGCATTTCAAACCCGCTCCCAGGGGCTGCTGGTGGACAGAGCACGCTTCGAACAGATCCACCCGCCGTCACGACCACCATGTACCCCGAGGCTGGATTTGTAATCCATGTGAAGAAATCCTCGCTACCTCTAGGTACCTCTCCCTGGAAGGCAGTCTGGGGCACGTGTCTACGGTGGTATTTCTTCTTTCCGAAGTTCAGCCTCAGTCCCAGGGCCTCGCGCCCCCATGTCTTCCCTTCGATATATCGTTCCCTACGGTCCTGTCGATTTTCCCAGTTCGCTGTCAAGGAAAGGGGTATATCTTACTAGGGCAGGGAAGAACAAGACAGAAGACCTGCCCGCATGGTTCGGAGAACATAAAATGACACCTGAACCTGACGGGGGCGGGGGGGGGGAACGTACACCAAAAACCCCAAAACCACATTCAAGGGAAAGGCATTCATTTATATAACCAGAAGAACAGCCATGAGAAAAAAAAAGATTATGAAAAATACTCATCCATTCATTCATTCATTCATTCATTCAATTCAGTTAATACTTGAGCATGTAGTAGAGCCTGGCCAGACTCCTCCAGGCACTGGGTATGTATGCTGAAAAACATAAAATCCATCCCTTTCCTCATGAAGCTGACATCCTGGGGGGGGGGGGAAGCACTAAGCAAGGCAGCAAGGAGATACATAATTACACATAGTGATGGGCTACAAAGGAAACAAGGTGTGGCGATAAAGAATGAAGCCTCAGGGACCCGCTGTGCAGAAGGTGATGAGAGGACCCTCTCAGAAGACGGTGCTCAAGCCGAAAGACCAAAGCTAGAAGCAGCAGGACCTGCGGGGAGTCAGGTCAGAGGTAGGGGGCAGAAAGCTCACTTCGAGGGGAAGCAACAGTATTTGCAAAGGCCCTGAGGTGGGAAAGAATCCAGTGGGTCTGAGGAACTGAAATGCATCTGCCCGGCTGGAGCCTAGCGCGGTGAGTGGGGACGGTGCCGCAGGGGAAGTTGAAAGGGTGGTGCAGGGTCTCGGACATTTACACCCGTGGGCTAGCCGTGGCTAGTAAGCAAAATGAATTTGAAAGCTTAGTGCCGGAGGGTAAATCTACAATTGGGTGGGATGGGATTTGTTTCAACAAATATTTCCAGAGTGTCTACTTGTTCCAGGGTTCCAGGATTGGTATATGGAAATAGATGGTAGATTAACCAGAAGAGAGTGATTTGATTGAAAGGAAATGGGCAAGACCCTCAGTCACTGTTGAGAAAGCTGTTGATTGACGTGGATAGATGGGAACCCAAGAAAGGGATGTGGTAGAGAGTGATCTGGGGGGAGAGGGGGTGGCACTGGATCACGGAAGCAAGAAGAGGCTAAACATACTGCACATGCGTGTGGGGGGGGTGAGAGAGAGAGAGAGAGAGAGAGAGAGAGAGGAGGGAGAGAGATTAGAAATACATATCAATGATATTAAAGACAACTTCGAAAGAGCAAACCCTCCATAACCTCACCAAGCTCGCCTAACCTCTTCCATTTTGGCCACACCTTTCTAGCACCTGTTCACACACGTAAGCGGCCCGCGAGCTGCGACTGTCACACGGGTACCGCACTGTCATCCCGAATTGTCACTGAAGCACACACTGCCACACGAATGCGGCACCTCCTAGACTCTGTGTTTCCGTGGTCTCCGTGATTATATTTTAGGAGATACCCCACATTTTTTTAAAGAAAAATTAATTTTCTTCTCCTTTGGTGGTCATAAGGCCAAGTTTGGGAGCCAGGCAGGCCTGGAGTCAAACCTTCAGTTTGACACTTACCATCTGGACAACTTGGGTGAAACTGGCCTCCTGGAAAGGCAGTCTCCTTGCCCATAAAGAAGGAATGGTGACCCTTCCTTCCCAGAATAGCTATGAGAATTACGATATTGGATAGAAACTGAACATGGAAATGGGTCCATGGTGAGAAATGGAAGCTCTTTTATTAACAGTACCATTTTTAGTATTCTCTTTTGGCAATTTCAAACAGGATCTAGCACAGCAGGGAGGAACTCTGAGGAGTGTAAGCTTCATGTAAGTTTCACAGCAGCAGACAAGACCGATTGTCTGCTTCCGGGGGTAGGGAAAGGTCTTCTCCACAGATCGGGCCACAACAGCGCCCAGGCACTCACACCACACACACCATTCTGCTACCCATCCCATCTATCTGCACCCAGCTTCCTTCCCAAACAGGGATTTACCTGACCTAATCCAGCTGCTCTCCCTAGGGGTCCACGTATCGCTACCTTTTGTTAAACCACATTAATACTTTAGGGACACCAAAGCATCTGTCAGTCGCCTGAAGCAAAAACATTTACCAAAGCTCGCCTGGCCAGGATGAAAGAACTGATGCAGCTTAGAAAGGCAGATCCTTTAGAGACAGAAAGCTCTGCCCCATCTGCCCCGCCCCCTACCCACCCTGTGGGTGTTCCCTGCTTAATTCTGTTTTCTCCCTAAAGGCCTCTGAGGCAGATCAACCCTTCAGCCGAATTTAAGGGTGACTGCTCTTCATCAAGTGTCCCAAGGTATTTGATACGTAACATAAAGACAGAAAGTTCTGTGTGTGTAAGATAGTCAAGATGACACTCCCCTCAGCAAATCAATCACCAAGCACGCATTTCTTTGACCCCTTTTTACTGAGCACCTATTATGTGTTAGATGCTGAAAAGGACACAAATACTAATCAGGCATAAAAGCCACTTCTGGAAGCTGCCGGCCTAGGAAGAGAGCCCACAAAGTTATAATGCACATGTGTGGGGATATGTGTGTGTGTGTGTGTGTGTGTGTGTGTAAATTCCTAAGTACAAAGAACAAGCAGTAATACCAGAGGACAGGCTCAGAGAAAGTGTAGTGGTGTGCATTCCCGCTCGGGCTTGCCATCACCACCCTATTTAAGATCACAATTGGCCCCAACTCCCATCTCGTTTTCCCAGAGTCCTTGTCACCACATAGCTTATTTATTTATTGTTTTTTATCTGCCACCCCACTAGAATGTAATTTCTCTCCATAAGAGCAGAGACTTTTGTGTTTCGATGTGTCTCAAGTACCTGGAATGGAGCCTGGCACATAGTAGGCCCTCGATAAATTTCCCTGAAAGCCAGCTGAGCAGGCAGGTGCAGTGAGAGTCAACCGTCCATCCGTCCTCCCATTTAATAAGCATGTGTTGAGTAGCCTCTCTATGCCAAGCATTATCTCAGGCCCTGGAGATGCAAAGGCTCTTTCTGCCCCCTCCACGGGCTGGCAACCTGGACAGAGGACAAGGGCCTCCTGCTGAGAGGAATGGCACGAACCGAGGCCCCAGAGGCACAGCTACGGGGCCGTTTCAAGAGAAGGTGCGACATGGGTGTGAGGGGGACATCTGGGAATAAAGCCAAAGAGGCACCGCGGGCACTGAGCCTGGAGGCCACAAGCCCCTGGCCGAGCCGTCCACGCTGACTGCTGAACCCTTACACGGCTCCGAGACAGAAGCTTCATTTTTAACCAGCTCGCTCAGTGACAGACCTGAGGCTCCATCACAGCCAAGTCCATCAGACTTAACCCCGAAGGCAGAAAGTCAGACAGCGGCAACGCACCGAGCTCTCTTCCTTGCAGCCCACAGATTGTCATGCTTCACGCTTTGCCCGTTTTCAAGCCACAGAGGAGCGGGGTCACGCATGCAGGCACGTACAGAACGCACTCGGGCTGTTTCCAGCGTTGCACCGATTTTCCCAGCCAAGAGGGGAGAAGGCCAGGTGGGGTGACCACACCTGCCTTGCCCTTTGATTGCCAGGCCACCGCCAGAGGAAGGAGGACTGCTTCTCCAAGCGGCAGGTTCCCGGAAAGACCAGGTCGGGGCTGCGGCTCCACGGCACCCCTAGGACCCCCCTCACTCAGGCCTGCGTATAACCAGCAGTCAGGAGCCCTCGCGGGGCCTTGCGGAGCGCCGAGCTCGGCGCCAGGCACTGGGAAAAGTCATAAACCTGGTAGAAGAGTCAGGAAGAGCTCATGTCTGACCCCCGGGAGGGAGAGAAGAGATGCTATAAAAATAAAGGCTTATAGGCAGCAGTAGATTGGATGGCTGTTCTGAGCTCTGGGGGAAAAAAAAAGCATATAAAAATAATTCTGTTATAAACTGACTCTTTCCTATATATAGCCAATACAAATAATCATCCACTTCCCCAGTTCATCTGTTTTGTGAGTTCCTGTTTTTCCATGTTGGTTAAAAAACTCACCCACAAGCAGAAGTTTTAGTGGCAGCCCCAGAGAAATGTCCAACCATCAAGGTCACCTGGAGGTCCCTGCGGGGCCGTGGGCGTGGGGGAGGGACTAGGCAGGAACTGCATGATTCATCCACAGGGAAAAAATCAGGCCACTTGGGCAAAATCAAAAGCACGCGTTCCAGGGTGCTGCTGCAGCTGGGCTTCCGGTCCCGCTCCCTGGCAGACTGGAGAATTCTGCAAGGGAGGGGGCCCCAAAGCACTCTGCAAACGTTCCTACCCCTCACCCTTGGCACCTGCTCTGGCGTTTCTGAACAGCCTCATTATAAAAGGCTCGAGATCAACAGTGGGGAGAAAACCCCTCCAAGATGTGCGTATCGAAGTGCACGAAGAAGATAAATCTCCAGGGAATTATACGGTCCCAGGTCTGACGTGTGGCTGCCCAGGGTGCCTTTCCCTGGGAGCACAAGTGTGAGGGACAATACCCAGTTTCTCTTCCCCTTAGCAGCTCAGCCAAGGCAATGAGCTCCGCGTCCAACATCCACACTGGTAAGGTTCCAGCTGCTAGGAATGCGTGGCTGGAGGGGTCAGGCAGAGGGGAGGGTCTCCTCCAAGCTGCGTCTCGTCAGGAAATGCTACCAGGTGTTAAGCCTTGTAACTCGACCCGGGAAGCCTCCATTTCTTTTTCATTGTTTCCTCCCTCTGTCCCAGGGAGCAATTTAAGTCACTCTGATTCCCCACAAGCAGCCTATTGGATGGATGACCACAGACCCGAAAAGAGAAGCCATTCCAGAAATAGAAAAACACCGTGAAAAATACCTGCTTCGAGCTTCATGAAAGCCTTAAGAAACAGGACCGCTCGCTGGTAATGAAATTGTTCAGAATGGAAGGGGATTCACGAGAGCGGTGGGAGTGTATTTTTGGTGGTCTAAGGGCTCTTCGGACGGGGAGGGCGGATGGCGTGGTCCCGTCTGTGCCATCGACAACAGCTCCTAGCAGATATCTAGCAAACACTTACAGGCCACGTCCTGAGTTCGTCCTTACTCAGGATATATTGTCTAATTTAATCCTCCCAAGCACTTATGAGTGGCTTGCCGTTATGACTCCCAGCTTAGGATCAAGCGAATGAAGGCACTGAGAGGTTAAGTAATTTCCCCGGGGTTAACAGAGCTGAGTCACAGAAAGCCAGGATTGTACTAGCCTGGGCTCCAGCTTGAACTGCTATATGTCTTGGCCCCTACAAGAGATGTCCAAAAAAGATTGTGCAACCTGCCTTTGCAAACCGATTCCAGGCTTTGCCTTCAGAAAGTCCCGTAAAGGGAATTTCGATTTCTCTACTTCCATCGCAGTGTATTTCCTCTTGCTCAGCTCCAAGGGGAGCTGGGGAAGGAGGCATCTCGGCTTCTGAGAAGGGGAAGGGGAAGGGCTGGGCGGGTCCTAGGGCAGGCGCTGAGGGGACAGATGCATTGACGGACAGACACACCTCCAGTGGGGGTTGCTTGCAGCGCTGGGAGCTGACTTCCAGCTGCCTGAAGCCTGCACGCCTCCCCGCCTCCGAGAGCAAAGGTTGGTTTGCCCACCGAGAAGTCAGAATTCCGCCTCTGATGCAACACGTCCCACATCCTGTCAAGCGTCCGGTGCTGGTGGAAAAGGGCAGAGAGGGTTTTTGTCTCTATTCTGAGAAGACGCCCTTCGATACCTGTGTTTCCCTGGCCTTGGGACCCCGACACACCTGGGGACTCAGTCCTAGTCATCACGGGTCGTCACGGCTTAGCAACGGGACAGTCAGCAGCTCTCCAGCCCCCGAACCAAAGCATGGCCCAAGCGCTCGTCCCAACACCAACAGTTGTGTTTCCAGCACCATCCCGCTGGGTGTGCGGGGCTGGGATAGAGCCCCAGAGGCTGCATTTCTAACAAGTTCCCAGGTGATGCTGTTGGTCTAGGGACCTACTGTATGTCTGCAGAGATTGCTCTGTGGAATTCTGGGGGCTGTGTTAGCACCAGCGGATCCATTCCTATCAATCACTGCTGACAACACAATTCCAGCACAACATGATATTTAATAACCCAAAAGCACAAGTGCGTGAGAGATGAAGAGGCAGAGCAGGTGAAGGAAGGGGGGCAGGTGGAGCCCAAGCAGAAGGATGCCTAAGAATAAGCCAGTCAGGAAAGGGGGACTGAGGAAAGAGGAAGCGGAAACCACTTGCAGGGAAAGGCTTGTTTTACAGGCAGGCTTTCCATCTCCTTCCTAACTGTCCCGGAGTTGGTCCGGGCAAACCCACCCTCGCCCTGCCCAGCCCAGACCTGCCTGAGGTATTTCCTCCTTCCTTGGGAGCGCACATTTACCTCCCAAGCACAGATGTCTGCGTCTGCATTCTCTCCCCTTGGGGAAGCCGGGGACATCTGTCCGCCCTGCCCTACCAGGTCACGAACATAGCCTTCATCAGGGTCCCTGCTGCAGCTAAGGTTTCAATACAAACGGCCGGAAGGAAGAGATCCTGCCCCACAGGTGCAATCCCTTACACTTCCAGAGCGCTTGGAGGTCCAGATCTAGAAAACAGAGTAGGGACCTGACGCAGTCCACCCAGGGACTTGACCTCCTCTTGGATCCGAGGGAACAGCACCCCATTGCTCCTTCTGAATGGGAACCCCTTCCCCTTCCTCCTTGGCCTTGTGGGGAGCTCCGAACCTTCCTTCCACACTCATCTCAGGCTTTCTGGCTTTGGGAGGTGACCCCTCAGCACCCCAGGGAGCGTTGTCTTTCCTTCCTCTCTGCTCGCTCCTTGAACCTTGTACCATTTCCCCGGTTCCATGCTGTTCACACGTCTGAGTGACAGGAAAGAGATGATTCCCCTCTAAGGATTCCCAGCCTGTCTCCCCGTCCTCACCAGCTAAAAAGGCTCTTCCCACCTCGTTGCTACCATTCTATCACTCTCGAGGATTAGAGAGTGCCAGAATTTTTCTTTTCTGTGATACGGAATCAAAGGCTGGGAGAGAAAAACGAAGAGATAAGAGGCATGTAGAGGGGGCCAACAAGGTATGTTCTCCAGGATAGAACAGGGAAGCTGGCATGGATCGAGCAGTTTTTTGGAGGGTTTTGAAGAAAGAGTGTGGGGGCGGGGGCTCAGGCTGTGAGGACGGAGAAGGGAAGAGGTTGTATTAAGGGTCACTCAGGACTGGCCATGTGGATTCCATTTACAGAGCTTGAACATACAAGTAAAGGACTTAAATTAAGTATCAGAAGTATCTTTGGATGACTGGGACCCTCTTTCTTGGACGCCACTCTGGGACTGCCCCGCACGGACCACCCTTCCCCTGGGTTCCATCCAGCGCTTCTCGAATCTTCTGCTTGGCTGTTCCCAGTGTGTGGCCCAGAGGTTGCACAGGAGAAATGCTCAGAAAAAGTCAGCTTTTCTCCTCCCTTCTTCCCCTGCGTCGACCCTGGGCAGCCCATCAGGCCGAAATGATGGCAGAACGGAGGGCGGGCTGACAGGACAAGGTGGGGAACGAGGCAAATAAAACATCCCACTAAGTCCTCCTGGACCAAGGACCAGCAGCACGGTGCTGATCTTGGCTGGGAGCCCACCATTTACCAGCCCCCTCCGGGCCTCTGGGGTATGGCTAATTAAAGACATGGTTACTCATTTCATTCCCAAGTCGCTATTTAAGGAAGTAGAATCATGCCATTCCTACAAGGCCTCTGACCCTGCACCAGAGGCAAACAATGCCAGGGCTTGTCCAAGGGGCTGTAAGTACAGAGCTGTTCAAAGAGCCTGGGAGGAGGGAGGCAGACGGCAGGCCTTACAGCCGGCCCAGCAGCTGGACTGCCCCTCCTTCCACGTCCTCCCCTCTCCCTCCCACCAAGGGGCTGGGATCTGGGGGCGAGCCCTCCCTGAGACCCTTGCCTGGGCAACTCCTATGTTTTCTGGACACACTCAGAGTCACACAGCTGACTCAGAAAAAAAAAACAAAACAAAACACAATCTCCTTTTGGATTTTAAGTAGCAGCAACTTGGAGCGTTTGGGATTCTTCAGCTGTTTTTTAAGAAGGAAAAGAAACCCAATGTTGCTTTTCATCCACCAACTCTTACTGAGATCTGCTCTATGTCAGACCCAGGGAAAAGCACAGGGAAAAGAAGTGAATAGAAGTCATTCCTGCCCTCAAAGTGTATCCAATCTTACAGACAAAATAGATGCATAAACAAGGAAGTTACAGGGGTGTGGAATAAATACAAAAGCGGAGTTACAGACTCTGCACAGTGCAGAGAAGGTGGTGAGACCCTTGAATGGGTGGGGGAGGGGAGAAGGTGTGCCAGAGGGTGGGAGGCCTGAGGTGGGTTTTGAGGCAAAAGTAGGAGTTCATCAGGTACTCTAGTAAGGGAAGAGCATCCCAAACAGAGGGGAAAGCATATTAAAAGTCATTTAAATCATAGAAAACCAGGCTGAAACCACTTGTTTCCATGGGCTGCAAACTTTACTAACAAATAATTTATAACAGCGGTAATCGGCGGTGGACCAGACTGAGGCATCCAGCAACAACATGAGATTCCTCTTTTTATGAATTTTTTAATCAAAATATAATTAATTGGCCTATAACGTTAGTTTCAGGTAGCATGAAATTTCTCAGATACTTATTTTCATTTTTTAAAATTGTGTGAACCGTGTGTTATAGTTTATAACAGTCTCATGTTTGGACATTGAAATAATGTTTTCAATTTCTAGTCAGTACGATTATCTGACTTCCCAAACACATCTTGTCAAATAAAATTAGTCCTCCATGTAGGAAGAAGCTTCCCGCTGACCCCTTGGGGGAAGAAAGGCAATTTTTACCCAGTCTGAAAACTAGAAAGTGTTTAAAAGATGGTCAGAAGCCAGAGCTTTGTCTCTGGATATACAAATGCTTTTTCACCCTCACATTTAGGCCTGTTGACCTAAGGCTAAGTTTGACCACAGTGACAGCGTCTTCCAAAAACTCTTCTTCAAGCAAGTTTGTCCCAGTTCCCTTGAGCCCTCGCTGTCTGCCATGTTGGTTGGTTTGAGGAAAACACCAGCGGAGGGGAGGCCACTGGGAGCCCATCCACCGTGGCAGAGTGGAAAGAGTGGGATCTCTCCCACAAAACCAGCATCGAGAGCCACCCCAAGCTGTTTGCCATGATCGCCAGTTCGGTGCAAGCCACCATCTGAGCTTCTACCTCAGGTGAAAGGTAATGATTCCCTAATCCCTGTGCCGGGTTAACCCTCCAGGCCAATGAAGGCAGAAACTCTGGGAGTGGCGGCCAGGCATTAGAATTTATTAAACCTCTAGGGTGACTCCAGTGTGCGGCCAGTTTGCGAATCAGTGGGCCGGATCACCATGGTTCTCGACCCTGGCTGCACATTAGAATCCCCCCACCCGGGAGGTTTTTCCACATATGGTGGGGGAGCCGGGCTGCTGGCCCAGTAGATCAGAATCAGAATCAGAATCTCCGGGGCTCGGGTGTGGGCCCTGCGGCCCTTAGACCTGGGAAGGAAGCCGGTACTCCCCAGTTCTGCATGCCGGGGAGACCTCCTGGCAGTTTTCCAAGTCCTGGGCGGGAGGCCCGGACCTGCAGGAGTAACCCGGCGGGGTCACCCCTGGGCCCAAGAGGCAGATGCCCTCAGCACTCCAGGTCTCAAGATGTTGAAGTCGCCTGCTCCACTGATTCTTCTAGGAGAGACCAGGCTGCCATGCCAGTGGTACTAGTGCCTGATATGGGGTGACAACCCACATCCAACGTGGAGCAGGTCTGGGGCTCTGGTTTACCCGCCGCCCACCCCGCTGGAGTTGCATGTGTGGGACCTACGTGGTTCTTGCCCCTCCCCGTTTGGACCATCGGGTCCACGGCACCGTGGGGGATGGGCGGCAACCCTGACTCTGTGATTGCCCCCCACCCCTGGCTGATGCCTAGGATGACCAGCCACCCCCAAGGCAGGCTCTGCAGTCTTCCCAGTGGCTTTCCAGGCTGTTCGTCTTTGATGTCGAAGGACGCTGCTGGTCAGCGTCCTCTCTTGTCTCCCACGCGGGGTGACCTCATGCTGTCCCCGTCTTCAGCGGTGCCCAACCCCCCGTCACCCAGAGGGAAGCAGAGCACCGCCTTTGAGAGGATGGAGGGGAGCCGATCTTCACCGCGAATGCAGTGACGAGGCGGCTTACCAATAACAAAGTAACAACCCCAAACGAAGGATGTTGAGTAAAGCTGAAGAGTGATCTCTACCCTTTCAGTACAGACCAGCTCTGAGGAGTCCGGCGCTGTAACAACGATGTTCTTCCCTCCGATGGCGGGGGACGAGCAGTTAACCAGGAATGGTGCCTTGCACAATAAAGAACAGGGGAAAAAAAAAAAAAGAGTGTGTGGACCCTACGAAGAATTCCTACGTGCAACTACCGGACAATAAATTAATACATAAAGTAGCTCTTCCACCCATAATTCTAATTTTTCTTCATTAAATCACTGCACCTCACATGGGAGGTGAATTTTGCAATACATTTTGTGATCAACTTGTTTTATACTCGACAATAAATATATAAAGAGCTTTCTCTACCTATTTTTCCAATATTTCTTCAATAAGTCACTCATAGGGGTCCACGAATTTTGCAATATGTTTTGTAATCGACTTATTTCATAGACAGGAGCTCCCCCAACCAAACAGTGTGAGTCCAGGCTCTTCACCTGTTAGGGACAATCCTGTCGGGTATTCCATTTTGCTATTTTCTGTTTTTTGGTGTTTTTTTTTAAAGGCTCCCCAGGTGATTCCAGTTTGCATTCCGAGCTGAGCGTTCCTGCCCCAGAAGCAAGCAGGTGACCGAACGTCCCCGCCTCTGGTTTCAGCCAGCAACGGGGAGGGGCCTCGGGCGGAAACGGACGTTGTATGGAGCCCCCCCCACACGCCAGAGTTCACGCGTGTTAGTCCTAACCCCCAGTACTTCAAAACGTGGCCTTATTTGGAAATAAGGTCGTTGCAGATGTCATTAGCTGAGGTCATACCAGAGGAGGTCATACCGGAAGACGGTGGGCCCCTGGTGCGGATGTCGAGTGCCCTTTAAAAAGGGGAAATTTGGACACAGTCCACACACAGGGAGAGGGCCATGTGAACATGAAGACAGAGATCAGGGTGATGCACCTACAAGCCACGGAATGCCAAGGATCGCCGGCAAACCATCAGAAGCCGGGGGAGAAGCACGGAACACATCCTTCCCTCAGCAGCCATAGCAGGGGCCGACCCTAGTGATGCCTTGAGCTCAGACTTGCAGCTTCCAGAACTGAGGAAATACGTTCCACCACCGGAGCCCTAGCGCACCACTAAGGGGAGATGCTGGGGAAAAAAAAAAAGCCGACAGAAGTTCAATCCACAAATGTTCCAAATGGATAGAAAAAGAAAAACAAACAAAAACCCAGAATCTCTCTCAGTAGTGAAATCATTGGAAAGTATTTGGAAACGCAGAGAAATCGTTTTGTTTTGTTTTGTTTAACGCACTTCACGCTGTGGCAGGAAGCGTCATAAACCTCAGCGAACATTCCAGATCTGCTGATAGCCAGTGAGAAAATAACTGGTTGTGGGTCCATTCCTATACTTTCTCTCCCTTGCTCATCCCCGCCTGTCGGGAGCAGGACAGGTCCTCGAATTAAATTAACAGGCAGCTCAGATGCTCTCCTTGTTAGCATCAAAGAAGCCTTTCTCTCTAATCAATTAAAAATCTGAGGTCTCCCTGGCAAGGAGAAAGGTCTTCGAATTAGAAGTTGCCCAAGAGCTGGATTCAAAGGGACAGTTTCCGGATACAAAAGAAAGCTTCAGGGCGCCTGGGTGGCTCAGTGGGTTAAAGCCTCTACTTTCGGCTCAGGTCCTGATCTCAGGGTCCTGGGATCGAGGCCCACATCGGGCTCCCTGCTCGGCGGGGAGCCTGCTGCCTCCTCTCTCTCTGCCTGCCTCTCTGCCTACTTGTGATCTCTCTCTGTCAAATAAATAAATAAAATCTTTTAATAAATAAATAAATAAATAAATAAATAAATAAATAAATAAATAAAATTTTAAAAAAAGAAAGCTTCAGGGGAGCCTTCATCAGGCGCCCAGCAGAGGACCCCCACGGGCTGGCCCAGTAGGTCCTGGACAATAGAGTCTTGTGCTCCTTCCACCGGACTGAGTCCCTTGAGGACGAGGACTCGGTCCCTCACACCTCACCATGGACCCTATGTCCATGGCTGTTCCATTGAATTCTCCTACCTAACCCTTTCAAGAACAGAGATTGTTCTTCCTGTGCAAGGACCAGGATAAACAAAGCTCGCAGATTGGGGGATGCAGAGAGCAGAGAGGAAGTGAGCTTCTCAGCAAGGCACTCATGAGTTTTCAGGGTCACACAAGCCAGATAAAAAGATGACAAATGGAAATTTAATTAGGGTCAGTGAAAGGAGAATGGGTGTTGAACTTAGCAATGAATTTTGCTTTTTGAAGATGTAAATAGAACCTCAGAGTCCTTTGGCTCTTTTGACCTATGGAGATGGTTTTCTAATGGAAGAGAGTGAGACTCACTCACCTTCCCACATAAGACGTAAGCAGATCTAGAGGGCTTTAGATAATGCTCTTTAAAAAAAATAATAAATGCAAAAGGAGGACATTCATATCTTCCATCCTTACATTCTTTTCAGGTCCCCTCCTGCCCTAGGACTTTTCAGTGCATAGATGTGGAGGAAAAGAAAATTTGAGCATGAAATTATTCACTTTCAAGTCAGCTTCATTTTCTAGCCGTCTGCTGGGTTGCCTGCCGGTTCAACCCCCTGTCCTCTAGCGCCCTAGAAATGCCCTTGTTCAAAGAGTCCCAGACACCTGGTCACCGTTCTAAGGTGAGCCCTTCTTCCTGCGCAGATCCCTGCTGTGGAGAGGAAGTTTGGCCTCCCCTAAGGAGTTTCCATTTGCAAGTCCCAGATTTGAATCCCAGGTCCTTCCCTGGTGCAAGTTCGTTGACTCTGCAAGAATGGATAGGAAATGAGCGATGGGAGTGTCTTCATGTCTTCCCTGTGAGCATCCGATGAAGGAAGAATAAGTAAAGCGCTGTTGTGCTGATCAGGGGAAGAACACATAAACAGAGTTCCTGGCGCGCCCTCGCAGGTCCCCAGGGCAAGGGCCTCCACTCCACTCTGTCTGGCCTGCCGCTCAGCTGAGCTCCCGTCCTTCTCTCCAGGGCGCAGGAGAAGGAAGAGGGGTTGGGGAGGGTGTTCTCCCCTGCAGGTGGCTCTCTGAGGCCCGGCTCCTGTGCCCTGCCTTCTACAGACGGAGCCAGTGCTGAGAGAAGGCTGGCCCTTTCCATCTCAGGGAATCAGATAAAGGCGAATCCCTGCACTGAACTTGAATTCCAATCAGTAAGTCTGCGCTGAGCCCAGACTGCACACCGACCCTATGCTGGGGACTGAGGATGAAGCGGTCGGCAACACTTGCCCCTTCCTCCCAGCCTCCATACATCTCGGCAAGCGGCTGTTCAAGAATGCAAAACGTCTTTCAACGCATCTACTCCCCTAAGAAATCATAGCGATTTTTTTATGTTATTATACTACTGGGACTTATTTCTTATTTTAATAAAAAGATTTACATGCAAAAGAAACACTATCTTTTCCTCTCTCTTAATCCATAAACCTCATTGATGTTTAAGACTGAATTAATTTCTAATAATATAAACAGGAAGTGACTGTTTTTTCCAGGTTGCTAAATAAATAAAGCCAACCATATTTTCATTGAAATATCTGACAAGACAGTTTTGAAGTCCTGGAGAAGAACGCATTCTCTAATTGTCTAATTAAAACCCATTTAATGTAATAAAATAGAATCTCTAAGGGCCTCCTCTAACAGAAAACTTTCTTAATCTGAGATGAATTACAGTGTGACTTTAGAGGCAATCAACTGCCTTTTGGGAGAGAAAAACAAACATGCTGTGAGCGGGAACCCTCATTTATCCACACCGTCTCCCTGACTCCACATCATTTCACAGACAGCTGTCTTCTCTGGTTAGGAACCAAAAACCAAGCTCCCTCCACGACGGCTGGTGGCATTTTTTCCTTTGGGAAGATAGATCCGTCCTTCTGCTCCTTCTTGCAGCCAGGTCAACTTGAGCTTGATGTTCTGACACTTCCTCTCGTGGCCAACAGCTTCCCATTGAAAAGTGAGACCATTCTGGTCAACAAGGTTTGTTTGTGGCCACAAAGGGAGCTCAGTGCCGAATGGAGAATGGCATTGTCTGATTGTCCCCCCAAGTGAGAGGGCATGGCACAGACTTCTCTCTCCAGGAACTCCTGGACATGTGGCTAACACAGAGTGGATCATAATCTTACATGAAGAATAAGAACATGCTCTCAGAAAGTCACATATATGTTTTGTATGCAAGGGTCTGCAAACTCCAGCCATGAACACATCTCTATATTGTCCAAACGGGAACCTGAATTGAGGCCAATAAAGATTTCCCTAGAGCCTAGAGGTTTCTAAGGAACTTGTCTTTTTTTCTGAACTTGTCTTAATTAGTAGATCAAAGTAGTTTGTATTTAACATGTCAAATAGATGATAAACGGATTGATGATAGATATGTAGATAGATAGGTAGATTGATCGATCAATGGATGATTGATTGATGTAGAAGTCAGATAGACCTAAGTTTATACCAATAACCAGCAGAAGGATAAGGTACTAAGTTTCCCTCAACCTACCTTTCCTCGTCTGTACCACCATAAACAAAACAGTGCGTGTAAAGTCCTTAATGAAGCAACGGACATAAAGTAAGCCTCAGTAAACAGAAGCCACTACCACCATTATTCTTCCTGAAGAACAGTTAATTTGGGGGCATCTTTGTGAGTTCAGGGTTTCGGAACGGTAAGGAGACAGACCGGGCTAATGGGAGGGTGACGATGGACACACCTGTAAACGGATACTTTCCACAACAATGCACACCTTAAGCGGGGCCGGTCACCTGGTGGTCAGGTGTCTCCCCCCCCCACCCCCCCCGCCCTGGTCACCCAGGGTGAGACAGTTTTGCCCGGAAACCCAGCTTGATTTCCTGGTTCAAAAATCACACCTGTGAAACTCAATCCAGGTGGGAAATTCTTCTGGTTGACTCTGCTGAAGCCATGGTTCATTATCAGGTTCTTTCTCTGGGTCACTCCGAGGTCATCTCTTAATTAATCACAGCCCAGGGGGGAGGGGCACAAACTCTGGCTTCTCAGCCTCTGCCGGAAAGCCCATCATAGCACCTCTCTTCCGTTGAGCACTTCTTGGGTGCCCCGTGCCAGGCAAGTAGACTGCTGCAGGGCAGTTTCCTTAAGTCTCTGATGCCCCCCCCCCGGGACATCTACAGGGGGTCAGCTACAAGGATCCCCATGTCAAGGTGAACAATCTCAGGCTTGCGAAGTCCAGTTATTTGTCCAAGATCAGAGCTAGTAAGTGGTGGAGCCAAGCACTGGAGGTAAGTGCCGGAGGTCTTCCCATCAGCCTCTGCTTCACCGAAAACCATTAATCCCCCTTTTCTCTCCCATGTCATGTGTGTTTATACTGCTTCGGAGAACAAAAGATGGTTTAAAATTCTCCTTTTCTCACCTGCCCAAGAGTGGGACTGTCTATTGTTCCTAATCAGGCTGTACCTGGCTCTGGTCTCTCCAGGTGATCCCTCCAATCCTCTTCATGTCCCATCTGGGCTTGCCCTCATCCCTGCTCAGGATTCTTTCTGGCCTTTCAGAAAACAACTGGCAACAATTTAGCAACTAGTTTAAATCTCTTCAGTTGGGGGAAGAATCCCCTTTGCAGGGGCCCCTGGTTGGAGCAAAGCAAGAGTGCCACCTGGTGGGATATTTGGGTCACTGCCAACAATGTTCCCTGGGCAGAGGTGGGCAGGGGGTGGGGGCTTAAGGCTACATCAAGGGCCCACCGGTGTCCACACTGCCTGGGACCATTCCTAGACAACCACAAGAACTAACTCAGCACGGTCCGGGCACTAACAGCAGCATAAAGTTCAAAGTCACTCAAATGCAAGTTTGGGACTTTAAAGGCATGCCTTTTGGGTCTCCAAAGCCCAGTGGAATTAGGGTGTGGTAAGAGGCAGGCCATCCACGCAGGGGCAGGATGGCAGCTCATCTTTATTTAAAATTTTGAAATTCTTTTCATCATGGATTTTTTTTTGCACTGATTTCAACTTTTTAAGATCGCATTAAAATATTAGTTACCCGAATTACTGATTTGGGGGCGCCCCTCCCTTATGTCTTGCTCTGCTGAGGTCCTCCAAAGAAGGATTGTGTCCTTTCAAAGCTCTGTCCGCAAAGGAGAGACACACAGCTCCTGGGCTTCCTTGCACACCTGCCTCTGCTCTGCTCCATCTGACAACAGTCTCGGCGTCACCACACTCCTTCCTATCCCGCTCACCCACTCAGGTCAAAAGAAAGCACCCAAACCGGGGACACACTTCCGTGTAACTGCTCAATAACGTGACCAAACACGTGTGCCCCTCCCTGGCCTCATCACAGACCACGGCTCTGGAGCAGGGAGCTAACCTGCCTCTGTTTCTGCCGGGTCCCAGCGCACCAGGCCACTCACCTGAGCCAAGAGCACCTGTCCGCACCTTGGCCGGGCCCAGCTGAGGGTCTGCCTTGGGACTTCAATTTTTCAACAGTGTCCGAGCTGAATGCCCACATCTGGCCAGATCGCAATCAAATCCTCTGTCTACACCGGGTCATGCCAGGCCCCTGGTCCACACCAGAGGCTAGGCGGGAAGTTCTTCACCTGGAACGGATGAGTGGGTTGGAAGGAGGGATGGTTCTGGAATCCCCTGAAATTTCTGGCCAAATGCTATCCATTTTCTGGGGAGATGGTGTATCACTTTCTTTCCATTCTCCAAGGAGCCCTTGATCCCATAGAGAGGAAGAATCGCAATGATCTTTATAGAGTCTTTATTTTTTTTTAAGATTTTATTTATTTATTTATTTGACAGAGAGAGAGCACAAGTAGGCAGAGCGGCAGGCAGAGGGAGAGGGAGAAGCAGGCTCTCTGCCAAGCAGGGAACCTGATGTGGGACTCGATCCCAGGACCCTGGGAACATGACCTGAGCCGAAGGCAGTGGCTTAACCAACTGAGCCACCCAGGCGCCCCATAAAGTCTTTAGAAAGAGCAACAAGAAATCTTCCCCTGCCTGGCCGGGGAAACAAGAATCAGTGGCCTGATCTGTGGTCTGTCAACAGTTGGGCCATCCTGATGAAGGCCCATACATTTTTCAAAATTCAGAGGAAGGAAAAATTCCCCTCTCTCAATAAACTGGAATCTTAGCGGGATCCTCAGAACGGGAGAGTCGCTGCTGCATTCTTTGTCTCTCCCTCGGGGCTTAAAATCTTTTTTGGCTTTGCTATTGTTCTCTGGCAAAGTTCTTTAGCAAGATGGAGACTTGCTTCTGGAATACCCTTCCACTCTTCAGGTCTTCTCGAGTCTTCCTTCCAGATCAGCTTTCTCCACATTTCCCAGCAGGGCCGGGCACCTCACACACTCCCGTTATCCGTGCAGGTGACTTTTCTAGACTGATTTGCATATTTCTCTCTCCTGCCCACAAGACTGTGAGCCCAGGAGGGCAGGAGCCCAAACTTACTCATTTCCTATCCCGGGAACCTAGCACAGAGTCGATGTGTGTGTGTGGCCGGGGCAGGTTCGGGGGGTGTTGAATGGATGAATAAATAAATAGACCCATGAATGAACAACCGCCCCCCCCACACCCCTCCATGCCTTCATTTCCTTGATGAGGAGAGCGAGGCCCTGGGGGACATTAGCACGCCATGTGATGGAGCCATGGAGGGGGTGGGGCGGGCAGGAGCCACACCCTCGCCAGCTGCAGGCATCCTGCAAGCTGTGTGCTGAGGTCACGCAGTCAGCACCCTGCACCACCCTTCAGGGGCCGCCACGCATGCCACCTTGCCTCGCCTTCTGTCTGCTGCTCCCGGGTTCAGAGCACACAGTAGGGAGACACCAACCGAGGGGACATCAGGGGCTGGCAGATGCCAACTGCCCCCCCCTCGGCAGGGTCTGGGAACTCCCCGAATCTTCTCTGGGATTCTCTGTCAGGACCATAATGAGGACCAAAAATGAGAAACTGTTGGGCTCTTTCAAACTTACTTCAACAGCGGGACACAGAGAGATGACTTTCATGCCCAGAAATGCACTGTCCATGAGCCCAAACAGCCGGTTTTCCTTGGCTTCCCGCCCCCCACCCCGGGATCAGATTCACGATCGACTGATAAAATCCGGGGCCGGCCACTCGGAGCTCATCTCAGAAACTGGAAGGAGAGCCGGGGGCCTCCCCAGTTCGTTTCGTTCCTGCTCCGAAGTGGGGGGAACGCCTCGGAGGAAATTCGTAGGCCCCAACACAGCTGTGGTCGTTGCCGAATCATTAGATTTGCCACAAACAAGATAAAGATGTCAAACAACAAAGAGGACTTTTCCGTGGTCTGCCGAATGGGGTTTCTCATTGTGTTTTGGTTCCTTCTGGGGGCAGGGGCTGGCCGGCCGGGTTTCCTCACACCCCGACTGCCTTGGCCAGAAAGCCACAGGACCCCCCACCCCCACCCCCACCCCACGGCCTCTCCTGCCGCCGCTCCCCCTCTCCTGATGGGCCAAATGGTTTGTTTTGCTTTTTTAAGTGTAGGTAAATCCGGAAAAGACTCAGGGTTTTGAGTCATTGTTTCATGAGCAACAGCCTGACCTTCTCCTGTCCGCTTCTCAGAAGTACAGGTTTCTGCTCTGAACACAAAAGGCCGCCCAGGAAGAGAGGAGTATCCCAAATTCGTGGCTGGGAAAAGGGAAGTCACTTTACTGTTTGTCCTCACATGTGCACCCCGTTCAAATTCTCCACTCCTTCCCGACGTCTGCTAGAAATCAGCCGCTTGTCCCTGGTCCCGCAGTTTTCTGTGCTGCGCCTGTCTTCTCTGTCATCCTAGGCCTCAGGCCTCTTTCTGTTCCCTTCTGTTCCTACTAAGTGCGGAATAGACTGACTGACAGAAAGCCTGGAGCCAGATTAAAGTCAAGAGGGTTTTTATAAAAACTTGAGTCATTCAGAAAGTGTCACTGTTGCCAAGACCTGTATGTCATGTTTCATCTCACTGCGATCCTACAGGGGTGGGGTTTTTTCCATTTTGCAGATGAGAAAACTGAGGCTCAGAAGGATTCTGGGAGTGCAAACTGCTTCTCAGTGGTGTGGGTAGATTTTGAGGAGGGTATCACTTGCCAGGCTGTGTTCATCACTTCTTTGGACTTCCCAAGGTTTCAGCGGATGACCCAGGGAAACTTTTAGTAACCAGGACCTAGGGGATCAGGACACCGGGTAAAACATGGCAAAGCTCAGAGCTGAGGAAGGCTCACTAGCATGCTGAAGTTGTTCAAGATTTCCTGGCAGAGCGGCACGGACCGCCCAGACCAAGTCCTCGTTCCCGAAATCCCGGCCTTGCCTCCTAACCATGGCCAGCTCTCCACTCCCATCCACGCTGGGTGGGTATCAGGCCAAAATGTCCTTTGTCTGCTCCCCAAACCAGCCCTGAGCTGGGAGTGTGGCCCAGTATGGTGGCTCTGAGGATGTGTGTGACTGCTGACATTCGCCCCAATCATGCTCATAGCTGATGTAGCTGAATTGATCCCAATACTCTTTGCTACAGAAGATAGACCAGATCTCAGAATCCTTCTCAATATGGCATTCCAGGCAGACACCACCAGTCTATCAGCATTGTCCTGAGGGTAAGCCTATTATTATCAGCATAGCAAATGATCAGTGGAATTTGATTTCTGTTCCCTTCTATCTTTCCTCCCTGCCTTCCCCAGTGTTTCTGGGATGGATAGAGGGGTGGATGGGCGGATGGGTGGATGGATGGGTGGATGGGTGGATGGACAGGTGGGTGGGTGGATGGATGGATGGATGGATGGATGGATGGGTGGATGGACAGGTGGGTGGGTGGATGGATGGATGGACAGATGGATGGGTGGATGGATATGATGGATGGATAGATGGAAGGAAGGAAGGAAGGAAGGAAGGAAGGAAGGAAGGAAGGGAGGGAGGAAGGAAAGAAGGATAGCCAGGTGGATGGATGAATGGATGGATGAATGGATGGACAGATGGACAGACAGATGGATGGATGGATGGGTGGATGGATGGACAATGGATGGATGAAGGGAAATTGAGTTCTCACCTTACAGAGGAGGCCTGGTTGGCACCACTGCTAATTCTGCTGATTTCACTCAGTGCTGATGCTTCTTTGACAAAACATGCTCTTAGCATGTGGCATTTGTTACAGGAACTGGTGAGATTCCTGGGTCATCCTGAGGCCGTGGAGGATCCTCAGCGTCAGCACTTTGTTTCTCACTCAGTCTCATTTCCTCCCCCTCTAACATATGCCTGAGCTTAAAAACATCCACTCACCCCATACTTCCTCCTTCTTTTTAAAGCTCAGGCTGACAAGAGAAATTTCTTCTCCCACTCACCTTTTTTTTTTTTTTTTTTTTTCTGTACAGAGAAGAAAAAATACAATTCCACCATGGGGTGCATAGGAACGACCAATGATTAAAAACTCTTCTGTATCTTTGGAGCCATCAGCATCCTTAACCCGTGCCATTAGCTGCCTAGAGGTTCCGAATCATCCTATGATTTAGATGTGGATGGGGAAGCATGTTTTTCCAGGGCCTTTTAAGAAGCCCTGGCTTTTGGTTTTGAACCAATCAAGTTATGGTATTCTCAGAATATTCTTTCCCTAGCAAAATACCACTTAGTGTTCAAGAGGAAGAAAATGTTAAGAAATGTTTATTCAAGTCCGTTTGAAGAGGAATAAAATAGCTCTTATAAAGCAACACTTTGGAGATTTGAGTACAAGTAAATCAGCAGCATATGGATTGTGTGCTGTTAAAACATGCTTTTGTTTCCCGAGGAAGGAAAAAATACTTGGGAAAAATATCTTCTATAAAATGACATATATTGGAAAATAGCTGGGGATTTTTAAGAAAACCAAAATGTAGCAGGGATGGTCCAACTCTAGTTATTAATACCCTGGAACCGCTAGGGAGTAAAATTAGGTAGTAAAATTATTGTACCATTTTTTATTCCAAGCTGGAAATGACCTATTTCTCAGATAGTTCTAAAAAAAGAAAAATTATATACTGAGATCTATGAGATGAGGTTTTGTTTCATTGTCTTTGTTTTGAGGGTCTGGTAATAATTCTTTTCATTGGATTCACTGTCTGGGAAAGTAAGAGTGTGGAGGTAAAGATGGGGTCCTAGAGTCAGACTGTTGGTTTGAATCACACCTCTGCTCCTTTTAGTCATGGGATCTGCACAAGACATTCACCTCTCCCTGTGCCCTAGTTTCCTCATCTGGAAAGTGAGAAGAAAAAGAAGACGAATTACTACACTTACCACCTGGGTAAAGCACTTGGAATAAATGCCCTATGCACAGTCAGTTCTCAGTAAATGTTAGCTGGTATCATTTGTCATCTCACCTAGAATGCTAGCCACTAGACAGCTCTGTGCTTCAGTCATGCACATCAAAATGTAACAAACCTTTATGTAGGCTGACAAAGAAATAAATGAAATAAGATGAAATGCAAATGGGGGCATTACAACCAACTGTAAAGAAATAAAAAGCATTAGGAGAAAACACTACGAACAACTGTACACCAACAAATCTGATAATTTACACAAAATAGCAAATTCTTAGAAACACGCAGATTACCTAAACTGACTCAAGAAGAAATAGAAACCCTAACAGACCTACAACAAGTAAAGAGAGCGAATCAGTAATCAAACCTCCTTATGAAAAAAAGTCCAGCACCAGATGTCTTCACAGGTGAATTCTGCTAAATAGTTAAAGAAAAATTAACACCAACCCTTCTCAAGCTCTTCCAGTCACTCAGTTCTTTCAGACTCTGCCCTCCCTGACCCTTCTGTATAACTATGGTATCACCTCCCCACACACAAATATGCATTCCCTCATGACTTATTTTTCATCATAACACTATCACCACCTAATATATACTCATTTTCTTATTTATTTATTGACTCTCTTCTCCCTCTAGAATATGGAGCTCTATCAGAGCAGGGAATTTTTTTTCCACTGTTGAATTCTCCATGCCTAAGACAGTGCCTACCACAAATGGTACCTATAAAAATTTGTTGAATAAATAAATGGTCTAATCATTCTTTTGGTGAAAGAGAGTAAAGAGAAATCTAGAGAGGACCTGGGTATTGCAGAACTCCAAGATCTAGCTGACTAGAACAACATGAGCCTTCAGAAAGCAGATAACCAGGAAAGTGTTGTGTCAGGAAAACAAAAGGAAATGAGATTTCTGAAGAGCAGGGACTGGTCAGCAGTGTCAAATAATGCTGAGAAATCAAGTACAACGAGAACCAAAATGTCCACTGGATTGAGCTGCCAGAAGATTGAGTGACCAACTTAGCAAGCATTTGGGGGTATCAAAGCTAGAAGCCAGAACCCGGCTGTTCTGAGGGGTAGACAAAGGAAGCAGCACATTCTGACAACATTTTGAAAAAGTTTCTTTATTTTAAAAAAAGAAGATTCAGAGATAAGGAAGTTTCTAGAAAGGACAGGGGTCAAGTGAGGATATTGTTTTTAAGTGGGCAAGACCTGTACATGTCTAAAAGTCTATGGAAGGAACCCAGCGGGGGAGAAAAGAAGTTGAAAATACAGGGGAAGGCAAGGTTCCCAGAAGGAAAAGTATGGGAGCCAGACCATAGGACTGGCTTTAGCAAGAAACAACCTCTCTTACACCCTCAGACTGGAGAAAAACAAGACCCAGAGAGCCCACATGACTTACCCACCAGCCCAACCAGGACCCAGGTCTTCAGTGTTCTTTTTCCGTGGCAGATTTTTTTTCTTTTGCTCAGATTAGAATGTTTAAGGGGCAGTGAGGAGGAGAAAGGGATAGAAACCAAAACTGGTAAGTAAAAAATGCTGACTGCGATAGACTTTGTCACTGAAGACTTTCACAGGGAAGGTACTTCTTCCCACTCAGGAGCTCCCTTCCCTGCGCTGTGAGCCCCATTAGTGCTAAATAGCATCTCCCTGAAGCCCTCACTCACCCCGCCCCAGGACAGCAGAGGGACTTACCTAACCGGGGAATGTGTGAAAAGAGAGCACGGGCATCCCAGCCCCTTCCTGTGTCTTCTTCTTTATAGGAAATACCAGAGAAAACACGATCTAGGTGGCTCTCCAACCCACAGCCGGCACAGCAGTAAAGCTTTCTTCGCCTCCCTTGTGTGCAGGCCGGCAGTGGTCTGACGGTCTCTGCAGCCAGATGGGCAGGTCTGCCCAATATGTGGGCTCAGGATTAGGAAGTCCATTTGCCTCCAGATAGAGTCCCCTTTCTCTAATGTCGGCCTTATCAACAGGAAAGATGTTATTTTGGTGTCTCTCAGCCTCCCTCCTCTGTCTTTTTGCTTTTCCCAGTGGATTCGGAAAAAGATGAGGAAGAAGGGAGCCAATGACTCCAACAGAAATGATACTATTAAAATTGGCCTGCGAAACTTGATTCTCAAAATCATTCTTCTTTAAGCTATAAAGACCAAAGAAACATATTTTCTGATATAATTTTAAAAGCTGCAAGTGCGTTCTTTTCAGCAAAGAACACTCAGAGGGGAGAAGAGCCTGATTGCTTTCACGGATGTGTAAAACCCAAAGGACCTGCTGTCTTCATTCAGTTGGATCAAAGTACGAAGTCACCGTTGATCATTTCTTCAGCTCTTTCCAGGATTCCACTGTTTTCTGTCTGCAAACGGCCATGGGCACATCCACAATTCCAAACTTGAGAAAATGACCCAGAAGCATCACAACATGTGAAGAGGCTTCATGGCAGTGACCGTTCTGTGAGGGTTTTTTGTGGGGCGGGGGAAGCGGGGGGGGGGGGGAGAGAAACTTGCCAAAGTACATTCTTCGTTGATGAGAAAAATGCAACAATTGTAAAATTAGGTGTTTGGCAACATGTTGAGCCATGGATCCAGTTTTCGACTCACTTCTTTCCAACTTTTTCAGTGCCCGAGAGTCGATCCTAATAATCATTTCAGAAATAGTCACTGTCACCTTCTCCCATGACTTAGGTCTCCATATTTCAAATTGGAAAAATATTGGCCTTGACCGTACAACTTCTCTCTGCTGCTCCCAAGTTGCCATTTGGAAATTTACCTAATAATCTTTAGGTCTATCAGGGAAGACAAAGGTTAGCAGCAAAATCCCTCTTGCAATGTTGCTTGAAAGCTATGTTAAGAAACAAAGGGATAAAAAAAAATGCAAAAAAAAATGCAAAAGAAACAAAGGGGCTGGGGATTATTCAAAGAGTTTATGGCACATCAGACTCCATGGGGGGTTGGAAGTCGAGGGTGGGAATGTGGGCTGGGACGAAGGCAGCTGGTAAAGGGGAGGCCAAAGGAGGCTCAGAACAGAGGCATGTGGTCTGTGCTCTACCCTGTCCTGCAGTGAATGGCCTCCAACCATCCTACATTCTTGCAATGGTTGTGCAGATTCAGAGCTCCCGGGGAGAGGATCTGGCCCATTTGGTTTCTAAGAGCAGGCACTTCCCTCTACCACCTGCCTCCAAAAAATCAGCCTATGGTGAGAAGCTCCCACTGTAGGTGGGAAGAAAGTAGGAATGCTATTGGAGGGGGGAGATTGGGTGCTGGGGGCAAAGCTGGACGAGTGAATCCCCCATGCCTGGGCCCCATGAAGGGAGTCCTGTGAGCATCAGTTCAGTGGTTTGATTTATCCAAGATGGTTTGTTGCACGCTGACCCTGAGAGCTCTCATTCATCCAAACACCATTCACCACATCATGATGAAGACCTTCTGAGTAGAGATGCATCGGTGGACAGAACAGACACAGTCCCTGCCTCCTTAAATCATCCACCTTGACTTATAGGCCAGTGAGTTCACCCTTGCTGTTAGGAGCCCTCAGTGGCTGTAAACAGTCCCATCCAAACCTCAGCCCTGGTATGATTGAAAGTCTGAGCAGGAAGGATGCCGCTGGCCCAGACCTGAAATATGAAGGACTGAGATCTCTGAGTTCCAACTCATTTGCAAATGAAAAAGTGAGCTCAAGCTCAGTGTGGACGCAAGGAGATGCAGGTCACAGGGGACTGATCACCAGCCAGTGAGCCTGAGGGGTCAGCAGACAACAGCACAGCTTGCCAGAAACTTTGCACCTACTGATATCGGCACATATTGATGTAAACAAACATTTCCGTTTCAGTAGACTCTTGTAAAACTAATAATTTTACATTCAAAGAATGAGCTGAGCTACCTAAAGTGGGTAGTGTGTGTGTAGTGTGCATGTTCACTAGCAAGTATGAAAAAGAGTTAACTTTTTTCCCTTGTTTTTCATGGGGACATCTGGGCATCCATGGTGGTCAATGTCATGGAAAAATTGCAAGCCTTGGGAGGTTCCCAATCTAATACTCTATGTTTTTTTATCTGTATCTGTGGCCTTGGAGAAGTTTCCTAACTTCCTAACTTTGTTTCCTCATCTATAATATTAAAATAATAATATCTATCCTTTGTCATGCACTTACCATGTGCCAGGCACAACGCTGAAAAATTTTTTTTACGAAGTTGAAAATTTTCAATGTATTCTATCATACATTTTTTCCCCAATCCGTTTTGTTTATTTTTTCTTATACTGATTTTGCAAATGAAGAATCAGACCTAGTGCAGCTAAGTAATTTGCCTAAGATCATGAAGCTACTAAGTGTGGAAGAGGCAGGATTTTAACCCAGGTGTGTCTGACCCTAGAGCCCCTATTCTCCAACACCTCATTCTACTACCTTCTTACAGGGTGTTTCTGGTAGGACAGGTTCAGTTGCAAGTGACAAAAAAAACCCTCAACATTCTTCATAATCGTCAGGGACTGTGGCTCCTTCTTGTTGCTTTACCATTTCCAGTAAGTGATTTCCACCTCATGGTCCAAGATGGCTGTTCACATCCAGCCATCATGTCCACATTCCAGTTGGCACAGAAAAGAAGAGACAAAACGGGCACGTTTCTTCGTGTTTAGGACACTTCCTAAGAATTGCATGCAACACTTCTGCTTACAACACAGTGACCACGCAGGCATGTGTAGCCACAAGGGAGGCTGGGCTCTGTGGTCTTCTCACAGGAATTCATGTGCCTAATTTTAAAAATGTAGCATTATATTATTGAGGAAGAAGTGGTGTGGTAGAAACTATGAGGGAGGGCACCTGGGTGGCTCGGTGGGTTAAAGCCTCTGCCTTCGGCTCAGGTCATGATCCCAGGGTCCTGGGATCGAGGCCCGCATTGGGCTCTCTGCTCAGCGGGGAGCCTGCTTCCTCCTCTCTCTCTCTCTGCCTCTCCGCCTACCGCCTACTTGTGATCCCTCTCTGTCATATAAATAAATAAAATATTAAAAAAGAAAGAAAGAAAGAAAGAAACTATGAGGGAGGGCTGCCTGGGTGGCTTAGTCGTTAAGCATCTGCTCAGGTCATGATCCAAGGGTCCTAGGATCGAGTCCCTCATCAGACTCCTTGCTTAGCAGGGAGACTGTTTCTCCCTTTGCCTGCTGCTCCCCCTCATTTATGCGCTCTCTCTGTGTCAAATAAATTTAAAAAATTGAAGGAAGGAAAGGGGGGGAGGGGAGGAGGGAGGGAAGGAGGAAGGAAGAGAGCAAGGGAGGGAGGGAGGGAGGGAGAGAGGGTGGAAGGAAGGTAGGAAGGAAAGAAAAGAAAAGAAAAAGAAAGAGGGAGACGGTAAATGAAGGACGGGTCCACTGCCTGGCTCAGAGTAGGCCCTGGAACGTAACACTGTCATCTATTATGATTGACCTCTATCAGGCATCCTGCGGAACACATGCAGAGAATCACAAATTCAAATCAGTGAAGGAAAGGTCACAGAAGCAGGGTAGGAGAAGGAAACATTTTTTAAATCACCACGATATGATGTATTGGGCCTCTTTTTCCACACAAAAGCACCGCCTTTGATCATTTGCAGCCTCCCGAGGACGGTGCGGAAGGCGATAATGAGAGCAACCCCAGCAACCAGCCTCCCCGGCAGCCGCCGTGCACCCCACGTGACCCACGGGATGATGCTATCACCGGTGACCGCCAGGAAGTAATTTCTACCGCCGCAGTTAATGGAAATGCAGTTTTCATTACAGTAAGAAAATTGAAATCTCGGCCAGCCTCCATGGGTTCCGTCTGACCCATTCCTCATTTCTCATGAGATGGTGTGTTGTTTTCATTCCCCTAGTGATTAACCTTTATCATGAAAGGGTAGGGGGAGCCGAGTAATTGAAATCCCCGGGAAATCTGCACATCACACTGCCATTCAGCAATCGTCCTCAACCATCCTGATACCGGGGCTCCCATCAAGCAGGAAAGGGCCATTTTTAATTTGAGGTGGGGATATTATCTAGGAGGGAAGGTTCCAGATGGCCGGACTGGATTGAAGTGACAGACACGCAACCAGTATGGAAGGGGGGCGAGAAGGGGGGGAGAGGAAAGGGAGAGGGGAGGAGAGCGGCTAAAGTGGCGGCACCGAGGGACCCGTGTCATTGACAAGTTCTCAAAGGTGGTGGACAACTTCCCTTGGGTGGGAGGCATGTGGGGCATCGACACTACGAATGCCTTTCCACACAAAGTATATATATATATATTTTTTTAAAGATTTTATTTATTTATTTGACACAGAGAGAGAGAGAGAGATTACAAGTAGGCAGAGAGGCAGGCAGAGAGAGAGAGAGGAGGAAGCAGGCTCCCCGCTGAGCAGGGAGCCCGATGCGGGCCTCGATCCCAGGACCCTGAGATCATAACCTGAGCCGAAAGCAGAGGCTTTAACCCACTGAGCCACCCAGGAGCCCCACACAAAGTATATTTTCAACTCAGTTTGGCTCTGGCTCTTTGGATTGCGGATGATCTGTGACTGCACCGAAGGTCTCCTTTGTCAGCAAGAAGTTAGCTAAACATGATGCAGACTTGCTCCTTCCGATGCCCCTTTCCTCTGGATTCACGGTCCTTGTCCCTCAGCTCCTGAGCTCTCAGAGCCCCATGTCCTTTCCTGTCACTGCCAGCTCCTCCCTTGCACCACCCACACAACAGAGTGAGAGAGGAGCTAAGAGATTTGCAGCAAAGCAAACATCTGCTTAGCCACGCGAGTCAAGGCGCTCAATTTCGCAATTTTGTTGAGAAAGCAAAAGAGCGCTAGATACCCTCCCTTTGGCAGAGGCCCGCCCTGTTTAAGGTTTTATCTCTTCCCTGTTTTTTCCTGTCACTGCTCATCATATGACCAAATGGGGCCTGGCTGCCATTTTCTTGGCCCAGAACTGATACTCTTATCGACCACGTGTGAGTAATTTCCAGAAGGGGGTCTCCGGTCAAATCAGGAAGGAGCCATTTGAGCAGCCAGTTGGACACAAAGGTTTCCCATGACCTACACATGTTCCAGCCACGACCAATGCGACATGAAGCAGTGATGGCGGGATCCACCTACTCCATCCTGGAGAGCAATCCTGTTTGATGGCTCAAAGATGTTTGTAGAAGGAAAATTGCCTTTTCCCTTATTTATTCATTCACTCATCCTCAAATTCTTCTTCTTGGCTAAGCTCTCTCTTTTAGGAGATATTCCTTTTGCCATTATTGGCAGAAGTTTCTAGGCACTGGCACCCTCATTCGTCTGTTAGTCTCTTGGAGGGCATGCTATCCCAATTTGCAGGTAAAGCAGGATTCCAGGCTGGGAACCATTTCACTGGTCAGTTGGGCTCAGGTTCCCTCTTCAAGCCCGGAAGCTTCCTTGTCCCCACTCTTACTCTTGAATCCTGTTTCATTTGCACCTGTATTTGCAGGAGACATAGAGACATTGGAGCCTGTAGGTAGAAGCACTGCTAGGAAACCGTCGGAGTCTGACTCATCCTCATCTTCTCCTTTTGCATCTCTAAATCCAGTGAAACCACGTGGTGTCCTTCCAAAACCCCAAACACGGAGCTGCTCCCTGCTCCCTGGTCTTCTGCAAAAAGGCAGTGCCAGTAGACAGATAGTGGAAAGGAAGGCTTACAGGGTATAGATTTCAGAGCACTGGAACCTTAGGGACCATCCCTCTTTGTCGCTTTACAGAGAAGAGTGCGGTGGGCAAGTTTGCACACCAACCCACGGCCGAGCCAGGCCAAGACATGGAACCTCGGGGCCCCAATTCAGGGCTGTCTTCACTGTGCACAGGGTGCTTGAAGGCATGCTGGTGGTTTGTACCGAACGGCACCCCCCAAACGCTAGCGTTCCCAACACTACAGGAAGATACAGAAGGGACATAAAAGGTAGAACCGTTGACGGGGGAGGGGGGGCAGAAAGTTCTTTTTCTTTATGGCCAGCTGGTGTTCTATTGGCCCCTTCACAATGGGAGAATTGAACGATCTGAAGGACAGGAGGACAGCAGAAGAAATGAAGCAAGGGGTGCCAGGGTGGCTCAGTTGGGAAAGTGTCTGACTCCTGCTCAGGTCATGATCTCAGAGTCCTGGGATCGAGCCCCGTGATGGGCTCCCTGCTCAGCAGGGAGGCTGCTCCTCCCTCTCTCTCTTCCTCTCCCCCCACTCATGCTCTTTCTCTCTCTCTCTCTCTCTCAAATAAACAAAATCTTTTAAAAAAGAAGAAGAAAGAAAGAAACAAAGCAAGAGGGTCAGAAGAACGTACCGTGGCGGCTGGGAGAATAAGCTGTAGAACCCGCCAGCAGGGGTCAAATCCCAGCTCTCTCACTTACTAGCTCTGTTGTTTAGCCCTTCCGCACCTCAGTTCACTCAGCTGTAAAATGGACATAATCTTGTGCTCCAAAGGTAAGGATTAAATGAGCCACTTCATGGAAAGTACTTAGGACAGTCCTGCACACATAGCTAGCCCGTGTTCTCCTACCAGGGAAGGAAGCATGAGGAACAGCCCAGAGAAAGCCGCAAGACTTCTCTCAGGCTGACTGTAAGTAAATCCCCCTCCGTGTTTCCGGTAGTGTTGCTAGGACAAAGTACAGCTTGATGAAGAAGGCTTGGATTTAAAAAGGGCGTTAGTGTGGGGCTAAGTGGCTATCATAGGCCTCAAAACAGAGTGACTTGGGGCGTCTGGGTGGCTCAATGGGTTGAGCTTCCAACTCTTCATTCTGGCTCAGGTCATTGTCTTGCACTAGTGGGATCGAGCCCCGGGTAGGGTTTCTGCTCAGTGCAGAGTCTGCTTCAGATTCTTTCTCCCTCCCCTTCTGCCCCTCCCTGCTTGCACATGCACACACACTCTCTCTCTCAAACAACTAAATTAAATCTTAAAAAAACAAACGAAAACAACCAAGCAAACAAACAAAAAACATGACTTACAGAACGAAGATTATTTCTCTGTTACATCACAACCCTGATGTAAACTGTGCTGGTCAGGGAAGGAGCTCGGTTCCTTTACGATCATTTGAGAACCCTGGTTCTTCCCATGTTGTTGCTCTGCCAACCCCCTCATGATCTTGTCAAACCAACCCCCCCCGCCACCGCCTGCACGTCCAGATTTTAGCCAGCAGGTGGAAGGAAGGTGGGAGGAGGGGGCATACCCGGGGACTTAAGGCTCAAGGAAAAGTGGCACCATGATCTCTGCTCACATTTAACTTGCAAGAATTGTGTCCCATGGTGACAGAACACCTGACTGCCAGGGAGACTGGGGATGGAGTCTAGCGGTGCAGCCACGAACCCAGAGAGGAGTGAAACGAGACTACTTTCAATTACTAATGGTGTCTAGGGGCCAGTTATGGAAACTTCTTCTAGCTCCTCCAGTTCATTCATTGACCTGGGTCTCCATCAGTTGCTCTTTCATTCTGCAGGTATTTCTTTTTTCTTCTTCTTTTCTTTTTTTTTAAAGATTTTATTTATTTATTTGACACAGAGAGAGATTACAAGTTACTAGGCAGAGAGGCAGGGAGAGGGGGAAGCAGGCTCCCCGCTGAGCAGAGAGCCCGATGCGGGCCTGGATCCCAGGACCCTGAGATCATGACCTGAGCTGAAGGCAGAGGCTTAACCCACTGAGCCACCCCGGCGCCCCCTGCAGGTATTTCTTGAGCACGTACTATGGGCTGGACTCTGTTCTAGGTCCAGGGGACGCCACTCTGAACGAGTCAGGCCAGGCCACTTCCGCTCTGAAGCCAGTTGGCTGTAGGACTAATGAGGAGCCTTCCGAAGACTTTTCTTTCAATATTAATTTTCATATTCTTTCTATTTTAATTGGTGTTTTTGTAACAAGGACCTCAGATTTATAGGCTCTCCAGGCCTCACAAAATTTGGATCTGCCCCTGCTGCTCTCCTGGGGCTAACAGCTTAGCCGGAAGAAAGTCAACAGTGAGCAAACGAAGGTCTACAACATCAGAAGCTGAGGAGTGGTGTGAAGTACAACCACAGTCAGGAGGAGGGGAGAGAGCCCTGCTATGTTCAGTGCTCCCTGAGATTCTCTCTGGAGTCAGGTGAGCAGCCATTGAAGGAGCGGCGCTGTTCCCACTACTTAATAAAGACCAGCGTCGTTCACAGATCTCTGCCTTCGCTGCTGATTGTTTTTTAGAATTTATTTCTGATGGTGGAGTTAACAAGTCCGAAGGACAAATGTTCTTCAGGTTCTTGAAATCATGGGATAAAACCTCTTTTTAGTGACACTTCTCATTAGGATTCTAAAAGAAACAGTGAGGGGCGCCTGGATGGCTCAGTCGGTTAAGCATCTGCCTTCCACTCGGGTCGTGATCCCAAGATCCTGGGATCAAGTCCTGCATCCGGCTCCCTGCTCAGCGGAGAGTCTGCTTCTCCCTCTGCCTGACATTCCCCTTGCCTGTGCTCACTCGCTCTCTGACAAATAAATAAAATTTAAAAAGAAACAACAACAATGATAAAGACCTAGGTTTTGAGACATTTTAAATATCGTTTTCTCAGAGCTTAGATCCGCTCCAGACTTTTAAGGGTTACTTCTATCTGCACTGTCTGGCCTTCCCCACGTCTGAGTTCCTAACTAGCCTTTTTCACCTCCCACGTGAGACAGCGACATGCAATTCCTTATTCCAGAATATTTCCGAGGTCCCAGGATTTTGGGGTGAGAAGGCAGCTGGGTGTTGATGAGTCCATGCTGACTCGCCCTAAGACTCAGAGTGAGTTAATGGTCAAGCTAAGCTAGAGCCTCAATCTCTCAATCCCTCTGTCCGTGTTCAGAACCAGTGACCGATGAAACGTGCCTGCAGTGTTTTGTGACAACAGACCTTAAGGCAAAAGTTTTTAAATAAACACTCACGGTCATGGCCTGACAGATGTACCTACTTCGTAGGCGGTGAAGACCATGAACTGTGATAACGAATGTCGAGTCCATAGCCCAGGTCTGGAACAGAGACATTTCAACGTTAGCAGTGGATACGACTTTGGTGGCAGAGCCAGGCGAAAGTCCCGAGACCAGATGTGGGCCCCGTGGGAAAGGCAGCAGGTGTGGGGCCGTGTGGGGTGGTCTTGGGCTCTGTAGGCATGAACAGAAGACCTCAGCAGAAAGGGGCTGGCCGTCATTCCCCCGGAATCCCAGGGAAGGAGTCACGTGAGACCACCCAGAGGGAGAGAGCCCTTCAGCCTGGGTCAAGGGAACCGCAGGAGACGGGGGGGGGGGGCAGCTGGAGGCCGCTGCAGAGTCCGTGACAAGCCCACTTTAATCGTCTGCCAGGCCACCCCACAGAGGCCAGCTGCCGGCCCAGAGGGCTTAGGCCACCCAGCCACGTGAGAACCATCTTATTCCCTTACCTCTCCCCTTTCCGGGCTTCGTCCCAAGCACGGAGGGAAACAGCAGCTAGCCAGGGGGAGGAGGTGAGCAGAGGCAGAGGCCAGGAAAGGGACAACGGCGGGCTTCCCGGGTGAGGCAGGCCTGAGCCGAGGGAGAAGAAAAGATTTCAGGCTGAATCAGTTTCAGGATTTTAACTATTACCTGGGACTTGGAATGTTAAGGTCTGAAACGAGGCTATTTTTTTTCTTTTTACAACTCACAGGATTTTTGTATTGTCTGAACATGACAGTAAGTTCATCGGCGTGCCCGAGTCAGCATCGGAGGAAGAGGGAGGGATTCTGCGGCCGTCAAATAAAATGTAAGGAGACCGTAGGGGAGGGAGGGACACAAAACGTGGATCAGCCTCTACTGCTCCCTGGGACAGAGTGATGATAGACAGATGGAGAGAGAAAGAGAGGCTGCATTTTGTTCACGAGCCCTGTTCCGTGCTTTTCCAGTGAGCCAGATATATATACAAATTTGATAGTCATTCCGGCTGTGTCATGCACGTGTAATGTTATTTCCTAAATCATCACTTTCTGCTAGCAAGACCCACTTTTATTCCACTCTAGTGCGCTCACTCCTGAGTTAAAAGTAATTTTTGAACCTCCTTTTAAACTTCATCTTCCGATTGCACACGTGAGAGTTTTCTCTTCTGTAAGCCTTTCCCTTACCGAAGCCTCAGGGATGTATCTGGAATGGGCCGATGGGGCTCTGAACACTGCATGATCTCAAAATCGCAGCCACCCACCCCTGATGTCTCCAAGCCACGGAGTCCCACGTGGTGTTTTCATGATCCTTAAGGCCTTCCCCGTCACTCGCTACTGACAGATTACATGTGGTCAGTTCATTCATTCATCCATCATTTATTGGCTTGGGTACCCCCTTTATGCCAATCACCCTGTGGGGTACTGGAGGTACAAACGTGATAGCTGAAAACACACACTCTCTGCCCCCTGAGGCACACGCCTTCTACTATTTCATGATTCAATGGATACTAAATTATCGTGATTACAGGCAAGAAGGATGATGTTGGCGTTATCTACCGGGTGCAGTGGGAGCACAGAAGGGAGTCATGAACACTGCTTGGCAATAGGTCAGATCAGTTTCTCAGACAAGAAGACCAGGGGGCTGGAAGGATCAGTTAAGACTCTGCCAGGCAGCCAAAGCCGGCAGGCAGAGGGAACAGCTTGGACAGAGGCACTATGTGAGTCAGGATTGCCTAAGTTATGCCACGGTAACAAAATGACCGTGAAGTCTTAGGAGCTAAGTATAACTAAGATTCATTTTTCACTCGAATCACAGGTCCAAAGCAGGTCAGCTGCTTAGGGAGTGGGTAGGAGGAGCAACAGGCAAGGCTCTGCTCTACATAGTCCCCTGAGGACCGAAGTTAGCAGCGTCCATACACTCTTATGGGACCGCCCAGAACACGTGGCTTCCAAGTTGGCACTAAAGGACTCAAAAAGCTGGCAGATAACCCACAGAAGGTAAATTCCTCAGCGCAGAGGTGATATATATAATTTCCACTCCCACTGCATTGGCTAGAACTAATCCCAGATGGTGAAATGTACAGGAACATGTGGCTATTCCATGAACGTAGTCAACGTCTCTGCTACAAGCTCAAAGGTGTGAAACCATTTTCCTAGGATTAGGAAACTGAATAGTTCAAAGCGATTAGAGAAGAGAGTGCAGAGAGGCAGTAGCAGAAGGTAAGAAAGGTAGGAATAAGATGGTGGACACTTGTGTGCCGTGCATAAGAGTCTGGACCACTGTATGTGCAAAGCAAAGCTTTTGAAGAGTTCTAAACATAGTCTTGTCATCATATTTGTGGGTTTTTTTTTAAGATTTTACTTATTTATTTGAGATAGAAAGAGAGAGAGCAAGAGAGACAGAATGAGCAGGGGTCCCTGCTGAGCAGGGAGCCTGACATGGGGCTCGATCCCAGGACCCTGGGGTCACGACCTGAGCCGAGGGCAGACGCTAACCAACTGAGCCACCCAGGTGCCCCACATTTGTGTTTCAAGTACATTCCTCATGCAGCAGCATAGGGAATGAATTAGAAAGGGATTGAAACAGGAGATGGAAAGAATGGTTTGATTCCTACAATTGTCCAGGTTAAAGATGATGGAGGAACTAAAACAGGGTTGTTGGGGATGAATATGAGAGAGGTTAGAGAGACAGTCAGTAGAACTTCGTGACTAATTAAATATGGAAGAAGGAGAAAAATAGGATGACTTTCTCTTCTACTCTAGATGGCACTAACTCAGTGGCACCGATTAAGATGGGGAATACAGGAGGATAGTGGGCTTGGGGAAAAGACACTGAGGGCGATTTGGGACCTGAGTGTGAGTTACCCAATGTGCTTGTTACGAGTTGAACTGTATCCCTCAAAAAGAAATGTTCAAGTTAAAACCCCCAAGAGCTCAGAATGTGACCTTATTTAGAAATAAGGTAGCTGCAGATCTAATTAGTTAAGATTAGGATGAGGTCCCCTGGAGTAGAGTGGACCCTTAATCTAACGTGATTGATGTCCTTATAAGACAGCTATGTGACAATGGAGACAGTGATTGGAATGACGCACCTACAAGCCAAGAAGCACCAAACATCAGAATCTCGAAGGGGCAAGGAAGGATTCTCCTCTGCCTGTTTCAGAAGGAGCATGGCCCCGCCAACACCTTGATTTTTGACTTCTGGCCTTCAGAACTGTGAGAAAATAAACTTCTGTTGTTTTAAGCAGCTGTGGAACTCAGTTACAACAGCCCTAAGAAACGCACACAGGCATCCCGGTGGGGCTGCCCCGTTGAATGTGTTGGTGAGGTCAGACCAGTCTTCCTCTAAAATCCCAGGAGGGATCCCTAAGGAGCGCAGAGCGGGCTGGGGCACGTGCTGCAAGAGCTTTATTTTGCCCAGAGTGGAGGGGAGGAAAGGGGAAGGGACAGGGAACATCATAACGAAGATGAAATTGAAGAGGGCTTTGGAGAGTACGCTGGGATCTTTTCCTGTCCTAGCTGATGACAAACTCCCAGGAGCCAAGCTTACATATCTGGCAAATATCTGACAACAGTCATTGGGCATTTTTGTGTTGGGCTCTGTGCTAGGCACTGAGAATACACTGGAGAGCAAGCAGGCACAGTCCCGATTCTCAGGCAATTCTGATTCTCCAGGGACACAGACTAATGCTGGTCAATATCAAGTAACCCCCCAGAAACATATTCAGGCACTCGCTCTGATAAGTCGTATGAAGGGACGTTACCAAGTGTTAAGAGAATGTATTTCAAGGAAGTTGTTCAAGCCCAAAGGCTGTGAAAGGCTTTTTGAGGAAGTGAGGTTTGAGCTGAGATCTGAAGTCGAGGAGTTAATTTTAGGGGAAGAGGGAAAGGGAGGGGACAGCCCAGGCGAAGGCTCTGGAGCGTGAGGGGAGCCTCACGCAGATTTGAGGATCTGAAAGACAGCCAGGGTCACTGCCGCTCAGAAAGGAGGAGGAACTGACCCTGGGAGCAGGCAGTAGCCTCGGTGTGCAGGGTCTTGAATGGTTTAGTCGTCATCTGAGAAGGATGGATAGAAGGGGGAAAGTCAGCCAGTGACTTTCAGCAGGCATCCAGGGGGCAAGATTAAAGTTGTACTTATTTTATTTTCTTAAAGATTTATTTATTTATTTGAGAGAGAGAGAGAGAGTGTGTGTGTGCAGGGGACAGGGGAGGGGCAGAGGCAAAGAATCGAGCAGATTTGTTTATTTATTTGAGAGAGAGAGAGAGTGTGTGCAGGGGACAGGGGAGGGGCAGAGGCAAAGAATCGAGCAGATTTATTTATTTATTTGAGAGAGAGAGTGTGTGTGTGCGGGGCACAGGGGAGGGGCAGAGGCAAAGAATCGAGCAGATTTATTTATTTATTTGAGAGAGAGAGTGTGTGTGTGCGGGGCACAGGGGAGGGGCAGAGGCAAAGAATCGAGCAGATTTATTTATTTATTTGAGAGAGAGAGAGTGTGTGTGCAGGGCACAGGGGAGGGGCAGAGGCAAAGAATCGAGCAGATTTATTTATTTATTTATTTGAGAGAGAGAGAGTGTGTGTGCAGGGGACAGGGGAGGGGCAGAGGCAAAGAATCAAGCAGATTTATTTATTTATTTATTTATTTGAGAGAGAGAGAGAGAGAGTGTGTGTGCAGGGCACAGGGGAGGGGCAGAGGCAAAGAATCAAGCAGATTTATTTATTTATTTGAGAGAGAGAGTGTGTGTGCAGGGGACAGGGGAGGGGCAGAGGCAAAGAATCGAGCAGATTTATTTATATATTTATTTATTTGAGAGAGAGAGAGTGTGTGTGCAGGGCACAGGGGAGGGGCAGAGGCAAAGAATCAAGCAGATTTATTTATTTATTTGAGAGAGAGAGTGTGTGCAGGGGACAGGGGAGGGGCAGAGGCAAAGAATCAAGCAGATTTATTTATTTATTTGAGAGAGAGAGAGAGAGAGTGTGCGGGGGACAGGGGAGGGGCAGAGGCAAAGAATGGAGCAGATTCCCAAGGAGCTCGAAGCCCAACCCAAGGCATGACATGGGGCTTGATCTCCTGACCCTGAGATCATGACTTGAGCTGAAATCAAGGGTTAGATGCTTCACCAGCTGAGCCACCCAGATGCCCCCTTTAAAAAAAAAAATTTTTTTTAAAGATTTATTTATTTATTTTAGAGAGAAAGAGAGCATGAGTGGGAGGGTTAGAGGGAGAGCGAGAGAATCTCAAGCTGACCTTGCAATGATCAAAGAACCCAATGAGGGGCTCAGTCTCATGACCATGAGATGACCACTGTGAGGTCATGACCTGAGCCAAAACCAAGAGTCCAATGCTTAACCAACCGTGCTACCCAGGCACCACCACCCCTTTTCTTTATTTTAAAGATCACTTTGAGGAGAATGGCTGGGGAAAATCAAGAATGGCTGGCTCAGTCAGTAGAGCATGCAACTCTTGATCTCGGGGTCGTGAGTTCGAGCCCCATGTTGGGTGTAGAGATTCCTTAAAAATTAATTAATTAATAAACTTTTAAAAAATATTTTTAAAATATTAAAGAAAAAAAAAAGACTGGAAGCAAAGAGAACTATCAAAACTATTGCATTGGTCCAGCTCAGAGAACATGTTGGCTTGACCAGGGTGGTAGCAGTTCAAATGGCGGATTTAAGAAGGACTTCTCTAGCGCTCACTGAAGGGAAAAAGGAATTCATGAATGAAATTAACTGTATCTGTGGCTATTCCAGGCTCTTCTCTGTCTTCGGGTTATAAAATACTGTCTCTCTGAGGAGTGACATTAATGCCTGTACAAACATCTTAACATCTGATAATAAAGACTTCATCTCTGAAGAAGAGGAAGTTCAATAGTATTCTGAGGAAATGATGATACTCTTTATAGTTGGGGAAGGGAGGCCCATCGAAGAGAGAATGAAAGGTTTGACCCCTGAAGGCTTTCACAGGTCATAGAGGTCCCCAAACCAGGACCTATCTGAAGGACCTTCAGCATCTGCCAGCCACCAAGCTTTCTTTCACCTCATATTCCCTAAGGAGCATGACTCACAGGCACTGTGTACAGAAGGAACATTCTGTACAGTGGAGCTCCCCCAAGGCACCCTGCAAGATGCTGTTATCACCCAGAAAGGGCTGAAGCTTCCGTAGGGAGATTTTCCTCCTCTGTTGGCCTACCTTTAGACAGGGGATAAGAGTAAACTCCAGACTGTGGCCTTTGCATTAGGTAGGAGGGTGTGCTTCTCCCCAGGGGCCTGGCACTCACCTGACATTGTCCTCAGCATCAGATTTCTAGCTCTCGAAGGAGGCAGAGCTGTGGTCTCAGGTGCCTAGAGTCTTGGCCCACTCTTGCAACTTGGGATGCGTTAAGTTCAAATTGTTTGCTCAGTTGGGCACCTAATTAGAGGTAAGATGCTGCATTAGGTGGGTCTTGAGTTCCTTTTCCTTCCCCATCATGCCAAGGAAGGACGGAGTTCAGAGGAATGAAAGGCAGCCAGCCATCTTGGAATCCCTGGTAGTGTCTCATAGCTGATAGAATCTGAAGAATATTGGGGAATTGCTTTGACTCTTACCTTCTACTCTTGTTCAAGAGACGCTGGAATCAACACTGCTGAAACAAAAAAAAAACAACTCTTCACTATAGAGAACAAACTGGTGGTTGCCAGAGGGGAGGTGGGTGAGGGGATGGACGAAACTGGTGAAGGGGATTAAAGACTACACTTACTGTAATGAGCACTGAGTAATGTACAGAATTGTTGAATTAATATCATACACCCGAAACTAATATAGCACTGTATGTTAATTATACTTGAATAAAAAATAATCAAATCAAATCAATAATACATTTCCATCCTAATTAACCATGCAAGAGCTACTAATGAAGTGAAACAAATGATTCAACATTATTTAATAATGACATCATATTCACATTTATGCCCAAATTCCAATGACTCTGAGTTCCCCTTGCCAAACAGAAGGACCTGAGCCTCCCCTTGTAATCTTCCCATTATTTCCAGGGAATTGCGAAGGGGTGTCGGTGTCTTGGCCCTGGGAACCACAGAGAGTTCTCCACCAGCTTTCTCTGTAGTAAGTCATCATTGCTGGAGTCCACCAAACAGATCCTTCACAAAGCCTCCCACCGCTGACAGTGCCAAGACTGGGCCCCCAACTCTGTGTCGCAGCTTGTCATGTGGGTGCTGAGGCCAGTGCCCAGAGTCTCACAAAGTCTTCAGGAGGACATTTCCTGTAGAGCACAGTCATTATCCACCTCTGTGGTGAAAACCTGAACCTGGTTCCAAGGAGGATGGAGGACAAAGGTCATCACATCCCTTCCTGGTCATCCCTTTTCTGTCTGTGGGGCCCCCTGCACACCCCAGGTCCATCTCTCCGCCTTCAGTCACGCAAGCCCCAGGCTTATCCACAGATACCCAAAGAACCCCTTTCACTAACAACATCAGAGCCTCATCCCCTGTCCACGCAGGCCACGTACACTGCACGCATGCAAATTAATATCTGTATAGAACAGGAGCCCAAAGGTCGCACATCAAGGAGTTTTCATAATGAGAGTCATCTCTGGAGGGTGAGTGCTTGGGTGTTTCACATTTTTGTCTGCTGACATACCCACTTGCTTTGCTTTCTTGTCATTATTTTATCTTGTAATTTTTTAAATTGCATATTAATATATATTTTACATTTTATTATCTCATGCTTTCATTTTTAAAAGTCACTTAAGATATTAACTAACATTTGACTGATAACTGGAAACCCTCCCGCTTATTTTTGGTCTTCCAATAAGTTGCTTTGGAGCCTTCAGGAACTGTTCTTCGGGCGTTATCCGGCTCTCTGTCTCAACCTATAAGGAAGCTGGTGAGAGCATCTGGGAGCCCTCGCCTTGAGTCAGGCGCTGTGCCCAGTGCTTTCCATACATTGAACTAGGCCACCCTCCCAGGAACTCTGGGCGGGCACTGTAATCTCCACTACACCAAGGACGACCGGATCCTGAAAGCCGGTACAAGGCAGGAGAGGATGGAGGCCAGATGCACCAGGCAGAGACCCACGTTCTGCAGGAGATAAGAGGCCTAGGACCCTCCCAGGAGGTGTCTGTGTAGGGTACCAGTTTGGGGGCTTCCGTTTCCCTCTCTCTGGGAAACCTTCCTCTTACCCCAAATTCCTGCATCCTGGAAGAAACAGAAGGGCTGGGTCCCCCGTGGAAGCGCGCCCAGCCCCACCCACAGGCACTCGCAGAAAGTCAGCCGGACTCAGCCCGCCCACTTCAGGGCCCTGGGGCCCTGGGGCCCT
>LNAC01000005.1:4081738-4092806 GCA_002007465.1 Ailurus styani | reverse complement strand
GGTGGGGGGGGGGGAATCCAGAGCCTCCGCGGACCCTCTGGCCACACCCAAGCCCAGGGAACTTGGAGTGCGGGCGGCTGGATGCTTCTCCGACATCCCACAGCCTGGGGCGCAGGGCTGGGTGCTGGGCTGGGACTCGGGGCTGTACCTGTTGGATCAGGAGCGGCCTGCAGAGTCCAGGAAAGCCGGCCTGGGCCGGCAGCCAGCTGCGGGTGGGGCCGATGGGCCGATGGGCTGCCGCGGTGGGGCGTGGGTCCCAGCGGCCGCAGGGAGCTAGGTGGGGCGGCGTGGGGGTGCAGAAGCAGGGAGGGGGGCAGCCCTGCCTGCTGCTTCTCTTACCTGCTGGAACCTCACGCCTGTTGCTAACCTCCGCTTCCTTGTTTGTGACACCTTGTTGTGACACGCAGTCATTAAACCCACTGGGTTGGGTTTTTGAGAAAACGGGACAGACAGCACGGGCTTTGGAGAGGTCCTCAGCGTTGGGACAACACCTGCTCCTCTTGGACTTTTTGTCCAGGTGCAAAAACGCCTCTGTGCGGGCCACTGGCTCTCTGGACCAGACACTTGCAGGGCAAAAGCAGGTCCCTCTCCTCCCCCAATTGGGGCTCAAGGGCTTGGGGACAGATCACATCGCGGCTTCCCAAGTCCGGGTGCCAGGCACCCAGAAAGGCCGGCCTGAGCCCTTGGGTCATCTGATGCACGCACCTGACAAAATCCGGGTGACGTTCTGCTGCCCCAGCCCGGCCACTCTGCTGAGGGGTGAAAACAGCCTCCCCACCCCCAAAAAAGCCCTCCTCTCCTTCCCTGGTGAAATCCTGCCCTCCACTCTCCCCTTTCTCCGCTTTCTCCGTCCATGACCCTCAGAGCACACCAGAGCGCCTTCCAGACTTTCTAGAGTGGCCTCGTCCCATGTAATGCAGACCATACGGGTCCTTGTAAGTTTCCTAGTAGCCCCCAGAATCACAGTAAAAAGAAACAGTGAAGTTAATCTGAATATATTTTCTTTAACCCAATATATCAAACATAGTATCATCTCATAAACACTATTAAAGAGACATTTTACATTCTCTTTTTCTGCCGAGTATCCCCCATGTGCTGTGTATTTTATACTTCTAGAATTTTCACTCCCAGACTGAGCGACATTCCAAGTGCTCGGTCTGCACACGTGGCCAGCGGTGCCCGGCCCGGCCACCGCGGTCCTAGAGAGTTAGCTGCACTTGCCATGCACGGGTTTGGGGTGCTGTCCCCCTGAGACCTGGAGGGCCCCGGGCCGCTGAGACTTCTGCTCTCAGAGGACACGGTTTCTGCAGCTCCCCCCAAGTTCACGGCTGGAGGGAGGCTTTCAGGGGAGACCAGGCCGTCAGGGTTGGGAAATACAGGGATCGGACGGGGGAAGAAACCGAAAGAGAATGAAAGGGGAGAATCTTTCAACCACCAGCTGTCGGAGCCGTGGCAGCCTTTTCACACAGCCTCGGAAACTGGAAAAGCTTCTTTGGCTTCCAGAGCGTCTGCAACATTGTTAGGTTTGCCTGGTGTGCCTCTGCATATGAGAAACAGTTTCACATCACATGAAAAATATTTTCTTGCAGTACTCTGAGGTCCGGAGTCCACTGAGGGCTGATCCTACCCATGACCCTGGAGGAAGACACTCCCTGACCCATAAAGCTGCCGCCGTAGCAGTTGCATGGCACCCCCTCACCATTAAACCCCAGCATGATGGGCCCTGCCTTGTGCAGAAAAATGCTAGAACTTTCTAGAAGACTCCTGATGGGGCCAAGATGGGGACTTTGTGGCTGGTGCCTGCTAGTCCTGAAGGCACGGAGGTGACGACCCATGGGTTCGCACAGGTCCCCACCTGCCAGGGGCCTTGCCGAACCTCGGGTTGGCCTGGCTTTCTGACGTATTCGCTCCCTTCTCTTGACTGCCTGTCATGCAGACTGCCAAGCTAGTTACGGAGAGGATCTGGAATCTGGGGAGTAAGAAAAATCACCAGCTACGCTCCAGGGAAAGCTATGGGGGCAGTCTGAACCCAATGACCTCACTGGCCATTCTGACTTCAGTGCAGCTCAGCCCCTACAGAGGCACAGTTACCCCAGGACTGAGCCAGTGGGCAAAGGTGGGGGGGTGCTCCCTTGATTTTATCTGGGGTACTCCTAGGCCCATCCAAAAAAAAAAAAAAACCCCCATGGGCACCTTGTCCCAGAAAATATCGTTTCCCAGAGAAATTGCTACAGCAGACTCCCTTGAAAAATAATTTGCTTTCTTCTTATCACCATAAAATCTCAAAAATTAACATGCTGAGGAAACGGGGTTCTTCCAATAACTGGCCCCTTCTGATTAACAGGAAACTGTTTTTATTTTAACCAGTGATGCTGAAAATCTCTGTCTCATGGACCAGTGCCTGGCCTGTTTTTAATCATACAGGACCCTGCTGGGCTGCAGGGCGTTGTGAATCCAGATGGCACAGGCTGTGGATGCCGAACACAGAAGCCACTGAGTCAGGCTGGTTCCAGGCCTGCTGCTGGTGCTTCGTTTCTGTTTGGTTTTAACCAGACCCTTTAGATGAACTCATTTTGTTGTCGTGGGTCCCCTTTCCCTAAACCCAAAGCCTAAAACTTCCACTTGAGGGCTCAAGTGAACCGGGTCCCACTTGAGAAGGGGCTCTCGGAGCAAAATGTCTGGCTCCCATGTTGCGCCTGACCGTATTTTGACTATGGATGACTTTAGCATTCGCTCGTCAAGGGCAATTCCATTTGGCTCCCCATGAAGTCACAGAAATTCTAGTTATTTCTATAGTGTGCTATTGCCTGGTTTATTTATAAGAACCATCCATCGGGGCTGAGCTGTTCTGTGTCTGGAGGCAGTTATAGTATCACAGTTATGAAATGTTTATTTTCTTAGATCGGCTTAAGCTGAGACAGCACTTTTGAGCCATTAAGAATCTTGTAAATCAAGATAGTTTAGATAGGGGATGATTTTTCTGATGAGGGCTAGATCAGCTGGATTGATGCTTCTCCCTTGATTGGGCTTTTACATTAAATGGGTGTGACTATCACATGTTCCTTGGAGAAACAGTGTTGCCTAGTTAGGAAGATTTTGCTGCCAGCCCACTTTGTTTCTTCTGGCTCACACCCCAGCTGGGAAGTATAGCTTCCAGGACCTGGGGAGCTGAGGCCGCCCCAGCTCGCAGGCACAGAAACCCGGGATGAATATTTAAGGACCACTATTTGCAAAAGCATCGAGGACAAGAAGCCCAAAGAAAAAATTCCAAATTAACGAGGGTTGCACAGACTCACGACTTTAAAATCGAAACACAAATCTATTCGGTGAGCAACCTGGCCATGCCTATCAGACGTGGAAGATTGCACTCGTTCAGGAAAGACCTGAGAGTCTCCTCTGCGGGAGGAGCTATTCCAGGATGTAGCAGCGAAGAAGGCAGGCCTTGCCCTCACAGACCTTGGTTTCCTGGGTCAGAGGAAGCAAACAGATCCGTGGCGCAGGCCATGGACAGCCCCCAGGGGCAGGGACAGGGGAAGCAGAGGAAGGGGAGAAAGACCACAGGGGCGGATGGGGTGGAGGGCTCCCTGCTGGGGTGGTGGGGGAGGAACACTGGAGCTGAGACCAGAATGAAGTGAGCACAAGCCAAGGGACTGTCTGGGCGGGGAGCTTCCAAAGCAGAGGGAACAGCACACACAAATGCCCGAGGCAGAGCTGGCAAGGGAGCAGAGAGCCGGCTGGGCCGCAGGGAGGGGGAGATGTGACCGAGATGAGGCGGAGCAGGGCTGGGGCGCGATCGCGGGGTGCCTCTCAGCAAACTGTCCTCAAGAGCCATCCTCTCTCCTCCTTCCCCTGCTGTCTTTTCGGGGCTCACGAACACTCATCTTCCAGCGGCTGGTGCCGCGGGGTGTGGCCCCTCCGTGGGGTTCTTGCCAACCGGCCGTGAGGGGACACCATTTCTGCCGCTTCTGCCACTTCTCGGTTGGGTGCTCACGGGGTGGGCAGTGTTGGCTCCTGTCCCTGCCTTCTGGCGGCACCGAGAGCAGGTGCCCGGCAGCCCCGCCCGGTCCAGGAGGACAAGGGAAATCACCCCCCCTCCCGCCCCAGGGAAGTTCCCAGGCAGAGGTTCAGGAAGTGGGGTCCTGGACCTGCGACCTTGCCATCACCTGGAAACTTGCAGAAATGCAAATTGCAGGGCCCCCGCTCCAGACCTACTGAGCTCCAGACCTACTGAATTCGAAACTTCGGGGGCGGGGCCCAGCAATCTGTTCTAATAAACCTCCAGGGGATTCCGACGCGGTGGGGTTTCAAAACCACTACCCCGGAGCAGCGTTTCTCAGCCAGCGGTCGTGTTGGCTCTGGGTCCAGAACTCTTCTGGGGGGCTGTTTGCAACGGCGTCTCTGCCCTCTACCCACTGGAAGACAGGGGCACACCCCGCCTGTCCCCCAGCTTTGTACAACCTCAAAGGCACCCACAAACGCACACATAGATGTTTCCTGTGAGATCAATGTCGCTTTTTGGAAGAAGAGCGGACAAACTACGAAGGGTAACTACCTTTGGGTTGTAGCACGTGGGGAGAGGCGGCTTCGGAGATCTTGGCTTTTACTTCGTACGTTTCTGTGGTGTGTTTTTACCATGTGTGTGTAACACAACACCATCATGTGGGACAATGTTTTGGGAAGACCGCACATTGGAAGAGTGGACACGGTCTCTTTACTATAGTTCAGAGACCGACTCCAGTGTGGGGGATTTTCCGCACCACTGAGCAACTCCCAGGAGGCGGCCAGGGGGACCTGCAATTCAACTCATTTTGTTCACTGCCTACCTGGAGACGGTGTCAGATCCCACAGGTGATGGGCTCAGTCCTAAAGACCACCCCCCACCTCCTCCAACCCTATTCAAAGGCCAATCTCAAGTCCAGGTTGTCACTGTGATTCTGACTGGCCACAGATCAAAGTCCTCCTGACCTTGGAATCAGTTAATTTGCTCACGGAACCCAGGAAACCAGTTTAAGTCTGCTTCCTACTGATTTATTATAAAAGGCTTATATATAACCTGGGATCAGTCAGATGGGAGAGATGGGAAAGGTAGGGGGAGAGGGTGTGGAGCTCCCATGCTCTCTCTGGGCATGGATTCTTCTAGAATCTCCACGTGTTCGTCAACCCGGGAGCTCTCTGAACCCTGTCCTTTTGGGTTTTTATAGAGGCTTCCTTTCATTGGCATGACTGATGAAATCATTGGCCATTGATGATATTCAATGTGGGGAGGAGGCCTCTTCCCTCCTAGGAGGTCAGGGGGTAGGACCTAAAGTTCCAACCCTCCAGTCATGTGGTTGGCACCACTGGCGACCAGCCTCCAGTCCCAGGCGTTTTCCAAAAGTCACCTCATTAACCTCGCAAGCGATATCTTTATTGCTCTCATCACAGGAACTTCCAATGCTTTTAGGAGCTCTGTGCCAGGAACCGGGATAGAGAACAAATATGTGTGTTTCTTATTATAAATCACAATAGCACGTCTACCACAGGACTTAGTACCCTTAACACATGCTAATGTGTGTTTAATTTCCAAGAGGAGCCACGTCCAAAATGGCTTGCCCCAGATCACTTTGGGACACTGCTTCCTGGAGCCCTCCAAGTCTAAGACACAGTGAGACGTGGCGAAGTCTGGCCACAGCCATAGAAAAGTCTGTTCTGGGTATTACGTTGGAATGAGACTGTCCCACACTCAGTTGAGAAATGTGTCTTAAGATAGGACAGTTCTCAAGGCAACTTTGACTCCAAGCAATTCACTCCCCAGAAAAAGCCCCACAGGTAGTCTGGGTCTCTCTGGCCTGTACCTCCCCTTGCGGATGAGCTACCTGAAAGTTCTCCAGGAGCTGGAGGAGGAGGGAGTGTTTGGGCTCCACTGCCCAAGGCGTATACACACCTCTGCACCCCGTTCCCACATGGCCCAGACAGGGGCGCGTCCATCAGTATTCCCTGGGACAGGGCCAGCTGTCTGCCTTGCAGGGTCCCTCCTGACTTTGCCTTCTGTTCCCTCCAATGTGTTGAAGCGCAGTTTTCTTCTCCCCCTCACCTGCCCCTTTTCAGAGAATGGGATGGAATGAGGTTGGGGGGGGGGTTAAAATTTAAATCCTGGTGATCATTCATTCTTACTCTTCTTTACTATTTATCCAAAAGCTCCTTGGGCATACGGCACACCTAGTGACCTACCAAAAGCCCTGGAAGTTAGCCAAGCCCACCCTTCAACCCTTGCTACCCAACCACAGTGGCCCTTCCTCCACAGCTGCAACAGGTCAAATCCTGACAGGCCCTTCCCTCATCAGAAGAGTCCATACTCATCTACGGGGCCCATCCCCGGGCCTCACATTCGGCGACGGCTGTTCTTTCAGCAACCGTACCATCATATCCTACACTCAACATTTCTCACTATTTAACAGTCTCTGGAATTATTTGGATTTACAATGAACCGATTTACACCATGAATGAGGTCCGAAGACGGAAGTCAGTGGCCCAGCCCACAAAGTACGAAAGGTCTTCATAGCAAAATGAGAGTGAGGATAAAAGATCACTAATCAAGAGATAACAACAGGTCACTAATAAAGAGATTCTCTTCACAGTGTTGTCGCTAACACAGGTGTCTCCCCCTCTGTATTCGGCCACTGGGATTCCCAACCCCCCCTCCCCAACACACACACAATACAAGTGGTTCTCAAGCTTTAGCAGCCACCAGAATTCCCCAGAAGACTTTTTAGAAAGATTGCCAGCTCCACCCTCTACAGTTTCTGAATTAGTAGATTGAGGTAGAGCCAGCGAATTTACAGTTTTAATAAGTTCTCAGATGACAATGCCACTATTGGTCTGGGGATTACCCTCTGGGACCCACTGCCTTACACATGGATTCAGAACCCCACATTTAACAGTGCATTTTGCTCAAATCAGGTCATGGGTCCAGCTTGTCGACATCAGTCACAGTCTGTCACATCGTTCATTGCATTTGCTCTGTGGCATCCGTGCATCTGAGGGGTATGCACTGTAGGTCCTTCTGTAAGTCACCGATACGCATGCAGACAGGGCTGGCTAAGGACAAAGTCCAGGTCAGATGATTAAACCCCTAGCTTGTAGGCTCCCTTCAAGACAAATAATTACAGCAGGGTTTTTCAATTCTGGTCACACTTTAAAATCAGAGGGGAGCTGAGAAAAAAAAACCAAAACAAAAGCCAAACAGAATACTATGCCCAGGCCCCAGCCCAGAGATCCTGAGTTTACCAGCACAGAGACCCACAGGCACTGGTACTCTAAAACAAAGATCTCAGGGAGCCGGGGTGGCTCAGTTAAACGTCTGCCTTCGGCTGAGGTCATGATCCCAGCGTCCTGGGATCAAGCACTGCCTCAGGTTCCTTGCTCAGCAGGGAGTCTGCTTCTCCCTCTGCCCCTCTCCCCTGCTGTGCACTCTCTTTCTGTTTCTCTCAAGTAAATAAATAATAGCTTTAAATCAATCAATCAATCCATCGATCGATCAACCAATCAAAGATCTCTCTAGGTGATTCCAAAGTGTAACCCGGGCTGGGAACCACCATCTAGAGCTCTTCCTGGTTTCATCGTTGAATCAGCCCCACTGGACTGTCTTCTGTCCATGTAACATTAACTTATTCAAGCTTTAATCAGTTAGATAAGCTCTAAGTTACTGATCTATGTGGTTACAAGCTTTGCTGATATCAAGGTATATGTTCCTACAGCTTTCCATCTTCTTTTTGGTCATCCCACTTTCAAAACCATAAAATGATATTGGCCAACTAGGACACAGTCTTAGGGAATCATACTAGTTTTAAAGTTCACCTTTTAACTATGATGACAGTCTCTTGAGGAATTTTGCCTGGGGCCAATGCCAAGCCCACAGGATTGGATACACTTCATTTATGTGATCATAATGTAATGATAGCTAACATTTACTGCTTAACTTTGTCTCAGGGACGGTGCTCGGTGCTCTTTATAAACATTCAAGTAATCCTACAAAATGGCTATCACGATTCCTATTTGACAGCCAGGGAGCCAAGGTTGGATCCGGCTGACTCCAGCATCTGTGATTTTAACCCTTAGGTTTTGCTTCTATTTATATTTGCCAGGCTCGATCTTGTTCCTCAAATGCTTTGTGGCAACTTTCAAAGATACTAAAAATGCGAGAAAGCATGAAATCACTGTAGTAAAGTAAGACCAGCAAGGGTCAAAATGAGTCATGGGTCAGAACAAAATGCTTGCACATTTGCTAACTGAAGCGTCACCGATTTGGCTTTGAGTGGTCTGGAAATGTCAATGCCATGTTCAGTTGCACCACTGACACTGTACTAATTAAACACAAACATTGCTCAAGAGAAGTACCGAGAAGCCCTGGGGCTTCTTGAAGAAGACACTGGAAGAAGATTCCAGGAAAGTCTGCAAGAATATTGTCATGATCCACGCAGACAGAAGCCTCACAGTTCTCAACAAACCATCGTTTACACCATCCACTTCCTCCCTTATTTAAAAAAATATATAGGGAATTTTGCCTAGCTTTATAATTCTTCAAAGATTTCTGCATCCCATTTGCAGGACCTCCTCCACCATTCTCAACCCATTCCAAGAGAATACTCACAGCAATCGAGTGAGTCCTTGCTCACGTTTCCTCAGTACCGTGCCATGGGATGTGAGCGGTCAGGGTTTACCTGTGGAGGCTTTCACAGTCTCTTGACTCATCTTCCCTGTTGGACTCTCAGGCCATGAAGTCACACTTAACCTAAGGAACGTCTCCTTCCTGCTACTTTCCCGCTTGCTGATGGTCCTGGCCTGGCGCTGATATGGCCCTGTGCACATAGGCTGCGAGAGCGGCAGGGAGCACAGCAGACTGACACAACCAGGTCACCCCTTGTCCGGTGCCCATCACCGTGTCATTTCACCACTCACTCCTCCCTGCAGCTTCGCTCAAAGTTGAGAACAGCAGATTCCCTCGGGTCAGTTGAAATAGTCAGTGGATGAGACAGATGTTTTATCATTTATATTTACGGGACTACTTAGTAATGGGAGTTTTATCTTGAAAAATACTGGTATTTCCTTGCCATCTGAAAAAGACATAGCGTTAAAAGTGCATTGGAGGGGCTCCTGGGTGGCTGAGTCGGTTAAGCATCTGCCTTCGGCTCAGGTCATGATCCCAAGATCCTGGGATCGAGTCCAGCTCCCTGCTGAGCAGGGAGTTTGCTTCTCCCTCTGCCTGCTGCTCCCCCTGCTTGTGCTCTCTTTGTGTCAAATATAGAAATAACATTTTTTAGGGCGCCTGGGTGGCTCAGTGGGTTAAAGCCGCTGCCTTCGGCTCAGGTCATGATCCCGGGGTCCTGGGATCGAGGCCCACATCGGGCTCTCTGCTCAGCAGGGAGCCTGCTTCCTCCTCTCTCCTCTCTCTCTGCCTGCCTCTCTGCCTACTTGTAATCTCTCTCTCTGTGTCAAATGAATAAAAAAAAAAAAAAAAAAAAAAAAAAAAGAAATAACATTTTTTAAAAGTGCATTGGGAGTTTTTTTTAAGATTTTTTTTATTTGAGAGAGAGCATGAACAGGGGGAGGGGCACAGGGAGAGGGACAATAGACTCCCCGCTCAGTGGAGCTGGATCCCAGCTCGATCATGACCTGAGCTGAAGTCAGACACTTAACTGACTGAGCCGCCCAGGCACCCCTGCATTGGGATTTTTAAAAAGAGGTCTCTTGGGGGCACCTGGGTGGCTCAGTTGGTTGAGTATCTGCCCTTGGCTCAGGTCATGATCTCAGGGTCCTGGGATCAAGTCCCACATTGGGCTCCCTGCTCAGCGAGGAGTCTGCCTCTCCCCCCTGCTCTTGCTCTCTCTCTCTAATAAATAAATAAAATCTTAAAAAAAAAAAGAGGTGTCTTGGTACAAGATTCAACGTTAGCATAGAATTATGCATCATTTGGAAAGTACTCTTCCATCAAGCTGCCCAGAACATTCTCACCCAACTCTTCAGCTGCTTCCTTTTCTTATCCTTGGGCTCTCACCTCAAATCCCAGGTCCTCAGCGGAGACTTCTCTGGCCACTCTGGCAGGGAGCCCCCACGCCCTGGCTTATTTGTTCGTTTCAGTTACCTATGTCCCCTGCTGAACAACAGCTCCCTGATGGCAGACACTCACCTTGTAGTCCCAGGACCTCCATCAGGGATTGGCTCAGGGGAAGGGGCACTGCAACCATTTGCTGGAAAGAGTGAAAGCAGGCAGGCAAACAAGCGGGTGTGAGAGGCTGCAGAGTTGGGGCCCGGGAGGCGGGGCCTGGTCCAGTTCTTCATGATGGGAAGACAGCAAGTGATAGTGACCTTGGGAATGATCACAGAAACAGATGGGAGGAAGAGAAGGATCTTGAGTGAGAAAGTTCACTTTGTGCTTTCTAATAACCCAGCTGTTTAGATGATTTGAGCATATGAAGTTTAGGAGTAAAGTGACTGCCGTGTACCTCAAAGGAAGGAAGATGGATCATGCCATGCTTGGTAGAAAGTACAGGAAGGCCTGAGGAGGGCAGAAATTTGATCTCATTAGCTGGACCCCTCCCCGCCCAGCTCAAGCAGGTTTGCCTCTACTTCCCTAATGTGCTACTTTACCACCTGCGGATTCCTCAAGATGCGACCCAGGAGGTCAGTCACCCTGCAGAGGGCTGTCAGCCCCAGGAGTCTAACAGCAACCGGTCAGCTTGCCCTACGGTTGGAAGAAATGGGAAACAAAGTTTTAGAAAGAAATGCCTAGAATAGCAGGAAGAAGACACCCTAAACTGGTCGACATGGATTTGCATATGGAATAAGGCAAAAACAGTGGTGGGACACAGCCAGAAGGCTGAGGAAACGCAGCTGAATCTGGGAGAAGCCACAAGACAACGTTGGTTCCCCTCCCCCGTCAGACAGTCCAGGCTGTCTCCCTGGTTTTCTAAGCAAAGGCACTGCAGCAATAAGGTGCCGTGAATCACAGGCGCTATTTTTAACGTGCGAGCCATCCAACTCTTCTCTGCTCTCCTACAGGCCCTCTGGCCCTGGGGGGGGAGGGGGGACG
>LNAC01000005.1:3991281-4081648 GCA_002007465.1 Ailurus styani | reverse complement strand
CGGTGGGGGCAGGGGGGTGGCGGGGAGAAGCGGGGCAGTGAGACCATGTGTCCGCCGCAGGCGTGCAGGCCGGTGAGCGGGCAGACCCAGAGCTGCACACCTGAACCTACTCCACCCCTGCCCCATTTCTGAAAGCAAGGGCTCCAACCGGGGGAGCCCAAGACCAGACTGCAGGGAAGTTCTGTGGAAAGAGCTTTTCGGAAAAGGATGTTTGGAAGTGTTGCTGTACTTAGGTCATCTCTTGGCCAAAAAACATGTAAACGTTGCTCAAACAGTCTTGGAGATGCTTTTATAACTTGCTCAAAACTTTCCAAATGAAGAGTTTGAGTGCTTTAAAGTCCTTGGTTTAAAAAAAAAACAACACATAAAACTGTAACAAGTTTCGACTCATTTGCATTAGTCAGCCATGAGAGAGGGTGGAAATTTACTAGCTGGATTTCAACAAACACCTGTGCATGACTGGTGAATAAAAGTGAATTAATGACCAGCAGTGCCGATCCTCCATTCAGAATGTGGAAGCCACCTTTTCCCAGCATTAAATCCAACAATCACACCAGGCTGGACTTGGGAACTGACATCTGAATTATTGTGTCACAATCTTAAAAATGTATTTGAAAATGATCAGAGGTTCATCATTCTCCTTAGAGACACTACAGGGGCGTCTGGGGGGCTTAGTCAGTGAAGCATCTGCCTTCAGCTCAGGTCATGATCCCAGGGTCCTGGGATCCCACTGCATGTCCGGGACTCACGCTCAGTGGGGAGTCTGCCCCTCCCCCCATCTCATGTGTGCACTCTTGTGCGCTCTCAAATAAATAAAATCTTAAAAACAACAACACAGGATATCAATATTTTAATCAATATTTTTAAACTATTTTGTTTCAACTAATTTAGATTTTCTATTTTTTGATAAAACTCACTCATGTACAAAGTGTTTTAATATGCATACAGTGCTATAAATTCAAACTTTGCTAATAAGAATTTACAACCAAAATGGTTGGTTATTCAGTTCAGAGATATAAAGGCAGATACTACGAAGCCTGGATACCAAGAATATTCTTCCTCATCTTTTGTTATCGGTTTCAAATTGTCCAAAGAACAACTGTTGTGGTTGCTCCAGAGCTCTTCCATTTCCCTAATTGTTCTAATTTTTCCAAAGATGGCAGCAAGAAACTTGACATAAATAGAAAATTTCGCTTCTATAAAACCAAAAGCAAATCTGTGTTGTTTTAAAAACATTATAACACAAGGGTTTTCAAAGTGTCAAGGTAGAGAATCTAATCTCTCTTAGGAGAGAATCTAATCTGGGCTCCTTACTAATACAGATCATCATTGCTCTGAATCTTGCTTGAGGTTGCCAGAAATGACTTCCAAAAGTCACTGGAATTAAAGGTGGGTGGTGTGGACTCTTAGGCAGTCAGGGGACTGGGTATCTAACTGATCCTGCAGCTAACCATTAGGGGATCTTGAACATCTCATCACCTCACTCGGTGTTTTCCTCTATCCAATGAGGTCAGAAGTGGTTTTCTACTAGGAAGCAGAAGTTTCCTTCCGGCTTTTCCAGCCCAAGATTACTTTGAGCTGTTACAAACCCTTAATGTAGTATCAATGTAAAGACAACGCAGCCTGTAAATTATTTTTACCACATAGAGTTTCTGGATCTTAACTGGCAAAACATTTGGTAACACTTGACAGAGGTGAGCAGGTGAAGGGGACAGCAGTCCTGAGTCCCAGCAAACTTTAGTCTCTAATACCGCACCATCAGTGACTTCCAAAGTCAAAACCAATGTCCGACTCTGAATGTTACAGGTCACTAACCACAGACATTTGGGTGGAGGGCCTCTATAATAAAGTGCCCATACACGCATGCTTTCGTTACTCAGGCAGGTTCCAAAATTAATCATGGTAGTTCGTACTATCCCAACTTGTCCCAGAGTCCCCTTCCCTGGTGGTTCTAAGTCAGACATGGCTCAGACATGCTTGTGTGAGATCTGGAAGGCAAACGTGAAGCAAGAGCCATTTTTCTCTGAAGGTCGTGGTAATCAAAAGTGATGGAGAGACAGAGACGCCCGGCAGCCTCCAGCTTATCCTCCTTCTTCTCCGCTCCACCTCTTCTTCCCAAGAGTTGACCTTGGTATTGACCTGGCGTGGCCCCAGGCCCACCACCGGACACCTGGCTGTCAATGCCGAGAGATGGTCACCATGTGGCAGCAACAGCGTCCCCCAGAGCTCCCTGCATGCCACCTTGCCCTGGCCCACTCTGGCCCCCGAGTGTGCCCTGCTTCTCAGATGGACCAACCGGTGACTTCCCGACTCAAGTACCCGCCTCTGCACCCTCATTTCTCCAGCTCCTTCCACACATATAGCCCTGTTTGGTCCAGTTCCCACAGTGCTCGGAGGAGCTCTTCTCCCCGGGTTCACTAACCAAACCAAACACAAACAATGGACACAAGAGGGACCTGGAGTTGGGTGCCACTCCACAGCACTGAGTGCTAGCATATAGAACACGTGTGTGTTACACACGTACAAATACATGTGTAAAAGTGTGCTTCCTGAGGGCTTCCTGTGCATCTCGAGCCCTCCCGGCCTCTGCACTTCCACAGGACTCACTGTCCCTGGCAAGCACAGTGATGCTGAAAAAGGAAGCAACAAGGAAACGCGAAGGTGCATTTATTCACATCCGTGCCACCTAAACCTGCTGGGTACAGTAATCGGGACTGAGGAAGGGACGGATTGCAACCTAAGCAACGACAAAAACACTGGGACCTCTGTCCCCGTGACTCTCGAGTTCTAGTTCAGAACAGTCTGCATGCTGGCAAGCCAGTGTCCTCCCTGAGAAGCACACGTCATGCCTCGTTCTCTCCCTCCGGCACCTCCTGTCCCTCTCGGTTAAGGCCTGGACAGTGCGAGGACCGGCCGCGGAGTGTCCCCCGGAGCCGTGCTCTGGCGAGGGGCCGTCTCCCGTGCCGTCAGTCGCCTGTGGGCCTGGGCCCCGTGAGGTCCGGCTCCGGGCCGCGCGGCTCGGCCGTGCTCTGTCTCCGGAGCTCCTCCACCGTCTGCAGCAGGGCTGACCGCTCCAGCTCCAAGGCAAGGGTGGCCTGCTTCAGCTTGCTTTCGCTGCTCAGAAGCTTCTCAACGGTGGCTTCCAGGCTCTGGATCCTCCCGTTTGCCACCTGGAGAATAACAGGAGAATGTGAACTGCCCAGTGCGAACACGGAGGGCCGGGGGGCTTGGCGGGGAGCCACTCTACACTCCTGTCCAGCTTCGGAGACCCTTTGGAGCCCTGTTTGGGCAGAGACGAGCCCAGAGACAGGAAGACTACATTTCTCAGGTTCCTTCGCAGGAAGGCTGGGCCCCTCCGAGAGCCTCCGGCATCTTCTTCCCTGCTGCGGCTTCTGTGGGAGGCCTGGCGCCTTCACAGTGCAAAGGGAGCCGACCTCCGGCCCGAGGACAGGGGAGACAGCTCTGATATGGGCCAAGAAAGCTTCCTGAACAAGAGGTGGAGCTTCAGGGACAAAGCGGCTGCTGCTGGGCCACGCCGCCGAGATCCGGAGCTTCGTGGACCCCGTGCCAGAGCCGGGCCGGTCCGTACACGCGCACACTTGTGCGCATGGACTGACTGCGGACGAGAGGCCGACGGTTCCCGTGGGACGGCCCGGCAGTACCAGCCCTCTGCTCCCAGATCCCTTCTATTCTCGGACGCTCACCGGGTCTCACCGCACCCGGGGGACCGGGCATCGCCCCTGAGCACCTGCGCGGCGCTTGGCTGGCCCCGCGTCGGGCTCGCCGACGGTCCCCGCCACCGCCCCAGCTAGGCGGTGTCCCCCTGCCGCCCAGGCCGCATCCGCGGCCCCGAGCACACAGCGGCCCCCACGGACAACTTCCCTGGCTTCTCTCTAGCTGCCCCTCCTAGTTCTCAGCGACCGGGGCCGGCTCCTCGGGCCCCCAGTGGGCTCTAGTGAGGCCGAGCGGTTTCCTGAGAAAACCACAGGCAGTCCGACCTTTAGAGGCTGCTGTCCCCCAGGCCTTCCGGGCCTGCTCGCGGGCGCACGGCGACACCTGCGGCGCTCAGCTCACCGGCTCGGAGCCTCGGCTCCGCCTCGCTGACCCGGCCCGGCTCTGCGGCCCTTCCCGCTTACTTGGGGTGGGGAAAGTGGCACTCGCCTTTTTTTTCCCTCTCTCATTTTTGAAACAAGGGAAACAGGTTTTTGAACAAGACAACACTTGTGCCAGACAGACGCCTCGCGACTCAGAGTCTAGCTCCGGCTGTGCTGCTGGAGCGCTCAAAATAGAAGGAAGGACTGCGTGCCCGAGTCGGCGTGCTTGCCAGGCAGGGGTGGCCACGCTGAGCGTGCACCCACAGGGCTGCCCTGGGGGCCTCACGCTCCTACCCACGCTTGGGGCCTGGGGCAGGTCCACCGCCCCCCACGGGTCCCCGCGTGCCACCCAGCTCCGTGGTGGCGGTTCTGCTCGGCTGTCACCCTCCTCCGTGAGACCGAGGCGCTTTCAGGGAGAAAGGCACGTGTCCCTGTACACGGGTGTGCCCTCCCGCAGCACCTGGTTCACTGGCACTTGATGACTCACAGATGCTTACTATAAAAAAACGTAGGTCCATTATTATTTGGCACCATTTGGTGGGTGTATGCAATCGGCTTCCATCGTCTTGTGCTGCGGGACAAAACAGGTGGAACCCTCTGCTCTCCAGCTGCCAGATAACATTAAGTGTTCGACGGGAAAATAAATGGGACAACTAATAGGAACAGGACAAAGATAAAAAAAACAGGTCCATTTTGATGGAAAAAAAAAGATCTATGGTCAAAAACTATTATATTTTACACTATCTTTGGACTCTGAAAACTGTTAAAAAAAAAAAAAAGGAAAGGAGGTGTGAGTCTTGCAGAACATATACAGTGTGGCTGCCAGACAGTAAGCCCACGTGACGCGCAGGGGGAAATGGGAAAATGATCTTCTAGCTCCCGCAAACTGACACAATGCAATGCCGGTCCCAGGTCTTGGACGGCAGCCGTGTCTTCCGAATCTCAGTGGCCCCTGGCGCCTGGCAAGGCAAGGGCCCCAAATACTGGTGGGGGGCACAGCTGCAGTCTTGAATGTTCCCTCCACAGAGCACAGCCGCTTGGTGACACCACCATTCCAAGGAGGATGTCTGTCATGACCAATTACCATCAGGTGCCTTTCTTGAGCAATTTCGAGATCTGTGCAGCTTTGCACAGCTTCTCTTGTCACAGAAAGGGGATAGTATCACAGAAGCAACATGAAATTACATGCACCCTTTACCACAAAAAAAATCACACGGGCATTAGCCCAATGAACGGAATTTTCTATTTCCGTCCTGCCTATCTTCATGAGCCAAGCGCTTCCAACGCTAGTCCGAGCTTTGTCAGAAATGTTCCTATCGGTTCTATTTCAGAGACCTAATTTGTTTGGAAGTCACTTAAAATTACCACCTCCCATACAGACCATTACGGGCCAGATAAGGCTCTTTATTCCCATGAGCCTGCCCTTCGGGGATGGCTGAGACATTCTGGAGACACTGTACACAAATATATTTCCAGTGAGGACATCTCAGTCGTGGGGGGAAAAAAGAAGCAAAATTTCAGAATGTGCCTGGTGGTTAGGACTGGGCAGGGAAAGCGTTTTTCTTTGTTCCTCTCCAGTAAATAGCCACTAGGTCTCCTGGGATAAATCCCTGCTGGGAGGAATGCATTTTGGACTAGGGCTGATTTATTAAGCTCTCAAATGCTGGTCTTTCTCGTATCACAGCCAAGCTTGTGTCTGCAAAGCGGCAACTTTCTATGGAGAAAACTAAGAGGCTTAGGTCAGGATGGAAGGCTTATTCTAAGGACAGCCCAGGAACACCCTAAAATACATACTCTGGGGACAAGAATGTATTTGTCTTTGCAGCAAATCAAAAATTGTTTTAAATCCCCCAAAACAATTCCTTCACATTAACAGCATTACCACCCATTCATGGCATTAAGAGACCGTACTGTTATGTCACCTGATGTGACTGGTAAAGGGGCTGTGCCAAGCAGTTGGGGACTGTGTGTCCTACAGATGAGGCAGTCATGGCGGGGCAGGTCCTCAGTCTGGCCAGCGCCACAGTGTGGGAGAGACAACACCAGATCTGGCAAGAGATGGGTTTCTGGACGACATCCCCACGCTCACCCTCCTGTACGCATGGTCTGTCTGTCTGTCCACCACATGTCCTCATCCACACTCAGCCATGTTAAAGTGGAAGCTTCAAGAGGGGAAAACTATGTCCCTCATTAAACTTTTGTATTTGCAGCAAGGACTCACAAATCGTGACCACATGCTCTCGTTTGTTTTGTTAGGTAGACCTCTGTGTTCCTCCCCTCCCCTAATGTTGCTCCATGGACCTAGCTGGTTTCACTCACAGAATCCCAAGCCTTTGATTCTCTGGTTATTCCTCAAAGCACAATTGCCGGCATTCAGTGAAGAGCCCCTCGGCATCCTGGACCCCAGTTCATCGCTGGGGTTCTCTCCTAAAAGGGTTAAGTGCAGAGACCGCCTCTCAGAAAGTTCCAGGGCTGTCTGACCTCAGCAAAGGATAATCTGTCTGCTCCCTAATAAAAAGGACCAATTCTCCTGGGATACCTTTGATCCCAACTATAAACAGACTGGGGGGGAGAGAGGTCCCGCGGTCATGGGAAAACCCAGCCTGCTGGTGCTTTGGTGCGCTAATGATCGACCACGCGCTCAGGGCTCAGGAAGCGGCTTTATAAATAGGCTCTACCTGCAGTTGTTCGAGGAGGTCAAGGTTCTGTTTGCGCAAGCTGCTGTTGGTCTTCTCCAACTTGTCCATTCTCTGGTTGTCACTGAGAGGAGAGGAATCGATGAGTTCTTCTTGAAGCACGTGGTACTCAACTTCATAGGCTTGTAACTGTTTAGCGATATCCATCTCGGACACCTGTTATGTACAGGAAAGTCATCAGGCACTGAAAATGAGACAAATCCCACATATGCGTGCGCGGCCATGTCGGCAAGCATCCCCCAAGCTCCGACTCCGGCCCTGGTACAATCAGTGAGAAAGAAGGAAAACTCCCTGCATTGAAAAGGCAACAAGTCTACTTGGAAGAAAGAACAAAAGAAACACTGAGAAATAAACCCAAGGTAACAATAGGTATATGGGTCTCCGATAACTCATTTTCCAAAAGCCCAAACCTCACTTTTTAAAAGTCTTTTTATAAAAATTTAGTTTTAGTTCTCATTTCAGTACAGATTTCCTTTTTCTCTGAAAATTCTATTATGTTAGACACATCAGCTATGGGTCAAAGAGAGAGGGAAAAAAACAAAACAAAAGAATCATAGCCCTATTTGCCCAGTCACCGAGTCAAAGTTTAATTATAGTTCACTTGGGTTTTCAGAGTTACAAGAACAGCTAAGTAATGGAACTGTTTACTAAAAAACCCTCCTTTGCACATAAGATATGCAGAAATGAGCCAAAACCCAAATGTCGCCCACACAGATGAGTGAACATGAAACAATGCCTTCCTGCCCATAATAGTAACAGTGATCACAAAACCACCCGTGTGAAAAACAGCCCCGAAGTGCACGAGTGAGTTGTTCATGATTGTACTTTCTCTGAGGGAGCTGGGTGGGAGCGGCGCTGAGGAAGGGGTCAGGAGTGACCGCAGCCTCTCTCTGCAGCTGCTTCTGTGGGATCGGGGCTCTGAGCGCAGGAGTCAAGTCCCGGGGAGGCTCCGCGTGTGGGTCTCAGCATTCGGTCATGCTGGCTCCGCGGAGGCGAGGCCAGCGTCACAGAACACACACTCGGAGGATGAAGTTAGACCTTGCAAGAGCACAAAGGAACTCTTCACTGCCTTTCTTTAAGAAAGAAATGCCAGTGTAGCGCAAGTCAAAAGCTCATTTTCCCCGACGGCGCCCTGTGCGCACTCACACATGGATGAAGCCTATCTCCCCTGAAATCAATACTCAAAAGCCATGTTTACTTTCTCACCGTTCCCAACAATCTTCTCTGCTTGGAGATTAATTTTTCAGCTTCCTGCTTTTCAATTTAATTCAATGGACGAGACCAATTAGGCACAGAAGTCATTCTGTGCCGAAAAACTACTACACATTGTATTCCTGGTGTGTGCGCGTGTGGAAGTTTGCCACACTGATAGCAATTCTGTGTTGTCCCTCGGAGTGACTGCGAGGTCAGCAGGGATTGTCCTCACTATAGTGCAGCCAAGGAAACGGACTCAGCCCTCAAACCAGGGCTCCCCTGGTGACGCTTTGAATGACCTTGAGCAAGGTACTTGACTCCCCCGGCCTCGGCTCCCAGCCCCGGACACGGGGGTGAGAGCACCCACCTCCAGCATTGCCGTGGGACTTCCGTGAGGCAACTCGTGGGATTTCCCAGCACACGCCTGGCAGGGTGAGAAGGAGCTCACTGAGCGGAGGAAGCTGCTTCCACGTGCCTGCCATGAAACCCTCACGTTCGACCTTGCACTTCAGCAAAATTACAAAGGATGCCACATCACGGAACCTCTGCATAGCTCAAACAGGGCAGAAACCGCGAACATTAAAACCGAGACTGCCGTGGCCCTGGTGTATAATTAGGGTGCAGAATAAATGTACAGTTCCTTCTCCCCTTCCACGGAGATTTATTTTTAAATGAGCTACTAATCTGGAAAACCTGGGAACAAAACCTGTGGCCTTTAATACAGATTGATGACCTGCTCAGGTTAATGGCTCTCAGTTGTGCCCAAAGGTGTACACTCTTCCAGGACTCCATTAATTCCCAGGAACCATCCCGGGTCATAATCATCGCTGCTTAATTGCATCATGATCTCCTGGCTGCTGAAATACTTAGAGCCCTGGATTTTGCAGTTATGTTCTAGAATTGATCCCAAAGCATGGCAGTATGTGGCTGGGGGGGAACGGAGAGCCCAGGTCCCTAAACAAGGCCTTTTCGAGTTGCTATATGTTCTTCATGACCATAATTACAAATGGCTTCATTATTCTACCTACTCGACGTGTCATAACCCCGTTAATCCACTCATCAAGTGCTGGGTATCTAGTTACTTGTAAAGTTTCTGTAGTTATAAATGACAACTCTAGACATCCTCGTACATATGGCTTTTCCCATACTTTGGATTATTTCCTAAGGATACATTCCAAGAAATGGGATTACTGAGTCAAAGGGTATGAATATTTTACTGGCTCATGATACACATCGCCAAATTGCCTCCCAAATGGGAATAATCAATGCACATTGCCATTAACAACAACACACCAGTGTGCCAGATACAGCCTCCCCCTGGCACTGGGTACCGACCTTAGTATGTTTCATTTTGTTAATCTAGTAGGTAGAGCATTGTATGTTATTTAAATTATGCATGAAGCTAAATATTTTCCCAGAAATCTGTTTACTAGATGGATCTCCTCTTTAGTGAATCGTCGGTTTATGTTCTTGGCCTGTTTGCTCCCGGAGACAGGGTGAGCTCCTCTTTGCAGTCTGTGCACACTCTGTATAATGAAGCCATTAACCCTGATGTCTGCAGAACTGGCCCCGAACTTTCCACCTTTCCAGCCTCCAGGCCCCACCCCCAGGTCTGTCCGTCTTGGTGGCATTGCCAGGGCTGGAGAGCAGAGCAGGGTGCCCGGGGATCGGCCACGATGGGCTACAGTGCCTGCAGTGAATTTAAAAATAAGAAACCCAACTAAAACTGGTCTGTTTTTTATTATCACCACATGCAAGCAATTCTAAACAATACCAGTGGTAAAATACTCCTCCTCACTGTACCCCACCCTTTCGGTATGGCACGGACAGGCCTTTGAAGAAAGTTCTCGTTGTTAGCCGTGCAAACTGCCTGAGCCGCGAGGGCTCCTCCCGGCGCGGACGAGGCCGTCTCAACGCTGTGATTCTGCGGAGCGGCTCCGGAACAAAGGAACCTTGTTAAGATTCTGGTTTCTATTCTACAAGCTCAACTAGAACAGGGGATTGTCTAGTGTGTTCAGTGAAGCTGCCCACAGCAGAGCTTTTCAAATGTTCCAGTGTGTGTGAACCCCCTGGGGATCTTGTTAAAATGCAGATTCTGACTCAGCAGGTCTGGGGCGAGGCCCCGAATTCTGCGTTTCAGACAAGTTCCTACAGGGTCCAGCGACAGGTGCGGGTCTGGGGCCACACTGTGAACACAGCCCCAAGGAGGCTGAAAACCGGCTCTTTGTCTCCCCAAGTCCCCCTCCGACTCTGTTTTTCTTCCTTACACTGAAATGAGCTGGCAGAGGCGGACAGCACTCACCGTGACAAGCAGACAAACCTGACCTCTTTCTCTTCATTCCCAAGGCTTCCCCCTTCTTGGGTCAGATGATCTTTATGGCTCGTATTCAACTGACAGTTAAACCGAGGACCTGCCACAGAGACTTCAGAGACCCTTCTCCTTCTGCCCTGGGCTCTGTCAACTCTGGACCTGCCCCGCCGTGGCCACTCCCAAGCTGCCCATACCGAGCCAAAGCCACAGCCCTGTCCTTAGCTCCCTCTCTCCCATCCCGGATGCAGGCCACGTCCCCACTGCTTGAGCTGAGGCTGTATACAGAAAGGGTATCGAATGCAATGAGCCATAGCTACCCCAGGGGACCATCGGGACTCCGCCCGTTCACATACAAGACAGCCGCTCTGTCGGGTGCAATGACTGCGTCTGTCACTTGCACCCTGTGGACCTCTGAGATCTGACCCTGGGGGCCCTCTCAGGCTGCCAAGGAGTCGCACTGTACCTCAGGCCTCATCTCCGAGTGGGACTAGAAACCAGAGCACCCTCCAGGTGGGGAGGGGGCAGTGAGCACGGAACGCATGGGAGGGCAAGAGGGCGGAGAGCGGGGCTTCCCATCAAGACTCTTGGTAGGATGAAAACCCGGGCCCCAAAATGTAGATTTTGCATTCCCCACACTACTGCTCCCAATCCACAGCCACTCTTCCCTTCAAAGTTCAATGCAGAGGCATCTCAACCTTCCCTCAATTCTCACTCCCATGCCTGTGATCAGGAATCAGCAGAGTACCCCCTGTGGGCTGAATCTGGCCCAGCACACGTTATTACGAATAAAGTTTTAATGAAACAACACAGTCACTTCATTCATGTGCACATTATCTGGTTGCCTTTGTGCTGCAAAGGCAGAGTGGAGTGACTACAGCAGAGACTTTCTGGCCCCCAAAGCCTGAACGACTTACTATCTGGTCCACTGCAGAAAACGTGTGCTGACCCCTGTTCTTAGCTCACTCCCTGGGCCCAGCTGAACTCCTCTCTCCCAATTCCCAGTCAGTAGCGCTCACTCCACCAGCCTGGCTCCCATATGCCCTTGCACGAGCACCACTGTGGCTCTTAGCACACTTGGAATTACTGGATTCCATGCTCATCTTTTGCACATCTTTTGCTGTCAGAGACACATCACATTCTTGGCTCTGCCACTACAAACAGGGTGTTGGGCATGTTACTCTCTCCATCCCAGCTTTCCCTCCTATAAAAATGGGGATTACAATATACATCCAGGGTTGTTAAGGAGTCCGTGGAATAGAGGATCCCAAGTTCAAGATGGCTGCCTGGAACAAATCAGGTGCACACACACAAAACCCTTCTCTCTCCATGTCGTGTCCATTTCTACTCCTCCAACATTTAAAGAGAACCTCATACTTGGAATAAGTATTCCTTAGAAGAGGAAGGAGAAAACAGGATTCTTTTCTGGGGCTCAGTATCTGGGAGGGAAACGGAATGTCCGCTGAGACTGCCTGCCTGAGAGCCAGGAGCCAGGGGAGGCCCTCCCCAGGCACGGACTTGGAGGTAACCACGGCTCTGTGCTTGCAGCGGTGGCCGGGACACGTAGGCACATGCTGTGAGAGCTGTAAAGGGGAATCAGTGCACATAAATGCCAAAAATTAAAGAATCAAAAGGGCAGAGAATTCACTGTCAACATACAAGTAAAATATAGAAAAACCTCTGTAATTACACGACAGTGGCAGCACACGGTGGTGCTGCGAAGCGACTAGGTCGCTCTGAGGCAAGGGAAGCCCCACCGCTCCCCTTGGCAGCAGGGTGACCGAGGGCCAGTGAGTCTGCCTCTGTGCACCCTACGCTCCTCACGGGTCAAAACCACCTATCCTCTCAGGACCGTGGTCATGATGAAATGAGATCGTGTGCATATGTAGATTCACACAGAATCTGGCCCAAAGTAGGGCCTGAATAAGCCAAAGCTATTCGCATTGGGAGAAATGTGCCAGGGAAGCCAGATTCAGAGAGATGCATCGATTCAGTAAAAAACAAAGCGCAGAGTGGAAAAGCAGTGTCCTTTGGCAGCACAGGCATAGGAGATGTGCGGAGATCCAGAGTTGCCCGGGGTCCCAGTGGCTCCCCTCCCCAGGCCGCACCTGCTTCTTTCTCTGTGCTCCACACCGCAGGAGGGGTGGCGAATAAAACCAGAAACACCGCATCTGGGTGAAGTTCTCAGGAGTCACCGGACTCCTCTTGGACCATCAGAAGTCCTCTGAATCAGGACTTGCTTAAAAAATAGCTCTGTTTCGCGACTTGTTTTTCCCTAACTGCTCCATGTTTTCATGGCACTGGGAGCAGGTGAGGCCTGATTGCTGGCCCCGATGCAGAAATCCAGAGCATTCTGAGCCATCCAGCTCCTGGATGCTTGCAGTGCTGATCCACCCTCGGTTAAACAGCCCAGTCCTTCAGAGTCAGCAAACATTATTAGAAGACTCTTCTTTATACAGAGTCAAAATCTGCTCCCACCCCTAAACCAGACCACTGAACAACTGACCTAATTGTAGTTCTGGCTCAATTCACCCTCGCCCCTAACATTTCAGAGAAATGGTTCTACTGGCTACAGAAACCAGAGGTTGCTCAAGCCACAGACGTGGAACTGAATTCTATTTAAACACAACACACACACACATCATGGAACAAATCTCTAGAATATATACTACCATGATTTTGCTATCAAAGGGTTATTTTTAGAAAATTCCAAATAATACCACACAGCAGAAAAAAACTGAAGCACTGTAAGAGCCTACGCTGAGTGTGCACGTGTTTCAGAAGAACAAACAACCAGGGGTGAAGCCCCTTAACTATAAGCAGCTACTGATAACCTGGGCCGGTTCTCAGCCCTGACCACTGCCCCCTTGTCTGCACGTGGCACAGCCCCATCCCACTCCCGACACACGCGCACTCGGACACGCACTCAGTCACTGACAGCACACCTGGCCACGTGCTTCCTACCTGCCCGGCAACCCACAAGATACTGCCCCCGACACCAAGTGGTAGGAGATAGGTCCCGATCAAAAGAAAATTAAGCTCTCCAAATCCAGGATGGCGTAAGCCTTTGGAAGGTCACACTGAATCATACCTGACTGATGGTCTTTTCCATTTGCACCAAGCCCAGGTTGGGAAGGGTGCTTTTTATAAAGTCAACTATGGTTTCTAGGTTTTCATGTTGCAGAATCAAGGGCTTATGGCTTCCCAAGAGACTTAATGCCACTTTAAATATGACCTCTGATCCCTGAAGAAAGATCATATCTGGGAAAACAGAAATGGAGAAAGTTAAACCAGACCAGTTTCTGATGAAGTAACATTGTGTTTTCTTGTCCACACATCAGAGCAGAACGGTGGGAAACGTAAGCCCAAATTGCAAACTTTATTTCCTTTTTAAGCGCCTGATATTTCAGATAAGGTTGTCAAGACAATATTGCAAATAATAAAAGAAATACAGATAAACATACTGCTAAGATTCTGTCATAGGTTCAGATAAATCTTTTTTGTTGTTATTCTAAAAATATATTAAACTCAAAAAAGCTACAAAAGTTAAAAGGAAACTTTTTATTACACTATTTTGCTAGAAATGCTCTAGGGTTTGAAAGGAGTTACAGAACACATTTTTTGTGAGTAAAACTGAAAGATGTTTAGATACACAGCATCAGAAATTAAGTAAAAAAAAAAAAAAGTGCCTCTTTCCCCCGTTCTGAAATAAGGAATTAAAAGATCTCGAACATCTATAAAACGTCTGCAGAGTTGCAGAAGTACATTACTAAACCCTTGCCGGTATGCTGGGTTTTAGCATAACATTGGAGTAAAACCCATCTTCCTTCAGAGAAATTCAAAGAACCCTGTCGGAGTTATTTTCTAGTTCTTGCCATAGTTTTTTCTGAGAACAGCTGGCCCATGTTAGCTCCCCCTTCCTCACAGAGCTGAAGCCGCTTGAGAGAGAGTCCAATCATCCCAGGGCCAAAGCACACCCCTAGCAACTAAGTGTTTGATGACTAAATTCAGGCAAGTAACCTAACAACTGGGATTAAAAATACAAGAGAAAAATACAATTTTAAAGATGAGGGCACAAATCTAATTAGAGGCTACTGTCCATACGGGGGGTGGGAGGCTGCAGGATAATGAGAAAGACAAAGAAGGGGTCCCGTTCATCAAGTCCTGGAAAACAAAAGCAGGTGAGAGGAAGAACCCCCAGCATTGGGCTTCTCTAGGTGCTTTAGAGAGACAAGGCAGAAAGGCCATTAAGAAACAGGTAAGGCGGGCGCCTGGGTGGCTCAGTGGGTTAAAGCCTCTGCCTTCGGCTCAGGTCATGATCTCAGGGTCCTGGGATCGAGGCCCGCATGGGGCTCTCTGCTCAGCAGGGAGCCTGCTTCCTCCTCTCCCTCTGCCTGCCTCTCTGCCTACTTGTGATCTCTCTCTCTCCAACAAATAAATAAATAAAATCTTAAAGAAAGAAAGAAACAGGAAAGGCTGAAAGCCGCTGCACCCAGGGAAGGGGGAAGGGGTCCGCGTTGGAGTGATTCGTGGGAGGGCGCACAGGGCAGGCCCGGGTGCCAGCCGGCCAGGTCAGCCCTGCGATGCCCTGTGACCTTCCCCAAGGCCTCAGCCACACCAGCAGACCCGGTGCCAGGGTGGGTGTCACCCACCTCTCCCAGCGCTCAGGGCCGCACTGTTTCCACACAGTGCTCACCGTTCGGACAGCCCCACGAAGCTGGGAGGAGAGGGCGGCCTCCTTCTTAGGTGTGGCTGCGGAGGCTGGGAAGATAAATTAGAGAACTGGTCGTATCTTTGAAATCTGAGCTTCTTAGGGGAAGTACTATGTGTATCAGACAGCCGTACCTAAGAATATTCTTGTGAAACGTCTGTTTTATGAAATACACCAGTCTAACCCACCTAATTCATCACTACAGAAAATACAAAAGGTCTCAAACGGCACTATAACTAAGATGTGTTTTTAAAAAGGAGTATCTCCCCAAGTAAAACAAACTTGAAGCTTCTGTGGTTTAGACAGCAAGACTTCAATAGATCAGCTTTTATAGCTGAACAAATACTGACGGCATCTTAGAAGAAATACCAAACCTTCTGTGCAAAGGTCCTGGGAGAGGGCTGCCCGACCGGCCCCAACGCCACAGCTCGGTGTCCTTCGTCTCTGAGGACGTGTAACTAGTAACTAGACAGAGCGCAACATCTAAGCCGTGTAAGAGAAATAATTATCAGGGAAGTTTTAGGAGCATAATCAAATATGCAAACCATAGCTGTCTTAAGGCAGACAACAGGGTTCTCCCAAGTTTTATTGGTGGTTTTGTTGCTGTTGTTTTAGAGAAGGGGGTGGAAGGAGCAGAGGGAGAGAGAATCTTACTTAAGCCGGCTCCACACTCGCCAGGGAGCCAGGCGTGGGCTCGATCTCACAACCCTGAGATCATGACCTGAGCTGAAATCAAGAGTCGAACGCTCAGCTGACTGAGCCACCCAGGCGCCCCAGGATCTTGGTTTTTAGAACAAATTTACTTAATGGAGTGCTCCCCAGCATTCTAAACTCTGACTTTTCTGGGCTGTATGAAGAAAACAAAAAAAAAGTTGGGAGAGGTGGTGGTTTTTTTGTTTTTTTTTAAACTGCTCTTTGAAAATAGAGCCCTGGATATATTTGTCTCATTGGGTCTGTCTGCATTTAACATAATACAAATGTTCTTTCCTAATGCTATTCCCAGGGCCTTAAGAGAACTCTTCTATCTGCTGAAAAGTTTCTCTCATTTAAGTCAGCAAGCATTCACTGAGCATCTAATACATGCCAGGCTTTGTACCAGGCACCAGAGATCAAGCCATGAACAAAAGCTCAAAGAGCAAATTGCAGAAACACCAAAAGCTGTTGGTTTGGGAGAGTGAGGCCCTGGTGTTAGGGGAACAAAAGGGATGAAAACATTCTAAGGAAAGGTGGCTGCCAAACCCAATCTTGAAGAACCAACAGAAGCTCGCGAGCTCAGAAGTCAGGAAGGAAGGAAGGAGGAAAAGAAGGTATAAGTGCCCGGGGAGGGGTGGGGCGCGGCAGCAGCACACCATGTCCCGGACCCTGAGGAGCAGGCTAAGGCAAGAGCTCGGGCTCTGAGGGGCACTGCGTGGGGCCGGGACACCAAAGGCTTTCCGTCCAGATGTCAGCATTCTGACTTGACCCAGAGCACGGGAGGGGTCACCCAAGGCTTTCTGTTCCCTTTTTTGTGAGTAGGTCAGTGACTGGATGAAGGGATGATGTTAACGGGACCCAGTATGAGTGTGATCTTTGCCGGGGCTATTTAGCTTTAGACAGAGAAAAGCCACCCTAATCCCCCCCTGCCCCCAGCAGACTCCTTGCCTAGCGCTGCTGGAGGCCCACTCCAGCTGCCCACCCTCCTGCAGGCAAGGCTAAGGGAGCTCGGCCCCAGAAGCTGGTCAGCCTGGGGAGGCCTCAAATAAGGAGCTCATTTGGGTGCTCGATGAAAGAACGTGCCGGAAGGGTGAGAAGAAGGACCCCTGCCCCCACCCTCCTGCCCACCAAAGTTTTGCTTGGAGGCAGGGACTACTAAATTTCTCTGACTAGCCTTGGGGGCATATCTAGAACCCTTAAACAATGGCTACTTTTTTTTCCTCTCTGGAAATTTTAAAACTTAAATAATTTTTAAGGAATTGCAGAGAAAATTGTTACCTATAAACTCACTGCTCCAACTCAATTATTTTCATTTTTGTCCATCTTCTAATCCTTATACATTTACATTCAGGAAATTAAAAGAAAAAAAAAAGAGCCTCCTTGGAAAAGTGAGTTCATCGGTTGCATCTGAAGATCACTGCACAAGAAAGCGGAGTGCTGGAGCCACCCCGGGGGGCCCCAGAGGCCATGCCCCCCACCCTGCAGCCAACTTCCCTTCCCTCCTGCTGCAAGCCACCCAGAAACAGGCAAAGGGTTTTATCAGGCAGGAAGCAAAGGGAACCTGAAATTCAGCTGATTGGTCCACTTTTGCAAATTATTTGCTGAGAACAATGCAAATAACCACTTTCCTTTGAAGACGCTTCAGCAGCCCTGTTGTTCTGCTACCGTGTTAACCTGTCGGAACTCTGCTGCAAACGCCCATGACCTAAAGGTGCCGTTATCCTGGGGAGGGCGCCGTGAGCAGTAAAGCAAACTTGTCCTGCATCTTCTTTTCCAGACACCCTATTGCTGTCGAGGGCAAGGCCTCCCCTGACTGTCTCCTGGGAGGCTGGGGTGCTCCGGATGTGAGAGCACCCCCTTCCTACCAGGACCTGGTGGGAGGGACATGAAGGACGATGGCCGATCTGCGGCAGGACCGCAGCATAAACAGATGGTGCACAATCTCACTTTTCGGCCACTGGATCACGTTCCCCGAGGGAGCCTTTTTTCCTGGCCCTTTAAGCCACCTTGTTTTCCTAAGTCTATTTTTGTCCTAAAGCCTCTCTGAATCCTTTCCTGTATTACAGGTGGCTTCTCTATTTTCTGCCAAGCCCTTCCTTTCAACCCACCCCCTCCTCCCTCATCTGCTTGGCAGCACACCCTCTAACATCAGGAGCCTCAGACCACAGCCGCCGCCTCCAGCAGGAGCAAGCCAGGTCCGATTTTTCAGATTTTTTTCCCTCCCAAAGGTAGGTGTGATCTGAAGGTAAACAGAGCAAGCAAGCGTCTCTCCCAGGCCCCCTCTCCACCGGAACTAGAAACACGCAGGAGGCGGCTATTTTATACCCTGGGACACCCCCTCGGGAGGGCTGACATTTGGGGAGCATGATCAGCACGGGAAGGTTGAGGTACACGCCTCGTGGGCCGGTGTTCCTCCGAGGAGTGTGGACTTGATGCGAACTAACCTGCTCGGTAATACAGGAGCTATGCTGTCTGCAAGCTGAGAATCCTGCACGTCCATACGAAATGGTCAACAGCTGACAAAGGTCCATTTGTTTTTAGGGTTTGTTCAGGCCTAAAGGCTTACAATGAAATGGGCTGCAGGCCAAAATAGACTGCAGTGTACGAATGGCAGTTTTGGGGATTTAAAACTAAGCTATCCACCATCATGGAGCTAAACAAACACGGTCTGAGTCACCAATGCTACATGCAAAAGTGGTTTTTCAAAAACCTTTCTGTGGAACCTACTAATAAAATGGTTTGGTTTTAAGTACTGGTAGATGGAATAGACTGTGCAAAAAAAACCCCCAAAACCAAAACAAAACCAACAGTTTTTGCAAAATGACATCACACACAGTGCTGCCTCGAGCTCCCACTTCCTGCCTACAACCTGAGGAGCCTCAGCCAGCTGGACACAAACCCGCGGAGTACAGCAGGGGTCTGTGGGACCCAGAAGTTCCACACACTGGCGTCTTTATGCGTAACGCAGGAGAGCCTCCAAGACTCGCCACTGATTACGTAATATAAATATCCTGCTCTCGCCGGCTTTAGCTCTTCATTTATGAAGTCGTCAGAATGCGCTTTAGAGCTGCAAACGTTTTCTGACAGCAGGGCTGCCATCTCCAAAGCAGTATGTTTGTTGTTTGCGCCTCTGACTTATGCAAGGAAAGACCCCCCCCCCCAGAGTTCTACAGCCCTGGGGTCCCCAAGCTCCCTGCGAGGCAGCACTGAGGACCTCGTGAGGCGGGGCACCCTCAGTGCTCACCCTCCCATCAGAATCCCCTTTGCAGAACTTTTTCTCACAAATGCTGTAATTCGATGCTCGAGCTATTTTCAAACATGAACACCAGCTCCTTCTCTCCCACCTCTTTCAGTCTTTACTCCTGTTACCCTGGTTTTGAAAAACACGTAAAAAAATCAGGAGAAAAAGTGGACTAATGATTTTCTTTTTAATGTCCAGAATAAGAAAAGTAAAAAAAAAAAACAAAAAACCCACAGACATTTTTGGCAAGAAAGACTTCAGCCTACAGCGAGAGATCTTATGTTTTGGTGACTTTTTTGTTAGTAAACTAAGCGGACAATTTTCAGGTTTTTTTTTTTTTTTTGAGGCTTGTAATTATCTATTTATTTTTAATTTTTTTTTAAAGATTTACTTGAGAGAGCACGTATGCACTCGCAAGAGTGCACATAGCAGGGGGAGGGGCAGAGGAAGCGGGAGAAGCAGACTCCCAACTGAACAGGGAGCCCATCACAGGGCTCCATCCCAGGATGCTGGGATCAAGACCTGAGCTGAAGGCAGATGCTTAACTGACTGAGCCACCCAGGCACCCATTATCTTCTTTTTAAACTATGTTATCAAACCTTCATGAAATCTCACTAATGACTTATTTAACCAAGAAGAGATTTTTTTTTTTTAGTATCTTCCAATTTTTTTTTTTTTTTTAAGGGACAGAAAGTACAAATCCGTTTGGGGAGGAGTTATGCAAAAGGAAGTGGGGGTAGGGAATATTTTAAGAACATGGATTCTTCTAGTAAAGCCCAATGGGACATTCTTTAGAAGTTCTTGTGGCTAGGAATAAGAATAAAAATCTAGTACCCTGGGGGGAAAGAGCTGTGAAGACCAACTCAGGGCCCACCTATGTTAAAAAGCAGATTTCAGGATTTCTAGAATCTGGATCTACACAACTGTCTTTCTCAAGCACGCCAAAGGAGTGCTCTCTCAGTGGTTCTTGACACCCCCCTCCCTTTGAGATGTTCTCTAATTCTAGAAGTACGTCTAAAAAAGTATGAGATTACAGATTTTTAAACTATCAGGTGAGTGAACATCAGCGCACTTTAAAAACATTCAATGGATGATGATTATCAATTTTGTAATAATCTCCATAGCAAAAAAAAAAAGGAAAGGAAAAAAGAAAATTTAAAAAGAACCCGAATTGTCATAATGATTCTTTCACTCTGAAGTAGGGAAATCCCACTGTGCAAGAACTGCCTGTGCTCCTGGCCTCGCTCGGCTCCTACAGCGCATGCACACGTGCTTCGCCTGCCATCTCAAGGCCGCTGAGACTCTGCCCATGAACACCCACTTAACTCTGACGGAGACCATCTTCTCCAAAAGTAAATCAAGAAAGGAGGAGATGGTGTGAAATGCGAGCCGCCTATGGTCACAGTTGGGCCCCCACATGGAAGGCATCTGGGAAGATGAGGAGGGGGCCTGAGAGGGTGGACCCGTGAGTCATCAGCATGGGGGGATGGGTCCTTGCAGAGTGACCTGGCGGAGGAAATGAAGAGCCAAGGGCAGGGGAAGAAGAGAAACAGGAGGAGGTGAGAAGGGAATTGAGAAAAGAATAGGAGCCCAGAAGTCACCCATTGAAAAGTTTGAAGGAGCCATCACTGCATAGAGTCTCAGGTCAGAGAGCTGGAGGAAGATGATTCATGAGACACACATGCCTGGAAGACATGCATGGGGCCCCTTGGCCACATCTTTAAAGATGTCTGCTCTGGGGAGAACCTGGTGGTGAGGGACCGGGTCTAAACTCTACCGGATGATGGCATCCCGGCAAGCCCAGGGAGTATCAGAGGTGAGGCCAGTTGTGAAGTTCACAAAGCCAATGCCGACTAGACTCCGAATGGCGACCACCACCCTGTTCTAGTCAAAGACACGGGTCTAAAAGTAAGGAGGCTCAGCAGGGAACCAGAGTACGTGTTTCCCACCTGACAGGAGAAAGCTGGTCTGGGCAAACGGATGGACACACACTTACCAAAGACTCTGGCTACAAATCCCAGTGGGAACTGGGAGGCAAACACGGTGAGAAACCAGGGGGCGGCGTAGAGGCTGGGGCCGATCTCGTGCTCCTCGAGGTGGTTGTAGAGGTCTCTGTGGTAATCGTGAAGAAGCCTCGAGAGCTGGTACATCTGGATCTGCGGGGACACACGCACACGCAGGGTCAGAACCAAATGCTGCTACTGGGTTCAGTTACTTGTCCCACTGATGGGCCGTGAGATATTCTGTTTGGATTGTGATAACCACTGTTGACTGCTCACTTACCCAACGAGCACCTGCCGGGGGCCCGGTGCACAGGAGGCCCTGGCCAGGCGGAGCCCGGAACACGCACGGCAGGTCTTCTCCTAGCGCTTCCTTTCTTTCTACTGCTCCCCGTGCTCCTTAGCTACTAGAATCTAAACACCTGTCTTGTGGGAACATTTCACATATTCTCTTACAAAATACACACTCCTAGCAAAACTCACACCCGGGGGAACTCAAAATGTAAGAGTGAAGTGGGGGCATAGGGTGATTCTGTGGAAGGATTCCATTAGACCTGTTCACTTAGTAAATTCGCTCTGGACCCCCCGAAATTACTCAACAGGCAGGACAGGTGTGACTTTAGGTTTATGACATATGGACTTATACAGACCCTGGGCAATTTAAAATAAGAAGACAACGGTTTATCTCAAGATGGAAAAAATAACTTCCAAAGGGTCCCCTCTTTAGACAGTGTTACAGTCCTGGCAGGAAGGCCACGATGGGTCCCCCAGCTTGCAGGGGTCCCAGACTCCGCCCGGGATTCGGCGGTCTGATGGCCTGAGCCCAGAGGTACCACCACCTAGAGAGGGTCAGAACCCCACTGAGATGCTACAGGTTGGACACGTACCACCCAAACTGGCAAAAACAAAACAATTTCCAGGGGCCCAGACAACACAGCCCTTAAGTACCAGCTGTGGTACTTAAGCCCCACAAGAGTCGTGTGTTACAGAACTAAATTAACTTGAAAATTCCACTCTCTCCGACGGCAGGTGCACCTATATTAAAGCTCATAGGAAGAACATAGAAAGAACCTGACAGTATCTGTGGGAAGTGTTAGGGGGCTCAGTATTCTTTAGATAACGAAATGGCTTCCTTTTGGGGCACCCGGGTGGCTCAGCGGATGAGCCTCTGCCTTCGGCTCGTGTCGTGATCTCAGGGTCCTGGGACTGAGCCCTGCAGCGGGCTCTCTGCTCAGCAGGGAGCCTGGTTCCCCTTCTCTCTGCCTGCCTCTCTGCCTACTTGTGATCTCTCTCTGTCAAGTGAATAAATCTTTATATAAAAAAAAAGAAATGGCTTCCTTTTACGAGATTTATGTTCGTGGCGGGGGTTTGTATTCACAGGTGGAGGTAAAAACCACCGTTTGGTGCTCTCAAAGAGTCCTTGGCTCTAATGCGTCCTTTCTTTAAAAAAAAAAAAATACCAAGGCTCTGAAATCAGAGTACATGTGTGATCTGACATCTAGGAATATTCCCCAAGCAGGGTCCAGAGTGATCCCATCTCTGAGAGCGGCAGTAGTGGTGTTAGGCACACTCTGCCTTTTGGTCTTCCTTTGCTCCGACCTGCCACTTGTTCGTTCAATACGGACTGGGTGCCTACTTCACCCCAGGCACTGCTCTAGGAACTAGGGATGCAGCTCCAAGATAGGTTAGATCCCTGCCTTCTCATGACATATGCGAAGGGAAGTCAGACAGCAAACAGGTCAGTGAATAAGGAAAGAAGGTAATTTCAGGCAGTTAAGTGTTTTATGCCAAAAGAAATGAGACAGGATAACATGAGACACATGCCTGGGATGGAAGGGGGGGCAGGGCAGGGTGGTAGGGGGAGTGGGGAGGAGCTGCACAACATCAGGATGGTCAGAAAGGGCCTCTCCCAGGATGTGACCACATAGGTATTTACAGTTGTGAGCAAGAGACTTGGTAACGTGCTCCCATTTTATTTATTTTTTTTTATTTTTTTTTTAAAGATTTTATTTATTCATTTGACACAGAGAGAGAGATTACAAGTAGGCAGAGAGGCAGGCAGAGAGAGAGGAGAGAGGAGGAAGCAGGCTCCCTGCTGAGCAGAGAGCCCGATGTGGGCCTCGATCCCAGGACCCTGGGATCATGACCTGAGCCGAAGGCAGCGGCTTTAACCCACTGAGCCACCCAGGCGCCCAGGATGTGATATTTGAGCTGGACCCTGGGTGACAAGGGCTAAGGGGTGGCATGAGGGGGATCCCTGGCAGACGAAGTGACAGATACAGTGGGAGACAGGAATCAGATCGTCTGCAGATGGTTTGATGAAAGGTAAAGGGAGGGTTCTGCAGTCAGAGGGGCCTGGGTTGAAACCCCAGCTCGGCCACTTGCTAGCCAGGTAAGCTGAGTTGAGGTTGAGTCTTCCCATTTATAAAGTGAGCTCCTTAACAGTGTGTTCCTGAGGGTTACCGAGGCAGTAAGTGCAATATGAAACACTTGCCGTCACGCCTAGCACAGAGCTAAGTGCTCAGCAAGGACAGCTACTTCCATGTTAACAGAGGGTGGGAAAAGTTCCTTAGAAAGACCTGGAAAGGGATCCTAAACATTTCTGGCATTCGTCTCTAGCAAATACACAAGGAACTCTGTCTACCTGTAAAATAATCATGTCCGGCCGATACTGTTTCCGCAGTCCCATTTCAAACATCAGAAACTTGAGCATGTTAAATGCCTCTTCCTCACCCATGTGAAGCAGCAAAATGCCTGCTACAAAGCTGAGACCTTGGCAGTATCCTACTTCCTGGTCGAGAAGCGAGTAGGCCTTCAGGATGTTGTAGAGAGACAGCTGCCCCGCCCCGAGCTGGGCAGAGAAATACGGATGTGTCGGGAAGGTTCTCCCTGCAAAAACAACACGAGTTAGACACAGTTAAAGAAAGCGAGCGCATCGAACCAGAACTCCGATGTGCTTCAGGTGGAGGAACAGATCTCCGGGAGCTCGATCGTAAGTCAGCTCTGGACACGAGGGCGTCGGTTGTTCTCAGAACAATGAGAGCAATTAGGAATCAGCAATTGTTGGTGCTTTTTTTGGTGGTGGTTCAAGGTGAAAGACATTAGGACTACCCTGGGTCCTGCAGGTATCGGGATTTCAAGCTCCAGCAGAAAAAAACGGCCAACCCTCTAGACCTACGTCTCCCCTCCAGAGGAGCAGACGGCCGCGGCTCGTCGCCGCCACCCTGTCCCATGGCACCTGCAGGCGGCTACGGACACCCCCCGACCAGTTCTTCCCAGCCCGCGCGCAGTCTGCCTGCAAATGCTTCACACCACACGCGTATTTCTGTACTTCTAAACCACAGGCGGTGTTTTGAAACGGCCTGAGAAGCAGCAGGTGTTTTCTTTTACACAAAACAGTTACCTTCCAGAAAGAAGTTTAAAAAAAAAAAGAAAAAGAAAAGCCCTCAACATCCTGGTTATTTTCACAAAAAGCTGGTGTTCAGATAAGGTTTAAAGACTTCTTTGGTCCAGGAGGCTTTTGGGGCTGCTATCTGTCAAATCCCACCTCACCCCCCTCCTTCTGGGATGTGCCTGGTGGGGCAGTGTTTCCACGGAGAAAAATACCTGATTGAGAGCAGAATCGTCTAGAGCCACGCCACGGGCCAAGCGTGGACCCAGGTGAGAATTAGGGCCTCATCTGGATCAGCAAAGGCAGAAGGTGCATCTAGGCCACGAGGCGACTGTTCACCTTAATTATTCAGCCTCAGCAAAGGGAGGACGATGCGTCGGTGTGTTCTTCCTCAGCCTCGCGAGAAAGCATTTAATCGATCCTGGTCAGCTTGTCTGATTCTGAATTAAGGGACAGCAACAGTCTAACTACTCTCCTGATTTCCTGTCCTGCATTCATTTTTTGCCTGCTTTACCCTCTTCCCCCAACGAGCTGTCCCCAAACGCACCCTGAACGTGTCACCCCCACTGCTAAAAGCACTCAGCGGCCCCCAGCGCTCAAAGAACAAGATCTCCGCACTCGTCACCTCGCCACGCACTCTCCCAGCTTCATCCTCTACTCCAGGGCTAGCCTCGGAGCAGGCCAGCGGTGTGTGCAGAGTGGACAGTGCCCGTGTGCGGGGGGGGGGGAGTACTTACCCCTGTGCACCTTCCCAGTCTACAAAAGCACATGCGACTCAACTGTAATGAAACTTTCTCCAGTAGCCATGGTCGAAAGCAATAGATAGAACAAACTCTAAGACATTCTGTTTAACCCAACATATGCAAATGTTATTTCAACACCTAATCGGTACACAAATCATTGAGACATTCTGCATTCTTTTTTCAGTGTCCTCACAATGACAGCACATCTCAGTTTGGAGCAGCCATGTTTCCAGGGCTCCCTAAGCACACGTGACCACTGCACTGAGCGCAGGGGTGAGGGCAAGGGTATTACAGGGGGCTCTTCACGCCATCACCCCCACCTGCCGCCCAGCAGATGGCGCCCTTCCCGCCTCTGCACAATTTGCTTAAGACCCCACCCAAGCCCCGCCTACCCCCCCTCCCCTCCGACAGCCTCTGGGTCTCCAACAGGTCCAGGTGCAGACACACAGGCCACACGCAGCATGCAGCGGCGCCAGGAAGGATCTGGTCCCCTTTCCATAGGTCACTGTGAGCACTTTTGCTTACTGGGTACCCTCTCATGTCAGACACCCTCCCCCCGCCCACAGAAACAAAAGCTGGCCTTCACTGGCCCTGTTTGTGGAGTGGGCATTTTTACACTTATTTTTACTTTTCTCATTCTGGTTGACATACAATGCTATGTCAGTTTCAGGGGTACAACACACGGATCTGACAAGTCTTCACATTGCTCAGTACTCAGCACGACGGGGCAGTGACCACGTGCTCTTCCTACCATCCTGTCAGCCACACTCCCCGTGCTCCATGTTTCATCTCTGACTTATCGTGTCCTGTGTGATCACAATGGCTCTGTGCCTAGAAGGGTCTCATGCTGCATCTAATGCTCTGCTGTTACGGTCTTGAAATTCTTCATAATTTTTGAACAAGGGATTCTGCATTTTCATTTTGCAATAGGCCCTGCAAATTACATCCCCTGTCTGAGCCAGGCAGTCCCCTAGGTAGCTTCCCGGGGTCGCTACTGCCACATCGCCTACAGCTTTGCCACCAAGCAGTTATGAGAAAGCAAACCTTAGGCCAAGTTCCACCAAACATATGACCTTTATTAGCATGCTGATGTGAAAAAAGAATCGCATAAGAACGTCTCATGCTCTGTCTTCAGGCCCCCAGCAAGCACCTCTTGAGAAAGGTTCGGCTGGAGGAGGGCACTGTGGCAGTCTGATAGCAGCCAGGCCCCCAATGGTCCCACAAGGATGCTCCATGGAGCACGGGGACACACCCCCAGTGGGCCACCGGTGGCAAGGCCCAGGCACTTTCTGATCAACTTCAGATCTTGAATGTTATCCAATTTCATAAATAAAAAACTAGACATGGCATCTCTTATGCTAAGAACAAACCCTCAGAGGTACATTTCTTTTTTTTTTTTTTTAAGATTTTGTCTATTTATTTGACAGAGAGAGATCACAAGTAGGCAGAGAGGCAGGCAGAGGGAGAGGAGGAAGCAGGCTCCCAGCTGAGCATGGAATCCGATGCGGGGCTGGATCCCAGGACCCTGAGATCATCACCTGAGCCGAAGGCAGAGGCTTTAACCCACTGAGCCACCCAGGCGCCCTGGTACATTTCAGTAGCACCTGAAGTCCATAAGCAAACCTCTGCACTGGGGGTCCCCGACATAGGGGCCTTCAAAATGCCAACAGAGCACTCCAGGTGGGGGCAGGATTTATCTTACAAGACCATCCCTCACCCTGGCAATACTCCATGAAGCATTTAGGCAAGTCACTGCACAAACAAAAACATCACCCTCCTTTTATGCATGAGAAAAACATGGCAGGTGAGCGCCTCAGCACTGCTGTCAAACCACCCAGCTAGGAAGTGGCAAACCCAGGGTCCGAGCACTGGTCCCGAGCTCCAGACACTGAGTTCTCCTACTGCAGATGTCCAAGTGGAAGGTATGAGACCTGGGGAAGCACAGCTCTTGCCACTCACGGTGTGCCCAGCTCACCGCACGAGCTGTCGGGAGAGCCAGGGTGCTGCGTTCCTTTCCTCCCGGAGAGGTCCCGTGCTCCACCCCTCGGCCAAACCCCCACCCCTGGGGAGTCCCGGCTCCTCCAGCGTGGTTCGTGTTTCCTGCTTTCCTCCTCACTCCGTGCTTCCACACGATCCCTGGAACCGGGCACTGCCTCCCGCATTTGTCCTAGCCGTGTGACCGCGGGCACCCGGCTGATTCCCCAGCACCTCGCCTTTTCACCTGCGCTTGCCGGGGTCCCCGTGAGGGTTAAATGCAGGAGGGTGTGCATGCCTGGTGTGACGCCACACACAGCTGGCCCTCACTGAGTAATGGCCACTGGGGTGGCGCGCTCCAAGTGACCACCAAGCCTGCTTTCTGAGAAACGGGGCTATTCGTGTAAAAGATCTTTGCAAGCAGCAGCACACAGCAACACACCTGCTCCTTGCCCCGAAGACTCTGCAGACGAGATGTGGGCTTTTCAAAGTACTCACGTGAGCACGGTAACAGAAACCCCCGCCCTGCTCGGAGCTCCCCGTGTGACAGGAACTGTGCCACGGAACTGAAAGACCAACCCTTTCCTGGCCCTTAAGGAACTCACAGTCTGGTAGAACAAAAGCGAGAAATCCAGAAAATTCAAATATTTACTGACCGCAGGACTTGCACAGGGTGCTGGGTGCAAGAGGGAAGTGGCCCTGCTTGCATGGGGCTTCACGAGAATGAGGGAGACAGCTTCAAACAACTCATGGTTCTAGTGATTCTCTTCCATCAGCGGGCCGTAACAAGCGTGGAGAGGAGAGGGAGAGAAGTACAGTTTATGGAGATGAGCCCCAAAACCGAGAGGCCTGGCCCAGACACAGGGCAGGAGTCCGGGAAGGCTGCCTGGAGGAAGTGACTCTTCAGCTGAACCAAGCAAGAGAAAGAGGCATGAACAGAGGGGGATGGGGGAGCACAGAGGCAGCAGGAACCCCACAGGCCAGGCACCAGACTGCTGATGGGCATGGCCCGTAGGTCTGGAGCTGGCCATCAGGAGAGAGGATAGGAAAGTTTGAAGCAGGGCCTAAAAGAGAATGGCTTAGACACCAGGCTGTCTGTGGCCACGTGAAGGCCATGGAGTCAGCACAGGCCACCAAGGGGTCAGAGATATGTGCTTCCTCGCTAAAGAAAACTCCAAGAGCCAGCCTGCAAGGTAGCCCAGGGCGGGCAGAGACCAGAGGAGGTCGGCTGGGCCATGAGCCAGGGAGCCGTCACAGGCCCTTCACGTGGAGAGCAATGGTGGGGCAGCGAACAGGGCTGGACTCCAGACTTACTCCTGGGGCAGGCTTAGAACGAGAGAAGGGCGTGCAGATGGTGGAGTTTCTAGTATGGGTAACTAGACGAGTCATCAAAATGAACTGATCAGGAAGAGCAGGCTGGGGTAGAGGGCAGTGCACTGGCAAATCCCCATCTGGACCTATAAAGCCTAGAGAATTTCATAATGTGACCAACTCAGTAGAGTTCTGCAATGTCTCAACCAATGATCTTGAAGGAAATGCGTAACATTAATTCTGAATCTGTGAATTTTAGAAAGGTGACACAGCATGTTGGTTACTCCTAACTCCTAGCAGGGCCGAGGACAGCAGCCCGGAATCAAACACACTTACATGTCTGCAAAGACACACAGGAAAAGCCACACTGAGGACAATAGCCAAGTCTGCTAAAGGCCTCCTGGCAGTTCAAGTCAAATTTTGTCTCCAGAGTTCAGGACTCACTGCGTTCTGCCAAAAATGGGTTACAGGAAAACTTTTGGTTTTCATCTTTTAGGTTCTGGAATTACGGACACAGGATTATGGACCTGTGTTAATTTCCATTACAATTTACAGATTAGGTGAGAGGATAAATCACAGAATATTTTTAAGGGAAAGTACCTTTTCTGCTTCTGAATACATAGCTTGAATCAGTCTTAGCATGTGCTATTCAACCTTGCTCCTGGAGGACTTACTTTTATGAAAGTGAAATCAGGCTAATTACCGAGACAGAGGGGACTCCCGTGGTAAGTAGGAAGCTCGGGGGCGATATGTGAGAAGCAATCAGGTTTTATTTGAAGGCCTCAGACACTTGATAGGAAGGAAAGGAAAGACACCAGGGGTGTGGGGTGGGGTGGACATCTTTGGACCAGGACAGAACTCAGTTCTCTTACTTCACCCACGCCCCTGAGCAGGAAGCATTATGCTCCCCATTTTTAATAGTGGAGAAAAAAACCCAGCGTTTTTAGAGTTTAGCTGAATATCTTACACACAACATGACATACGAGTTCTGATGAATGGAGAGAGACTCTTCCTGTGTGGATATGTCCACGAGGCAGCGTGACCAAGCGCAGGGGAGTGGCCTGCGATCCCAACTGCGGCCTGTGTATGTGCTCAGCATGGCCCACCCAGCCTCTCTGAACCTCAGTCTCCTCTTCTCGACAAGGGCAGAGTGCATACTTTGTGGCAGTGCCTGGCACAAGGGGGTGAATTAATGGCGTTCCAGCATGGGCAACAGTCTGCAGACACGCCCCACAGAAAACACACAAAAACCCTGCTTCCAACCAAGAGAGGGAAAAAAACAACAACAAAAAAGCCACACATACAACAGTTCTGCAGCATAAACTCTAGCACAACAGTCGAGGTGCTACTATCGCTCTACTGATCGTAACATTCCTCCTAAGCCTGAGAACCTCACGTTCTAACAGACTTCCAGAGGCAAAGGAAACGTTTAGTCCAGCAACTGATTTCTGGAAAATTGGGAATTCATAAACGCGGGGAACTGAAAGCAGGTATGAATTCCAAATAATAATAATACTAAACATCATTGCCATCTAGATTCACCAAAACACCTGTGAACCCCAAACTTCACGATCTTTAGTTATGACCCAAACCAGTCCAGTCTCTCATGTTGCGGTGTCAGAAGCTATCACCGGTTTTCTTTATGCAAGAAGCCTGTCCACACAAACCTGACCGAGCTGAAACAAATGTCCTGTGTGTTTCAGGACATTCCCAATGCAACTTCCGGTCCCACAGAGTCTGGGACTCGGCACAGCAAGACAGGCCCCTACACCCACTCCCAGGCTGGAGGAGAAGAAAAATGACTGCCCATCTACCTTTGTAATGCAGTCCACGTATCACACTGGATTCTGCTTGGGGGGACACTGTTTTTCCTACATTGCATTCTTCTAACCCCACAGTTCTCACTGCATGGCTAGTCTTTCAGGGGTCCATGAGTTCCCCCTCTGTTCTCTGTGTATCTATCTATGCAAGGTTAGCTTTTTCTTCATATATTTCAAACAACATAAATGCAACAGATTGAATGTAGAAGCAAAAATGAGAAGCCTGTTAATGTCTATTAAGCCAGACATTAAAATGTAAAACAATGCCTCTCCCTAAATTTTTTATTTTGGAAAATGTGTTGTTCATAATGATACGTTTATATGCATGTGTTTATGATAGTTCTTTTAAAATACCGCCACGGCTCACCCACACTCCTGAGTACACGCCCAGTAAAGGGAGGAGGCGGGCCTCGTAAGTAGAAAAAGGACCAGGCAGATTAACAATGTTCCTGGACAGGGGCGCCTGGGTGGCTCAGTCGTTAAGGATCTGCCTTCAGCTCAGGTCATGATCCCAGGGTCCTGGGATTGAACCCCACATTGGACTACCTGCTCAGCGGGAAGCCTGCTTCTCCCTCCCCCCACCCTGGCTTGTGCTCTCTTTCTCACTGTGTCTCTATCAAATAAATAAATAAAATCTTAAAAAAACAAAAACAAACAACAACAACAAAAAACCAGTGTTCCCGGAGAGACTGCATCTGCTTTCACACAATCTAGTATCCAGTACTGCAACCCTCCAAAACCCATGTTGACGGGACCAAATTAGCACTGCAAAGAAAAAAAGAAAAAACTCTTCTTACAAAGACTGCATCTCTGCACGTGAGTTCCCAGGGGACTGGAGTCTTGAGCAGTGCACACGTTAACATGTTTAGCCCCTTGTACCGCGCTGCTCGCTCAAAGCACATTAGCTACGAGCAAAACGCTGTTTACCGTTCCTGCTAAAGCCCGTGCAAAGCCTGTCGAGTGAGAGTGTGACTCGGTGAGACAGGCTGGAGGAGGCGGCACCCCGCCCACCCCCCTGGGAGCAGCACCCCGGCACTGAGACACTCAGCTTAGGAAAAGTCCCTCGCTTCTGCCAACCTAGAAGGGAACCGGGTAAAAACGGTGAAACCCTTCCTACAAACGCAGCAGGCGACGGGACCTGCCTTCTCTAAACTCCCATTTTATGATTTGCTACCAAGCAGAGAAATGCAGGCCCTTTGGATTTCTCTCTAGGGCGGAGTCTCCCTCACACACAGAAGGACACTAGCACGTGGCGAGAGTCAAATGTGGGCACGAAGAAACTCCTGACTTGTACTAAAAAGACCTGTAATGATTTTGTGTCTCGTGTGTCTGCGTGGAGCCACGTGCTGGAGACCCACGAATCAGACATATTTCTAAACAATCTACAACTTAATTTCACGTTGTGCTCAACAATCTAAGTGTTCCCTTCTAAGGGGTGTTTCTTGGGGATGAATCTTTTCTTCCAGCAGTTTTCAAGCACAAACCACATCCAGAATCACCCGAGCGCCTGGGGATGCGCACACCCTGTGCTCCTTTGGCGGCACGTCGGGGTGGGTGGCCTCAGGAACGTGTTTTTCACAAGGTCTTCAAGGGATCCTGCAAGTGACCCCTGCCTGCTCCTGGGAGAAACACGATTCCGCACGCCTGGGTGGCTCAGTGGGTTAAAGCCTCTGCCTTCGGCTCAGGTCATGATCTCAGGGTCCTGGGATCGAGGCCCGTATCGGGCTCTCTGCTCAGCAGGTAGCCTGCTTCCCCCTCTCTCTCTGCCTGCCTCTCTGCCTACTTGTAATCTCTCTGTCATACAAATAAATAAAATCTTAAAAAAAAAAGAAAAAGAAACACGATTCCAGCCTACTACTCTCTCCATGGCCCACCTGACTTCATCTCGGCGGAGACCCCGGACCCTGCAGCTTTGTTCAATTGGCTGCAGCTGCTCCAGGAGGCTGGCAGTCTCTCGGGCCCACATAGGGCCACCCGCAAAGCTGGTCAGTTTGCAGCAGCCCCACGGCTGACGAACAAGTTTCTTTCTCTTGCCTCTTTCACCAAGAGCGCAGAGATTTCTGCATCCCCAGGGGGCAGTGGCAAAGCAGCCTCTGTCATGACCCTTGGCCTCCCTGCCCCTCAGCTTCTCCATTGGCAGAAGAGGAACCCTAACAACCCAATGATCTCCAGGTCTCCTTCCCTGATGAGACCTGCGAGCCGAAGTTCTTAAACTGTTGCATTTAGCTCTGAGCAGAATTTGAGGAGGACTGGAGAAAAAAATATGCTTTGTACAGCTCCTCACAATTTTCATGAAATAATCTGGTTGTCAGTGGTTTCGTGTCTGTCTTCCTCCCTAGAATGCATATTTCTGGGAGGGCAAGGAACGTACCAGGTGCTCTGGAAGGATCTGTGGAATCACTGAAGGAGATGGGGTGGAGCCGGGTGGGGCATAGAGTTCGTTCTTCTCTCTGTGATTATTTTTAGGAACATTTGGCTGAGTCCAGTGAGGCCTAGAACCGGCTCCTCCTGTGTCCAGGCATATCTCTGCTAAATCCCACCATCAGTGACCCAGGCTGGTAGCTCACAATTAGCTGAGGTGGCAGTAATACACTGCGGAAATCGGCAAACTCTACTTGAGGACTACTTTCTGAGGGGAATGGGAGCTGGCTGTTTGCCAGCACACAGCCGCCCAGCATGAAGGATACGGGGAGAGTTCAGACCCCCACGAGAGGAGAGGAGGCCGCCCCACTTCATCATACTCACCTCAGTTCTGCCACTCTGAGGTTAAAGAGTGATCAATATGCCATTTAGATGATAAATACGGTATCATGATGTGGTCTTGATAATACCAGAGGCGATGACAGACCCTCTGGAATTAGGCACATAGCTACTGGTGCGGGAATTTATTACACTCAAGTTGTGACAGTTCAGCTCACCTCTATAAGGCCAAGTCCCCAACTGGACAGACAAGATCGCTGCACGGCAAATTCCAGGGACTTTTCTGGTTTTTACCATTAATGCTTCTTAGTTTCTCATGTAGGACTTGAACCCAGAGATGACACCGAAGTGGGTGCTCACCCTCGGCCCCCATCTGCCGCTCACAGATACCCATGTACTTCCCCAAGCACACAGCGCTCAGCTTTTGTGGCGCAGCCAAGTGAGGCAAACTACCAAAAAAAGGGAAAACCCTCTGTGCCCTGCTCTGTGCCCTGCTCTGGTTCCTCAACATCCTCAGTCCATCCTTCATTCTGGAGGCTCTGCCCTTCCTCCTCGGTTATGGAGACGATTCTCCTATATCACACTTGGATTACAGCTCCTTTCCTGTAAGATACCAGGCAGGCTTTACACCTTCGGTTAAAATACGTTAAGTGGAAGCAAAGATCAATACGACAGTCCCATGACGGCTCGCGGAGCCAACCTTGTCTCTGCACACGTGCTTTGCCTCTCTCATCAGCGTGGCCGTGGCTAACCGCGTTCACTGTACTGACGGAGAGTCTCTACAAGGCCATCAAAAAATACCGCCTCTGGTCACCAAAGACTTGGCCGACCTCTGCGGAGTATATACACTCTGTTACCGCTCTACTGACCCAAGAAACACAGATTCATAACACAAGCCATGGATGCACGGAGGGTCAGGAGCAGCTCCTGTCTCTGCTCTTGGATCTCATGGTGCTCCTACATTTCTGGGCCTGTTCACATTTTGTCCCGGCTAAATCCCTCCTATCAGGGGAGTGCCTCGGGGGTGGAAGTTCTGACTTCCGGCTGAAAGGAGGTCCCCCGGCTGGGATGTCAGGAACAGGAGCCCCTGAAGTGGTATAGAGGAAGGGAGCCTGAAAGGCGGTGTCCCACTGCTGCTTTTCATCACTGCAGCTTTTCGTGTGTGTGTGGGGGGCAGGATGCCTAGCTATCCATGCTGTCCACTCGGCATGCAGACCCAGAGAAAAGAGAGGCTGCAGTTACCTGTGGGCTGCCCGAATGATGGCAGGAGGAACCAGACTTCAAGGGTGGGGCAGGTCCCTGCGCTAAGAAGGATTTGCTAAGTATCCTCTGCCCAGCCCCAAGGGAAGCTGTTTTCTCGCGGCTGGGTGTGGTCAGCTCTGCAAGTGCACTGCCAGTAACCAGAGGCAGGGAAAGCTGTGTTGGTATGGAGGAGGCAGATCCAAGAAAGAGAGAAGCTGTATGGTGTCCTGGAAGGAACAGGATACAGAAACTAAGATGACCTAGATTCCAGAAGCTTCTGTCACTGAGTAGCTTGTAACTTGGGCAAAGCACACACCTCTCTGGGCTTCATTTATCACCTCTACAGTGAAGATAACATGTGCCCAATTTCATAGAAGGTTGTGTAAAATTGAAATCGGACAAAGCTTAAGAGAATAAGTTTTATAAACTATAAAGGACTGCCTGACTACAAAGTCTGTTATTCTTACTCTTTGGAGGAAAAAATCTTACGAAAAACTGATTACACTAACAGCTAATTTCAGAAAGTAAAGCAAGAGGCTGGAGAAGAGAAACTCATGAAGACCCAAAATACAACCAACAGGCGTTCTGTTCTTCCAGCCTGGACACAGATGCCACTTCCTAAGAAAAACTGAAATACTGATTTGGTTTTTTTTTTTTTTCCTCAGCACGATGCACCTTTATTAGGTCTCCAGTTAGCCACGGTGGAGACCAAAGAACCCACTGGGCAAATGCCACCCCCTCGTGAGAGGAGAGTGGGAAGCATGGGCGAAGTCTGCAGGGACTCCTAAGTGAGCCCTCCCTGCACCCGTCTGAGCGGAGCCTGCAGGCCGCGCACCCCGGACCCACTGCTGGCTGGTTTCTCCAATTCAAGGGAGCAGTCGGGAACCGGTGGGCACCCTGGATAAAACCTGGAGAGAGACACGGAGGTTACTTGGAAAATGTACTGTTGTTGGACAGAGCTTCTTTGGGGCCTTGGGTGGGTATTCGGAGGGCATCCGAAGCGGGGGCCAGGCCAGGGCTGGGGAAGAAGTGAGCTGGAGCGGTGGCCAGGGCTGTCAGGGAGGGGTGGTTACAGCTGGCCTCTGGACGGGGGCGCAGAGGGGTGAGGGTGGGAGGCAGGCAGGGACGAGAGGACAGGAGGGCCGCCTGGCTCTGCCCGTGAGCCAGAAGAGGCAGAGTCTCGGCTCACACGGACCCAGCGCCAAGCGGGGGACAGTCTGCGGTGGGCTCACGGCGGGGGAGGCAGCCCCACCCCAGGCCCTGGCGCCGCCCTGGCCTTGTCTTCCCCCTCTGCAGAGAAGTGAGTCCGTCTGAGCACCAGGAGGCAGAGGGCCGACGCTGCCCGGGGAGCGGGGAGAGGAATACGGAGCGAAAACTAAGAGAACATCTGGATAGAAGAGGGGGAAACGTGCCCCCTCCCCCTCCTCCTCCCCCTCCCATCCCGGGAAGGAGTGGGGGCAGGTGGAGAGAAACCGGCTGGACCTCCCACCACCTTCCACTTCCTCCTCTCAATTTAGTTTTCACTTCATTTCACGTGATAGGAACATAATGTCATTCTTCTGTTACTCATCACATTAGCAAACACAGCTGCCAGTTCACAACACTGCTTTTCTGGGGGTCAGTGGGCCAAACGGGCTCCAGCCTCAGGCCTCACACTTTGCCCCCAAGGGGCAGTCACGGCCCGTCAGCATCACCCTTCACCCAGGCGGTCATCTCCATGGGGACACGCGGGGCTCCCGGCCCGAGGGCCTCAGGAAGGAGGGGCCTGCCTCCGGGTCTGGTGGGGGGAGAGGGGTTCCTGCCCTTCAACCTTGTGTCCCGGCTCCACCGCAGTCCTCCCAGCGCCCCGGGGAAGCGCAGGGAAGGGCAATGAGAAGACGCTGCAGGGTCCCCGAGGACTGGGGCTGGGGGGCGTGGGAAGAGCACAGGCTCCGCGGTCCCGCCGCTCAGCACACCTGCCGCGATATTCCCAGCGAGTTACTCAACCTCTGTGCTGTTCAATCTTCTCGACTCTCAACAGGGATAGAACAATACTCACCTGACATGCTGCGAAGACTAAAGAAGGGAGTTTAAGTAACTTAACACGACGTTCGGCCCCAGGTAAAGTCACGCATCAGCCTTAACTAGTAATGATAACTGTAACAATAAAGAAGGAGGGCAGCATCATGGCGGGACAGCACGGGGTGGGCAGAAAGGCTTCCAGAAAGACCTAATCCAGTCTGAAGGTGGGAGGAGAGGCGGAGGGTCAGGGATAGGTTCTCGGAGAGGACGGCGAAGCTGGGACCGAAAGAAGAACTTGTGTGAAGTCTTCCCTTTAATTTGCCATGTGGCTAGGCAGGTGAGACTCGACGCTGTCTCATCTAGCCCACGCCTCCAACTCCTGGGCAACATCTCCCGGCCGCTGTGCCATAGCGACCTCGGAGAGCCAGGCCACCGCGGGGACCCGAGCACAGACAGTAACTCCGGGGAGCCCTTGGCGGCAGGATGGGCCTCCCGGAAACAGGACCACGTGCTCTAAAAGCCGCGGGCCCGAGCTCCCGCCGCATGGGGCCGGCAGCGTTCCTGGGGGCCGCCCCACACCCCGCTCACGGCCACGGACAAGCCAGGGGCTCCTCCACACACCCGAGTGATAGGCTAAGCCCACGAGTCCTTCACTGAGGCAACCGCAGACACAGCCAATACACTGCTTCCACCTCAGTGCTTTTACCACAGTTCAGGAGACAAGGCTGCCCCGTTCCCAAAAGAAAATGGCCCAAAACCCACTCGCCAACTGCCTTCTACAGTTCTGCTAATAAGTCCTGTTTGTAATTAGTAAAGACTAGGGAGCGGCTCCTGTAATTAGGCCGAACGTCAGTTCTGACACTTGTTTTCCGGGACGTTCCTTTGGTGGACTAAAAAACCTCCTATCGATACCGGAATTACCGAACTGAACCGCGATCGCGACCGGAGCCTTCAAGCAGAGCGGAGTTAACAAGCCGCCCAGACAAGAGGGGGATTTTTATATACTTGACGGCATCTGTGATTACTCCAGGGCTTTCCAATTCAAAGACTCGGAGGTAAATTTTGATTGCTAAACCTAAAGGCAGATCACTAAATAACTCGGACCGTCTCTTCCCATTTGTCAAGTTGGTGAAGCTTCCGTTTTCATGTCACACCGACTGCAGACTTACCGAGGTCGATAAGAATCGCATGCTGTTGGGAGGTGAGCCGTTTCAAGAGTTCTTTGTACGGCGTGTCTTTTGGCTGCTGTTTACTGGGAAACTGGTGTTGAAGGCGGTATTGCTCTGCTAGGAATTTCCAGATTTCTCCCCGGAGATGACGTGGCACACCTTTGGCGGGGGGCAGAAAATAGATTTTATGCTCAGAGTACAACCTACTAGTAAAAATGAGTTAGGTTTCATTCCATTGACCCAGCCTCTTGTTCCATATGGATTAACAGCATTGAAATGGAAAGGAAACAACCAAAATTCTGTCCTGTCTACTCTCCCCTTCTTCCCTCCCTCCACAACCCCACCTTTCCCCCACCTTCCCGGCCCCTCACTTTCCTTTCAGCTGTCAGACACATACTATGTTCGGACCGAGCTAGACCCAGCAAGGGATGAACTGGTGAATGACACAAGCTCCTCTCTGGTACCAATTAGTAACATTCTTTTTTTTTTTTAAGATTTTATTTATTTATCTGACAGAGAGATCACAAGTAGGCAGAGAGGCAGGCAGAGAGAGAGGAGGAAGCAGGCTCCCTGCTGAGCAGAGAGCCTGATGCGGGACTCGATCCCAGGACTCCGGGATCACGATCTGAGCTGAAGGCAGCCGCTCAACTGAGCCACCCAGGCACCCTGATGAGTAACGTTCTAGGGAAAGACGCCCAGGCATGTAAAATTACAATGCACAATGTCGTCTCATACAAGGGACATGAGCTGAGTGAGGGGTTCGGATGAAGGCAAGCAAGAGGTCACGGAACTCTTGACTTGTGCCACGATGTCGGAGTGAGAGAGGGAAGAAAGTAGACGAGTCACGGGAAGAAACTACAAGTGTTCCGAGCCTTGGGCACGCGCGCATGTGTGGAGGAAGCAGGTGCAGTCAGGCTGGGAGGGTTTTATTTAGAGGCGAGATGAAGGGTAAGCAACCTGCACCTTATTTGGCAGCTCTGGGGCGCTAGGGAATGTTTCTGAGCGGGGGAGGGAGCAGCCTAATCGGGGAGTACTGTAGACACCGTGTGCCAGGTGGGTGGAGAGAGGTAGGGGAGGCTGGACACCATCCACATAAAGGGGCCTCGGGGAGCACTCATCCATCCGGGACCTGACAGCAAGAAAAGCTGTCCGAGAGCCTCTACTCCACGTTTTAAATACAACTGATTTGAACACTCCAAGTGATTCAGAATGTCATCTGAAACTATGAAAAGTTTTCTGAAAGCCAATGATGTTATGTAAGGCAAACTTCAGTAGCAAAAGGGACGGTTTGGATTCAAAACTTTTTGGTTCACCGTTCTGCCGTTGTGACGGGGCCCAAATGCAGAAACGGGGAGGGAAGGGAGCCTGCAGAACAAGACACGGAATCTCTCTCACGTCTCACGGGAGCTCTCTTGCGAGAAAAGGAAGCTCTGATTTAGGGACTGAGCTTTCCTTCCACTCAGGAAAAACTGACTGCTACTCAGAGTGCCTGCCCAGGAAGACCGTTTCCCTGGCTCTCCACTGGCCACGCCTGAGAGAAGTTTCAGCAGCAGGTGACATTTACTGTGAGGTCACCGGGCGCTGCCATCATTCTAAGCACTTTGTCACCCCCGCGACCTGCTGAGACAAGGAAACGGAGGCCACCAGGAACAGATCCCTCCCCCGAGATCACCCAGCAGCTGGTTCGGAGCAGAGCAGAGAAAGGGACGGCTGTTTCTCTCTTCATGTCTTCCCTGTCACAACGGTCAGACAAGCTGCTACTGGAAAAATGTATGTTGTGTTCCTGCCTGGCAGTTAGTAATAAAATCATCATTTGTGGGTCTGACCCAGAGAACAGTTGAGGTCATTTATTACTAGATCCACAAGGAACTATTTAGAACACTCAATAACACTTTAATTTGTAATTAATTTATAATTTTTTTTTTCCCTTACACATACCAGATGTAAAAGAACAGAAAAAGGGGAGCCTATGGGAGAAACCCAGGGCCACACTTAACTGTGACCACATCCACATCCACACCTTCTCTAGATGCTGGTCTCAGCATTCATCTCATGACCCTGTATAGTGGGTCGAACGGCAGCCCCCAAAAACATATGTCCACATCCTAACCCCTGGAACCAGGGAATGTGATTTAGCAAAAAGGGTTTGTATAGATTATAGTGAAGGTCTTGAACTGAGATCATCATCCTGATTCTGGAGCAGCCAAGAGGAACAGGCAGTGTGACCAGGAGGCAGAGACAGCAGGGACGAAGCCCCAGGTGGAGCAAGGCCAACAGCCTCCACAAGTGGCCAAGTGTACCCCAGGGGACACCTCCACTCTAGACTTCCGGCCTCCAGGAGTGGGAGAGAAAACATTTCTGTTGTTTTAACCACCAATTTTGTAATCACTTGTTACGGCAGCAACAGGAAACTAATACACCCTGACGTCTGCCTTTTTGTATTATTCCATTCCTTCTTTCCCTGCTGTCCCTGCTCAGAGGAGTACCTTAGGGTGTGAGTACACACACGCACACGCAAGTCCTCAACATTTCAAACTATATTAGAAGTAAACGTGGCTTGAAAAACAGTCAACACGTTAAGAGATTTATAGTGGGGCTTTTCACAAAGTTTTTTTTTTTTTTCAGACCGGGAAATTTTCCCAAGGTATGAGATGACCAACTTCCTCTTATTACTAAATCATTCCCATTATCTTATCAGACCTTTACTTTTTGGAGGAAAAGATACTGCTTGTGTCATTGGACAATACCACATATTCTGGTATTTAAGAGAGCATAGGTTTTGTGATTTAAAAACAGAGTCATGCAAATTGGAGCCAGTGCCTTTACTGAGAAGGACCTGGCACCTCCTTCCCCAGGCTCGGTTTACCTCCAGGCCTGTAGGGAGGGCTCTGCATGGACAGGAGGCCACTCTCCCCCTAAATGTAAATACCTCTTTATTTTTACTGACTTCAAAAGTAATTTGTGCTCACCATTTTATTTTAAAAGCCCTTCTAAAAATGCAAAAGATATAAGGAAAGTGACAAACCACTCATAACGAGAGTAAACATATAATTCACCGCCCAAAGGAGGAAGCTCTTGAGAGCAAAGGGAGGAAGGTATCGATTACTTCACTGGGACAAGCTATAAACCAGGCCTATACTGGGTAAACCGGAGGTATGGTCATCCTGCCGATTACTCGGCTATCCGCGAACATGTCATGCACGGCTTCCTCCATACGTGCACATAGAAAAATACAACTGTATGTGACACCACGCACTACTTATCTCAGACATCTTCTGCATCAGTAATTATAAACCGACTGCATCATGTTCAAGGACTATGGCCTAGGATGGTCACATGGTTGAGGTTTTGGGGTTCTGTTTTTGTTTCTGACTCTACAATGCCACAATAAGCATTCTTCCTACTGCAGTGCATTTTTGACGAATTAATTTCTAGACTAGGTTTCTAGACGTGGCCCTGCTGGATCAAAGGTAAGGAGTGTTTGCAGCTGGCCCTTATTGCCAACTGCTCAGGTGGCCTTTCGCAATCTCATTCCTAAAAAGTATGCTCTGGTTCATAAAGTTCGACCTTGCTATCTTTAGTGAAATCATTTAAACCCAAACTAAGCTTTGAGTTATTTAAAACTCCACAGAATTATTCTTCCTTCTCCCAAGCTGACACCTTAATCCTGCTGCTCTGATCCAGTTTTAACTTGGAAAGCTCCTAAGTCCCCTTCTCCACCACTTGAGGATCCTTAGATCATTCGGAGGAAGGGCCTCATCACCCGCACAGGACTATCTTCTTTTTTAAAGGCTCTGTAGTAACCTGGCCTCTACCTAAAAGGCCAAAGGGGTAGTTCTGATTTAATCTCATTTTTTACTCTGGGCTACAAGATGGACCGTGGCATTTGTGTGGAGTCATTACATCTTCTATGTTGAAACCAACCGAATAACTGACAAAGCCCTTTGTGCGGTCAGAAGGCGACATGGCAAAGTCAGCGGATCTGGAGGGAATTCCAGTATAGCTCGGCTCCGCATATAAACTACACAATCACCTATCCTAAACTTCACTCCACAGGCTCCAGACGCCCAAAGCGTTTCCATTAGCTCCCCCTTGGAGAACGCATAATGAAAACCACTATATCCAGGTGCCGGGCTTCTGAGAAGCTCCAACATTTGGAATGGCTGTCACACACCCACAGGCGATTTACCTTTAATGGAAGCAAAGCCACCTAGAGACCCTCATGCCATCAATAGTGAAAAGGGAAAGAATAGACTCATTCCTTTCTCTGCTTTCTCCTTTTTCCAGACAGCAATCTGGGGCCATTTGATGCAGTGGTAAGCCTCCAGCAACCACTATGGGCACAAAGAATGTGAGAACTGGAAGAGAGTTGTGAGACCCTCAGTATGGTCTATGCCTTTCATTCTAACAGCCAGGCTCATCCTAACAGCCAAAAAGCACACTTTTGTGCCCAAAAAGGCCAGGACACCTGCTGAAGGTCACACCGGGAGCCACTGGCCAATCTGGAGCCTGACTCTTCACCACCTGCCACATTTCTGGTCTCTGAGAAGAGCACAGCCAAAGCAGATTCAAGCACAGGTAGTACTGTGTGGTGGCGAGAACTCCAGCAGATGGGTGTGTGAGCAGCTCTGTGGCCCTAGGCCCATTACAACTGAGCAATGTTTCCTCATCCATAGAAAGGGGAAAGTCATAATTAGCAATAACCTCTTATTACTAAAATGGGGTGCTGTGAAATTCAGATAAAGGTTAAATGATGCCTTGTAGTAGGCTATAGAGAACTGCTTTGCCCCACTCACTGTCTTAGAGATGAATTACACTTGTGTAACTTCTTCCACTGAGCTGAATAAAGTCAGAAGAAAACTGTAAGCTCATACATAGTTGCAAAGCTTTGTCTGAATTCTTGGTTATTCATGACTGCATTGACCAGAACTCAGTAATCACTAGATTAGACTCCAAAAGTCTCTGATCTTGCCAGCAGATGCTAATATACATTTACTTAAAAGAAATAGTTGTTTTACTTGAACACTACTAGTGTTCACTACTAATTAATCATCAAGGTTAAGATGTAAAACTGAGCTACTCAAACTAGTTGTGATGAAGGACCAATTTTTGTTTTCTTTTAAAATGTTCTAATCTGGGCGCCTGGGTGGCTCAGTGGGTTAAAGCCTCTGCTTTCAGCTCAGGTCATGATCTCAGGGTCCTGGAATTGAGGCCCGCATCGGGCTCTCTGCTCAGCGGGGAGCCTGCTTCCTCCTCTCTCCTCTCTGCCTGCCTCTCTGCCTACTTGTAATCTCTGTCTCTGTGTCAAATAAATAAATAAAATCTTTAAAAATAAACAAACAAACAAACAAACAAACAAACAAACAAATAAATAAAATGTTCTAATCCACTGCTGATACTTTTATAAAATACACTAAAAGTGAATTTATAGAAAAATGAAACAAGAATAAAAAGACTGACACACTGTAAGTCCACATTTTTTTTTCTTTTAAGGATTACCCTTATCAAATTGCTGGAAAAGTTTCTAAATGCTTAGTCTCAAGTTCTATGCTTAGGCCAGTCGCGTGTGGACTGGCACATAGTCTGCAGAACACACTGGAAAACGGCAAATATTGCCCACCCACCCAGGTCTCCGGGTGTGGTGTGCACTGCGCTTCCAGGGATCAGCTTACCTACTGATCAGAGCAATCACTGTCAACACCCAATCTTACACACGGGGAAAGTGGGGCTCAGGGAGGTTAAGCCATTTGCCTAAGATCACAAGGCAAATCAGTAGGGCTGAGATCTAAACCTGGGACTACCTGTCTGAAGTCTGTGCACAAAACGCTGTGTTGTCTCCTGATAGTGTTCAGAGAGAAGCCATGCAATTAATTTTCACTTTACCATGTAACTCAGAGTATGTCATCATTACCCAGGTTGTAGGGAACCAAGCCCTGTTTTCCTATTTTCTTCCTGTTATCTGGCCTTCTGGGCATTTTAATTAATTAAGAGGAGTCCTAAAGGTGGTAAAACTTACATCAATTAAGATAGCTGGAAACAGATTAGGGAAAGACAATGGTAACTAGGAGAGAAATGGCCACCAAAATGGGACTTGAACATTTTTTTTATTCCATACTTTCTCCAGTCATCAATGCAAGGTAAGGACAGCTAGATGGATTTCCCATACAGCTTACCTTGCCCAAGAGCCGAATGCATTTTCTCCATGTCAAACTTAATTTTTGATCTTCCTGGAGTGCTAAGCATCTTTTCCCACACTGTGGTTACTTCTTTAAGACAGGGAGTGATTTCTTCATAATCGAGCTTTAGGCGCTTGTTCAGCAAATCATTTTCAGAGGCTAGAAGAGATCGTTTAAGAATACATGTTAGAGAGAATGCAATGGCTGCTTACTCACATATCACTGCTGAAATGCGAGCCATTACAGTAAGCTAGCGTTCTGGGTCCAAACTAAAGTCAGTGTTCCTGCCCCACCCCATTTTCCTTACCTTGGAAAAAACTAAATGCACATAGGAGGTATCCTTGATTTCTCTTGCCCCTTCACACCCACAATGAGTCCTGTTGGCTCTACTACTGAAATATATCCCATTCTTATCCAGTTCTAGCAATCTCCGCAGCTGCCCAATTAAACCACAAATATCTCAAGGACAGGAGCTATGTGTTATAATCCCTAGTGTCTGGCATGGTTAGCGACCAACAAAATTTATTCATCTGAGCCAGGAGAGACCCTCCAAGGACAGTTCCTCCTTGTTTAGAGCCAAACCTCCTTAGGTAGCTTCTATTTAGTCATGTTTCTACTCCCTGCAGCTCAACAGATGAAATCTGTCCTTTTCATAGGACGTCGTCCCAAATACCCGAAGGTAGTTATTATTTCCCACCAATCTTATTCGGCTTAAACTGCATTAAGAATTGTACCTAAATTACCAAAATGGCGTGGGGGAGAGGAAGGGAATCAATAAAGGAGAAGTTTAACTTGACAATTCTCAGGATTAGATTGGACAACTTCACTGCCATCTAAAACCGCTATATCCTATTTCGACACAGTGGTAATGCTGTCAGCCCCCAAATCCATTCCACCTCACGTCTCAGATCTTGACTACGAGTTTACTAGGAGAGCAGGTGGGATGCATAGCTAAGTATAAGCCAATACCTAGGCCCCTGCAGAACTGATCTTTTATAATATAATATACTTTTATGATATAATAAGCAAAGACTATGTCCTCAGTACTTTATATTTAGCAACGTTTCTTCCTAATGACTCTCCGAGGCAGGGTTCTGGGTGAGAAAACCAAGGCACAGAGGCTGAGTAGCTCCTCCATGGTCCTCAGCAGGAGGTGGAGGGGCCTGGGGCCCTTGCCCTTCTCCACGGCCCTGCAGAGCTTGCTGTTCTTAATTATACAGTTTTTCTGGGACGAGGCATCTGTCTATCAGGGGCATAAAATGTTTGACAGAATCCAGTGGAGCTTTCTGGGCCTCGAGTTTCTCGAGTGAAAGAGTTTCAACACGAATGTGATCTCTTTAACAGATACAGAACCATTCGCATCTTTTTCTTCTCATTTCAGTTTTGGTAAATTGTATCTTTCATGAAGTTTATCCATTCCGTCTAAGCTGTTAAGTTTCCCGGCATAAAGTCTTTCTTAGTCCTAGAGACACTGATAAGTCAATCCAAACATCTCATGCATCTGTCCTCCCCCAGCCCCCTGGAAGTACATGCACTCTCCCCACCCCACCCCCATGTTATTCAGGAGAGGAGGCTGAGCAGGCCACAGAAGTAGCAGGTGCTGGAGGCAGGATCTGAAGACCCCCAGCTTAACCACTACACTTCTGAACCCCAGTGCCTATTATTTTTAAGATGGGAATTATAGCTACCTTATTGAGTTGCTCTGATGAGGATTAAAGGAGATGAAATATACTAAACATCTACAAAGTATCTACTAATCAGGAAGTGCTCACAAATTATCAAAAATATAAAGGCAAATAAGGGAAAGCATAAAACATTGCTTGTAAATTAAGTGTTGATAACATGAAATAAAATTTTTTTTCCGTGTTAGAAATTGAGCAAAGGCTAATAACTCTGTTAATCTGGTTAATACTTCCCTAACCGTAAAACCTTATTCATCGGACGTATGGATTATGTACTTAACCGACCCAATTACGTCTTCAAGTACAAATGCATCAAAAGCTGGTGCATTTGAAAATGGCTGCCGAGCTCCCTCGTCCAGCCTCTCATCTCCTGGACACAGACCCTGAAGTTCGGAGTGAGCACAGGGCTTGCGCAGAGTTACCTACCAACTGGTAGCTAGTCAAGTGACTCCGGGCCTGGTGCTGCCTCGCCTGCAAGTTTTCATCTACTACTTTATTCTTTTCCTTACTTTGAATAATACATTTTTTTTAAGGTCCCACTAAACAACCCTTGTGACAAATCGGGTTCAGGACCAGCTTTGCTGGGGACAGTGACTAGAGGTAGCCCTAGACTCTTGGTGCCAACTGACATTTCTCTGGCAGTGAGCTCTGCTGCGAGCCTGTTGGGCCACACTGAAGAGCCCAGCAAGCAACTTGAGGAACACGCTGCGAAGTCAACAGAGTGATACTATCTGGCCAGAAGATTCGGTTGAAAAGGCTTAATCCACGTATTTCACTGTTGGCCCAAGCACCGTCCTGCTGTTTGAGTATCCCAGGGCTACTGCCGAAAGTCCGTAGCCTCCAAAACATCTTATCAAGCAAGGCAGTTGGTGCATGCTTGTGACAAACGTCAAGGCTCCCAGCCAAGGCCTTTAGATACAAGACCAAACCGTTTAAAATGTTAAATAAGGGTCTACAAACCCATGACTGTGCATTTCTGGGGCTAGAGCAACCAGGACTACAAGAGATCAAATGGAACTTTGCAGAAGGGTCCTCAAAACATATATTACCATTTGTCATGGATGTAGGAGTGAACTTGGACTTTGGACTAATAATCTTCAGGTCTGATTTATGCCCATTACACGGGGTGGACTGTAGCTGCCCACCCCCAATCCTGCACCATTAACAATTGCCTTCACAGATAAAATGTTCTTCCAACTGCCACCATCTCTTAAAAACTTAGTAAGGAAAGGCTAAGAGGCTAGAAGCATCAATGATTAAGTGACCTCGAAACCTGTAGAGATTTTAGAAAAATCAGATTCAATCTTTTTTTTTTTATAGCCAACATATTGCACTTGCTCAACCAGGAAAAAAACCTTTAAAAAAATACCTTCAGTTACAATTCAATTAAAATTCAAAATTCAATGTGCTTTCATACCATTATGCAGATACAGTGTCTTTAATATGAACTTTAATATGAAGCATGAAGTTCTGAATTCTATGAGTCAGTTCCACAAGCAATGATGTGCCAACCCCAGACCATGGCTGTACTGAACCACGCACTGTCCCGCATGAAGCTGCTGCCCGTGTCTTCATTTATAATAGGGAGAGAATGGTTTTGTAGAGGAGCGCGGCGGAGACTGCTGGCCTGGGAGACAGGCAATGCATTTTAGTCCCAGCGCCACGAAAAGTTAGCCATTTAACTCTGGGAAATCAGAATTCAGCTTTCAATGGCCTACAATGGAGTGAAGTGGCTTTAGATGATGTGATTTGGTTCTTTCTCAGATGCAACGGTTTTGGAATAGTGACAAATACTTAATCCACATATTCAAAAGCCAGGAAATAGGCTTAACCATAGAAGAACCTCCTCATACGCATTCTAATTTCTTTCCCAAACGGCAAGCAATTCAGCTTTAACACCTGATCGATTTCAACCACTCCCAGCTACCATTTAACTTTCTTTTAAAAAGCAACTACAGTGGCAGCTGGGTGGCACAGCCTGCTAAATGTCTGCCTCCTGGCTTCGGCAGTTTGAGATCTCGGGGTGGTGAGTCTGAGCCCCTCCACGCTCAGTGCAGAGTGTCCTTGAGATTCTCTCCCCCTCCCCCTGCCCCTCCTGCTTGTGCGTGCTCACTCTCTCTCTCTCTAAAAGAAATAAATAAATCGGGGCACCTGGGTGGCTTAGTCACTTAAGCGTTTGCCTTAGGCTCAGGTCATGATCCCAGGGTCCTGGGATCGAGCCCTGTGTAGGGCTCCCTGCTCAGCAGGGAGTCTGCCTCTACAACACTCCCCCACCCCCAGCTCATGCTCTCTCTCTCTCAAATAAAATCTTCAAAAAAATACAACAAATCTTTAAAAAAGCAAAAAACAACTTAATGTAGTAGAATGACTGTCTCTCTAATACACTGTATACCCCCCCTTTGGTTCTTGTCAAATCTTGCTCCTGTATTTATGTACTTATTTGTAGATTTTGTTATTTAAATATTTACGTGTGTGTGAAAGAGAGTGCACGCACACACACACAAGTGAGCATGGCATGGCGGGGGGGAGGGGTGGGCAGAGAGAGTTCCAAGCAGACTCCACCCACGCCACTCATGGAGCCAGACGCAGGTTCAATCCCACAACCCCGAGATCAATGACCTGAGCCAAAACCACGGGTCAGATGCTCAACTGACTGAGCCATCCAGGTGCCCCTTGCTTTTGTATTTGCTGAGAAAGTTCGGCCCCCAACCCACCCCAACAAAGCTTACCAAATATTTTTTAGGCAGGTCACGGTCAGGCTCCTAGTGACGATTAAGCTTCTCAGCAGTATAGGTACTGTAACGCACTGAAACCACGCTTTCTAAATTACATCAAAGAAGCTTATTATGCTTTCACCACAAAGGTAAACATATGTTGAACTTTACAGAGCTGGGAAGAGAAATTAATTCAAACAGCAAGAACAAAAGACCAGCCAGGACCGGCCACGGCCACATGAAATGAGGATGCCACAGAATGGTGCTGGCACAGGCTAGGGGATGCAATGCCACACCTGGCAAGGTGTCCCAGGTAACCTGACGAAACTTCCCCATTCCATCTTGTCTGTCTAGCCATCGCACACACAACTTTACAAAAGCTCTGCTTCCACGGTACATTGATCTTGTCACGTTAGTGGCAATCACAACGCCTCCCGACATCCCAAGAAGCCAGCCAACACCATTCCCAATTTACAGCTATGCTCTGCTTTTCCACGGCTGTCATTTCCAAAAGTATTAGCATTTATGATCTACGTGATGAACATAACCGCCTCTCTGCTTTTCAACAAAAATCCCAACCAGCAGACACACAAACACGAGCGCTGTGCTCCAGAGCAGTGACTTAGCTCAGGGCACAGTCAGTGACGTCATCACAGTCAAATCTCTTCTCGACATCTACTTTTATGTATTTTTTAAAGATTGACTTAGACATCCGCTTTTAGAATGGCCTTCAAGAACACACCAGAAAACGGCAGGAAAACAGAGCTGGAAGAAAACTTCGCATTCAGTGCGTAAAATCCCTTCGCAGCACCCCTTCCATGGCACCGTCGGGGGATGACCCATCTGCCTCGATACTGGGGGAGGGGGGCCCGCAGTATCTGCGTCTGTCAGTAGCCCACTCCAGCCACCAAGCTACTTTCGTATCGAAAGGTCTTATTATGGGCGTCTGGTGGCTTAGTCAGTTAAGCAACTGCCTTTGACTCACATCATGATCCTAGAGTCCTGGGATCGAGCCCCGCATCCAGCTCCCTGCCCAGCGGGGAGCCTGCTCCTCCCTCTCCCTCTGCCACTCCCCCTGCTTGTGCTCTTCTGCTCTCTGACAAATAAATAAATAAAATCTTAAAACAAAAAACCCAAAAGATCTTATTACTTTGTATCTGACTTCTTGTTTTTGGTCAAAGACGACACACTTTTTTGGACTATGATCCTTATTCATCAGACTTGGTGTCTTAATAACCTTCACCTCTATACAGATCTCAAGACAAAGTTGAAGATCTACAGTCAAGAAGTAAGTTCAAGGACATGTACTCTACTCGCACAACTGCTCTGGGCCGGGGCGGCATGACTCAATCGCCTGACTTCCTGATCAGAATAACCATTATTTCCTATGCAGCCAGCACTCTATATTTCAAGACCCATGTACTTTCCCTTACACTGCCCACTTAGCGTCTAAGCTACTATGAAAATAGTATTTTTTGGTTCAAACAACCGTACAGAAACAGTAAATGAACAAAATCTAAACTTGCAAAGTTCATGTCTTATTTTGATACTGATATAACCCCTGGCAAGAACTTGGCTGGTCTGAGCCTCAGTTTCCTCTTCAGGCTAATACCTGCCTTCTGGAGCTGTCAGCATTAAACAAGTCTGTCTATATAAAAGCTTGGTATCAGTTTGGATAGAACTCAGAGCTTAGTCCTCTTCAGATCCCCTGCAACCCACTAAAAATGCACATACACTGAGTTTAGGAACTTAAATGACTTGTGTAGGATTAGTTCATACCTACAGGCCAAGCACAGACCATGGCTGAGGGCAAAACAGGGAAAGAGAGAAAATAAAACAAAACACACTCTTCAGAGGGTTGAAGCTTACACACTTGAAGGTTGTCTCTTGGAAGTTCTAGATGTTATGCTAAAAATGACCATAAAGGAATAATTTAATATAGTTGGTGAGATTATCATGAACTCTCCAGAAAGTAAAAAGCATCAACTCGACTTTGAAAAAGTAAACATATTTCATATACATACGTATGTATGCTAGAGTGTCTTGTTTTTCTTTTTAAAGACAGCATACTTATGTCTGATGTGATTCACTTCAGAGCCAAGATAAACTATCCGGCCTGTTCATTCTAAAAAATGGCAAACCAACCTTGCAGCTTCTGATTTTCCTTCTCCATTCTGAGAAGCAGTATCTGCTGTAAAATAGCCTTTTGCCATAACTCTCGAAGCTCGCGAGAGGTCCTTTTCTTTTCCTCTGGGGCGGGGCAGAAGGGTCCATCTTCGCAAACTGGTTCTAACGGAGATCGCGGTGGAAGCTCTCCCAGTTCTGAATAATCTGGGGATGGGAAAGAACATTTTAGAAGGGTCATTTGTTTTTTCTGATATAAATTTAAACACAGCACCAAATCAAAAAATTTGTTATTATGAAATAACACCAGAATTAAAATTCAAGTTTTACTACGCACTGAAGTAAGTTAGGTCCGAGCCACAACCATTGAATTATACATCAAATAGCAAGCAAAGATGGAAGAGCTGAGGTAATGTTCAAACATACCTACTTTTAAAGGTATAATATTTCCATTTTCTTCTCAGTTAATGACTAGATTATTGGTAAGAGCAAATATTCAGAGTGCTCGCTCTGTACCGGATTATTCTGAGGGCTTTATGGATACTAGTTTATTTAACACTCAACCACCCTAAGATGTAGGTACCATAACTATTCAGTTTTAAAGAAAAGCAAACTGAAGCACATTTGACACCTGCCAAGTGTCACACAGCTTGAAGTGTAGAACCAGGATCGGGGACCCAAGTTGGCTGGCTTCCACGTGCATTCTTAAGCACCATGTTATAAGGCTAGGTATTCTGGAAGAAGATTAACACGTATTTAATAGCCAACAATAACTGTGACCATTAATGGGTCCTGCACCAAGTGCTGGGCACCATGCCAGGTGTCTCATATAGACAGACTCATTTAATCCTGATGACAACTCCAGAAGACAGGGATTAGCCCGAAGAGAAAACTAAGGCTTAGAGAAGCAAAGGAAGTTGCCCAGGGTCAGAGAGTGAATAAGCAGGTGTGTTGGGGTCCCAACCAATGTCTGCCTGACTTGGAAGTTCATGCTTTCGGCTCGACATCCCTATAATTTGAATGTTACAAATTTCTATTTATTGGTTGAAATCTCTTTACGTTTCATGCATTTGTAACTTTCTCAACTGCAGACCCCATGTGGCTTAGACAGTGTTGTTCTAACTCACAAATACCTTACACACAAGCAGGAAGAACATTCTACCTGCTTACTGTGAAACTACAAACAGCAGAAGTTTTTATATGGAATACTACTCAGCCATCGGGAAGGATGAATACCTACCATTTGCACTGACATGGATGGAATTGGAGGGTATTATGCTAAGTGAAATAAATCAAGCAGAAAAAGACAATTATCATATGGTTTCACTCATGTGTAGAATGTTAGGAATAGCACAGAGGACCACAGGGGAGGGGAGGAAAAACTGAATGGGAAGAAATCAGAGAGGGAGACAAATCACGAGAGACTCTGGAATCTGGGAACCACACTGAGGGTTACAGAAGGGAGGGGCGTGGAGGGATGGGGTAACCGGGTGATGGGTATTAAGGAGGGCACATGTGGTGATAAGCACTGCATGTTATATGCAACTAATGAATCATTGAACACTACCTCGAAAACTAATGCTGTACTATATGTTGGCTAATTCAACATAATTAAAAAAAAAAGTTCTTACATGAGTGGGCCCCATCTGAGGCAATGTATTCTTGGGAACTTCTCTCTAGACTGAACCTATATAAAATCACGGTCCTAAACATTCTGTGCAAAGCCCTTCACAGACAACCCAAATCTCACAACCACCCAGATCACAACATACACAGTCTCCCAGTGTACAGTTCCAACCAAATTCCACATTACGATTCATTTTCAGAAGAGTTTCAGCATTGACTGCTCATTATCTAAAGGTGGTTTGATTTCTTGCTATGAAATCAAACACAAGCCACAACATGTTCCATTTCCTAAAGTGACTTGTCCATCTTAACTCTTACTAAAGTTACTAGATTAAAAAAACTTATAAGCATTAAGAATGCTTTGTCATCTCTGTAACCATTTAAATGCTTATCATCACATTTCTACCTACATCTATTTCATTATGATCCTTTAAACGAATGAATAAATTAAAATTCTTCTTCTGGAGGTAGTTTATGCATGTTATAGGAGAATGCTCATGTGTAATGGTCAGTATGAAAGCAGGAATCCCAATTGTATTGTAGGATCTCAATCTTAAAATTATTATGAGAAGCAGGACTGTTCAGTGACTAAAAGGTCAGGCTCTGGAGCCAGGTTGTCTGGGCTTTCATTAAGACTCTGCATTTTTTGATTTCGTGACCTTCAGCAAGTTGCTTAAGCCCTTTATGCCTCAGTTTCCCAATCTGTCAAGCAGGAAGAACAGCACCTCCCTCACAGAAGTGTTCCAGGGATTGGGGCACCTGGGTTGCTGATGCTTGATTTCAGCTCAGGTCAGGATCTCAGGGTCAAGAGATCTGTGCTCAGTGTGGAGTTTGCTGGTCTCTTTCCCATCCCTGCTTGCATGCTCTCTCTCTCTAAAATAAATAAATTTTTTTCTTTTTAAATAAGTGTTACAGGGATCGAGTTAATATGTATCTTAAGAACTACCTGAAACGGTCAAACACACAGTAAAAACACAGTGAATACTAGTTTCTTGTTTGCTAATACATAGCCCTTAACGGCACAGAAAAAAATAACAGAAGGAAACACATCAAAATTTAGCTACTCGGTTGTAAGTTCTCAAAAGGCAAGACAGTCCACCTTGTCAGTGAGGGTTTACCTAGCACGCAGCACAGTCCCTGCCACCCAGCAGGTGCTGCGCGGTCACTGCTGAAGAAGAGAGACAGTTGGGTACTAGTTGGCACTCGGCTGCGCGTGCTTGCTGCTGTTCTTTGTATTTCCAAATTCGTGACAATAAATGTGATTTTTAGAACCAACTGAAGAAAGGTAAAGCAAATCTGTTCTGATTTAAATCAAAGATTGCAAAATGTTCTGCAAAACACTAAGAAAACAAACCAATCCCCCCAAACTTGTGTACTTAGCATTAGTTAGTACTGATAGAGCTGAAGTTGATCCTTTTTTCAGAAGGCATTTCAGTCAGTATTCAATCTTATTCTGCAGCCTGGAGTCTCCCATCTTGGCTGTTGAAACCTGCTGGACACTGTGGTGGTGATTCAAGCTCAGCTTCATCTCATCTGAAGGATTCACACTCCCACTGATTGGCAAGGGTCTTGTTCCCCAAAAGTGACGGCGGGGAGATGGCCTCACCGTGGGCAGGTGCCATGGGGCAGCCGTGAGCAGCGCTGTGTGCGCTTTCACGGGCACACATGAGACAGCCGGGGACCCAACCCGGTGACAGCAGGAGGCACAGTGTGGACATTCTCCCTCACCCTTAAATGCTACTCATCGGTCAAGCCTCCTGTCTCCAGCCTCACCCCTGCTTTTCACCACGGCCCTTCTCTTCTGTTGCATCTTGAAAATTCCTACGACGTTACTTTCAAATCCTGCAACATCATGAACAGAGCAGGGGTGACTCAGGCTGGGCAGACAGAACAGGTCTGGGAGTTGAGGCTGCTTGGTCCCCAGATCCATTACACTCTGCCAGTTGGGCTGCTGACAAAAACCAGAGTCTAAGGAAACTCAAGATCTGCAAGGAGTACAGGCATTGTTTGGTGACAATGATATATGTTGTTTCCCTAAAGTTGTTTCCCCAATGTTCTCAACTTCTGTCTACTTTTTATTGATCACAGCTCTGTTTGTTAAGCATTCACTAAGAGTCCTTGACACCAATAAGCTTGTCTGATTCTCACGACCACCCCATGAAACAGGTGACCCTGTCATCGTCATTTTACAGTCAAAATAATTAAGGAGCAGTGGGGTTTTGTAACCTGGTCAAGGTCAGAGCCACCACGTGAAGTACAAAATGCTTACCCACTGCATCTCTAACTTCTAGATGCCCAAGTGTCATGCGGGGATCTTGCTACAACCCAGATTTAGATTCAGTAGGTCTTTGGGGAGCCTGGGAGTCTGCACTTCTAGCAAACTCCCTGGCGAGGCTGCCACTGCTGGTTCTCGGAGCACATTTGGGGGTTCTACGCCGCAGCTCCACTCTTCATTCGCTCATGCAGTGCTGTGCTTGGTAGCACATCAGCTCGTTTCCTCTCCCTGCCGCTGTAGAGCACAGTGCAGGCACTGTCGGTATCGGCTGCCCGAGTCGAGGCATTCACACACGGCCAGGGCTTGTCCTGACCTTGGCTGGGCTGCCAAGGCCAAGTGCAGAACACGAAGGACTACCAGTACTAGCGTTAATTTCACCTCTCAATACACAAAATAAAAGCTCATCCACTGTAAAGGTCACCAAATAAACCTAACAGTTGAAGCAGGGTTTTCTCAACTTCTCAGCACTACTGACATCTTGGGGTGGATAATTCTTCATCATGGGGGACTGTTTTGTGCATTTTAGAGTGTTTAGCAGGTTTCCTAGGCACTACCCACCAGAGGGGAGTAGCATCCGCCCACCCCAGTAGTGACCATCCAAAATGTGCAGACATTGCTAAGTGTCCCCTGGGGAGAAGGGAGTGGACACAATCGCCCCAGCAAGAACCCCATGCAGAATAAAAAATCCATCACTATTCCTCTCCTAAACCCTAGGAAGGGGTAAAAATATATCCCCTTCACCGAAATTCATTTTAGGTGCTAACAAGTACCAATGGTCCAGTTTATAATTAACAACTTTTAGGTATATCATCCTTTGTTCCTATTAAGGGTAGCCTAGGTACAAAGTAATAACTTACAAAAGGCCGATATTTAAATATTGGTTTGTTCTAGATCTGGCTAAATGAATCCAAGTGGGCTGTTTTCTTATCAATGCAAAAAGACCCAGGTTTGGGCTGAGGGCATAGCTTTCTACCAGTACTCTTCTACGGGCACATGCCTAGGGTACGGAGTGCTTGGGGTACAGTCTTGTGAGACGTATACTTGGCACGCATGGGGCTGAGTGGAGTGGCAGGCTCAGGGTGAGAATACGATGTTGGTCAACTGTCAGCTGAGAACCTTATTCTAATAGTAAATACGTGCATTATTTTACCGTGGATCCCTCTGAAGCCACTTAGAGCAGTGGTTATCGAGTCCCTTATGTGTACCTGGGATGTGATGCACCGGCTGGTCCAAGGGAGGCTCCTTTGGCGTTATAAACATTCTTCAGGACAACCCTGGGGATCTGGCTTCCTTCCCTGACTTGCACTGTGGCCGAAAGGCTGCTGCACAGAGGATGATGGGGAAGAGGACGGTAGGGGCCGGGCTAGGGGCCCCTCCGCCCCCAGGCCGGCTTGGCGGTCCCTCTTTGTAAACCTCTGTAAACACATACACCTTTGGGGCTCCAGTCCCTCGGTGCCCAGCATGAGAAACGATACTCCCCTGACTGCCCCAACTGTGGAGCCCGCAGGCACTGACAGACAGACGTACTTCCATGGCTGCAGGACCCCGAAACCGAAGGGCCACCGCAACACGCTAGCCTGGGATTAGACTTTCCTATTCGGACATGCCCTATGACAGGATGGAGCATGCTGAGATTACAGAGCCTTTCAGAAATGACAGGTTCCCACGGGTTCTGAGAACTTTAAGACCAGGGCGCCTGGGTGGCTCAGTGGGTTAAAGCCTCTGCTTTCGGCTCAGGTCATGATCTCAGGGTCCTGGGATCGAGGCCCATATCGGGCTCCCTGCTCAGCGAGGAGCTTGCTTCCCCCTCTCTCTCTCTCTCTGCCTGACTCTCTGCCTCCTTGTGATCTCTCTCCCTCTGTGAAATAAATAAATAAAATCTTTAAAAAAAAAAAAAAAAAAAAGAACTTTAAGACCAGACAACTGCCTCCCCCGAAATCCTTGCTGTGACCGTCCCAACAGGGAGGTACATATGACCTAGGCTGGTGTGTCAGTATTTTAGCGGCTAAACTGTTCTCCTGAAACGGGGCTGCTGCCTCCTTCCCGCCCCGTCTGCACACAGGTGTGCGGGGAAGTGCGGGGCTCCGTGTCGTCGGTGTGAGCACCGCAGGCGGGGTGACCGGGCCGAGACAGAGGAAGGCGCTGGCCACTGGCTGGTACCGCCACGAGACGCTGCCATCAGGTTGGAACCACTGCTCTCCTCCTTGTCGCGATGTGACAGGAAGTCACCCAGTAAGTGCCTGGTAAGAAACGGGAGCTCCAGGAGGAACATGAAGGCCCTGCTTCTCCAACATTCTGGGTCTTTCTGTTACCACAGCACAGCATTTTATAACTCTCTCCATCTCAAAAATCCTCATCTCCCGTGCCAAGAGAAAGAAATGTTTAAGATTCCAGTTACTCTGAAACCTCTGTTTCAGCAACATGAATAGATTTGGGAAATGAGAATTAAAACGGAACAGTAAGCCTCTGGAGAAAAGTTAACAACAACAGGGATGAGCGTCTGCAGCATCTGTTGTTACCAACAGCTGAAGACAATTTCTTAAAAAACCAGAGTAAAATAACCGTGTAGACTTAAGAAAGGAGCAGGCAGGCCTCTGTGGATGCTGTCAAACTGTTTACAAAGCACGCACTTTACCTCTCCTATGACAGAAGGTTGCTGTGGGAGAGCAGAGAGTTGTGTCCCCTGCTCGGCCCCGTGCCAAGGAAACAGCAGACACACACGGAACAGTCACCGAACAAAAGGATTCATTTACCCTAGACTGCCCCACAGCCTACTGTGTCTTCTTGGGAAAATAATAATAATAATAGTAATAATAAAAGAACCTCATTACTTTCTACAGTTGCATTATAGAATGGTCTAGCCACAGGGAAACAGGATTTTTTAAAATAACTTTCGGTAAAAAGAAATACTTTTGAGTTTTTGCCACGTGCCTGCGAAAAATCCAAATATGACTAGGACGCAATCCTTCAAGTTTCAACAGGGTGATTGGGAGAAGTACATGGTTGCTAGGAAGTACAAAGAAAGTGTTCTGCAAATTTAGCAAAGAAAATGAATCTCTCCTGTCAGGTCAAGAGCGTGAGCCCTGGGGTCACACGTCCGGGGTCAAACCCCAGTTCCACCTCTAACTAGCCACTCAAACGCAAACATGTGGTTTGACACTTTACACCCATTCCCTCATCTGCAGAACGGTGTCTATCGTCTATGGAGTCATGTGTGTGGTTAAGTAGTCAATGTGTGGGAAACCCAAGCCTGGCACACGGCAAGCACCCAATCAAACGGCAGCTATCATTCTTATCACCATCATCAGGCCCAGGTTTCTGGAAGTGACGGTGGTTCTCGAAGGACAAGGAAAAGTCACACAGGTGGAAATGACGGGGGCCCTTTCAGGTAAATGGAGCCACACAAACAAGGTGACCAGGTGACTAGAGTCGCTCATCCAGTGACCCATTTCGGCTCATGAGCAGGTGTATGTGTGTGTGTGAGAACAAGACAAGAATGGTTGAGCCCAGATTATGAAAAAGCATTGAATGATTAGTTCATGTCTTAATGGATAAGGAAATGGGAATCACGAGAGATTTGAGGTTTTCACAGTTTTTAAGGAAAATGTATTCCATTTATGTGTTCTTCAGCCCTGGAAAAAGACCATGGCTGTCAAGGAATGCGAGGCTTAGCAGATCAGACAAATGAAGGGCTAGTATAAAACCACGTGAGAGGGGTGCCTGGGTGGTTCAGTGCGTTAAAGCCTCTGCCTTCGGTCAAGTCATGATCTCAGGGTCCTTGGGACTGAACCCTGCATCAGGCTCCCTGGTTCTGAAAAGAACCAAGAAAATGCTGTAGACGAATTTTTATATTTGATGCAAGAGATAAAATTATCCTTTGAAATAAGCAGCATTTGATTTTGCATCTGCAAGGGGAATGATACTGTACTTTGCAACAGGGCTGAAGGTCAGGGCTCTTGTTTCCTGATTAAAGTCAATAAAACTGTAAAGAGGAACATATATTCAGTCTGTCGGAATATAAAGCGCTGAGCTCTGTCATAGTTTGCTCTCTCCTATTACCACGTACAGAACACTGGATCTCAAACCGTGGTCCTTGGGATCTTGCAGGACACCTCACTGTGGAAAAGCACCATGAGCAGCACCAAAGGCCCCTGGTCAGCGCTAGCAGGATGCGTGTGTGTGTATATGTGTGTGTGTGTGTGTGTGTGTGAGAGAGAGAGAGAGAGAGAGAGAGAGAGAGAGGAGGTGCCCAGCGACATCCCACCAGCAGCAGCTCAGTGCCAACTGCCCTAGACACCCCTTGCTCATGCTCCTTCCTCTTTGGGACTGGGGGGGGGGATGGTCAGCATTCACAGGAACGCAGGAGCCCAGGGCTAAAAGGGGCACCAGAAGATGACTTAGCTCAACACCCTTCCCTTCCCAGAGGGGGAAACTGAGGCTCAAAGAGGTCCAAACTCACATTTTTTGGACCACTGACTAGGTATGTGCCAGGCCAGGTCGCTTCCAAGTCCCCACTGACTTCATGCTCACAACCACCTGAAAAGCGAGGACTCTTTTTCTCCCCTAACAGCACAGCCTGAGATACCAAACTCGTGCTCGGACTCCAGGTGTTCAAGGTGACAGGACGGAGTCAGCGCTGCCACTCCCTACCCCGGAGAGAAGCCCCCTGACTCTCCATGCCTCCGGTCCCTCATTCATAAATCCCAGACAATAACTGCCTCCACCTCCCAGAGCTTTGTTGCAGGGACTAAATGAAAAATCCTTACGAACACATAAAATCATACGTGGCCAGGGATAAGTAATGAATTCCTATTATCATCAGTATCTATTTTATTCTAAACCTGGCAAAATTCTTCTGCTGCTCAGACTTCTCCACAATCGAACTGGGGCTGCGGAGAAAGAAGAAATCCGGTTTACCGAAGAACACCGGGGAACACAGATGCTCATTCTCCCGGGGGCTCCCCCCAACAACAGGAGGCCCCTGGTCACTGCCTTGGCGTGTCTGGGACCCAGGTCCCGACAGCCACGGAAGCACGGGAGAGGGACGGCCACCCTCACAATAGCGGGGATGCACTTTTAGCCTTTGTCTGGCTGCCGCAGCCTCTGGAGGGACACCTCTCGCCATTCCCTGCCCCGTCAGATCCTGCAGCACCCCCTGATGCTGCCCCAGCACCCTGACAAACCTCAACTGAGCAGCCAGGAATCTGAGAACAGCATCCCTGCGGCCGAAAACCACTGCTCTGAGCACAGACAAGTCCAGAGAAGCTACGAGAAGCAGAAGATCAAGCAGCCTGGAGCATCTTGAGGAAAACGAAGCAGAAGGGAAAGAAGTAAAACAGGGACGGTCTAGACAGAGGGGACAAGGACCAACACGCACAGGAGACACAAGCAAGGCCCTTGGGTGGCACTCAGTTCCGGCCCAAGAAACAGGCTCAGCTCTTCTCCACAGTTCTATTCTTAAATTGTGCAAAAGCTATTACAAAACTTTATATAAACTTTATACATCTATATGTGACTATACAGATGCCTGATACCTATGTATACACAGACCTTCGTACATAGAGCTTTATAAGAAAAATAGCACAAAGACCGTGTTAATCACCCCGGTGACCCATCATTTAATTTACCCCAAGAACAATGAAATGAACCCCCCGCGCCCCCCAAGGAGAGAGCAGAGTAGGCCACCATGACAGGTGGGCGTGAGAAGCAGCAGGAGGAGGGCCCACAGAGGGTGTCCGAAGGGCAGGAGGGATGGGCCTAATTTGATCGTGGTGCAGGGGCCGGGACAGTGCTGGGTCCCGGACGGTCAGGGGCTGAGTCCCGAAGCGCAAGGGGGAAGGACACTGTGTGTGAAGCGCAGGAACTTGGGCGTTTCAAGGAGCTCCGCGTGAGCCTGGTGTGCAGGCTGGGGAGCGGGGGTACAGGCAGGCCGTGAGAAAGGAGTCAGGCTGAACAGAGAAGGGCCTCCTGCGCTAGCAAGCAAGACTGCATCCCGATAAGGCAAAAAACGACAAGCCGTCGGGTTCTGTCTCAGAGCTCCCCTGCTGCCCACACTCAGCCCTTGGATCTCGTCCATACGGAGATTTTAAAGGTGTCAGACCGTCCTACGTTCATCAGTTATGTCGGTAACTCTCCATGACGACAGCTGCTGGTCAAGCCAGCCTGACCCCCTCCTCACGGGGTCACCATCCTCAGAACCCAGGCCGGAGTTCTGCCCACGGGACCAGTTCCAGACCAGCAGCATCCGTATCCTCTGCTTGCTTGGTGGAACTGTCCGTCTTGCCCCCATCTTAGGCCGACTGGCTCACAGACTGGGGGCAGGCGGACGGGGACCCAGGGACCCGGGTCTTAACATCTGGAATTCTATGCACACTGAAGTTCAAGAATCCCTGGCCTTTGGCTAGTCAGCGTTTTTTTTCAGCCACTTACTTTAGGTTGTAGATTTACCTTAATTGGTAGTTTCACATTATCTGACACTAGGAAGTAGGGTTACCTTTTAAATAAATTATTTCAAATTAATTAAGGACTCCACCCATTACAGATAACCTGGCCATTAAATAAAAATTTAAAATACAACATATCTTGATTGTCCAATACCAGCCAAATCTCGTTTTCATCTTTGTCAAAGGCAACAGTCTGAAATAAAATTAATACCATCTTCTCGAGAAATGCATTCAGAAAGTCATCCCTCCCTATTGGCCCAGATCAACTATCCACACTACTACACCAATAATAAATTTCCTTCCAGAAAACTTCCAGATATGAACATAAATAATCAGAAACATAGACCAATGAGTCAGCCAACAGAAACAGAAAAATCTACTACTAGAGCTAAGATCATGCTTTCTCAATTCGTGATATTCAACCATCTGCAGAAAAGCAGCTCATCTGTGTACAGCCCAGCTTCTGGCACCTCCCCCACAGGACCCCCCTCCAAGGAGGAGAGCCCCTGCCCCACACCCTGCAAGGAAGGTGTGCTCCATCTCGGGGGGGTTTCGGCATCTGTTCCTAACCAGAAGACTGGAGNCCCCCCCCCCCCCGACCACAGCAAAGGGCATGGTGGGTCCAAGTTCAACCTGGTACGAGTATTAAGTGGCTGCATCATGGAATGAAAGCTTTCAAACTCTACCCCATGAAGCTGACAGCAAAGTCCAGGCAGGGGCCCAGGGAGTGGCGGGGGATGCAGCTGCCTGAGCGCGGCGGCTGTAACAACATACCACAGACTGAGGGGCTATGACAACATTTATTTCTCACCGTTCCGGAGGCTGAAAGTTCAAATCAGAGAGCCAGCATGGTCAGGTTCTTGGGGAAGGCCCTTCTCCTGGCTTGCCTCCTCCTCGTTGTGCTCCCAGGTGGCAGAGAGAGCACGCGCGCTCTGGTCTCCTCTTACTTAGAAGGCACTGACCCCATCATGGAGGCTTGAGCTGCACGCATGGGCTCATGTAAGCCCAGCTGCCCCCCAAAGACCCCCACCTGCGGACACCAACACATAAAGTACTGGGGCTTCAACGTGTGAATTTTCAGGGGACACACTCAATCCATGGCAGGAGCAAATATGATTCGAAACTCCCCCTTCTCTCCATTTCGGCAGAGCCATTGGATTTCATGGGTCTTAGGGCCTCTAAAAACTTTCCTTTAAAAGGGTTGTCAGTAGCTAAGAAAAAGTTTTGAGAGTACAGGTAACAAGGTTTTATTATGACCAGAAGAAACAGGATGGTGTTTTGAGTCCTGATGGACTGGCACAATTCAGAACCTTTTTTTTTTTGCAGGGGGAGAGGAGACCTGGAGGCCAGAAAGAAGGAGCTGCTGGAGCAAAGGTGCCATGGTATTCTGGCTCAGAGCCACCCGTCCTGCTGAATCCATGACACTTGTTATCCATGTCAATGCGCCAACTGGCTTGTGCTGCCACAGAACACCTTATACATTTTATCTTGGGGCATCTTTTATAAGCCAGATTCTGGGATAGGGCTTAGAAGTGGACTGTCATCTGGTCTACCTTCCTCACCAGCCTGCTTCCTTATCAGCGCAGAACAACCTGGCTTACCCCCACCACAGGGAGCGGATTTCAAGTGGTACTTCCAACCCCTCCTGTTCCAGGGCACCATCTAGGCACTTAAACCAGGGCTCGCACGAGAAGCCCAACTTCCACTGAAAATCACTCAAATGCCCATAAGGTGATGAAGAAAAAGAGAACAGGACAATTCTGCGACCTCAAGACATGAGACAAACACAATCTGTTGATATAAAATCAGAGACAATGCAACAGACCCTGGAACAACGCAGGGGGCTAGGGGCATGACCCCTGCACAGCTGAAAATCCACAAAGAACTCTGACTCTCAAAACTCAATGATCAACAGCCTACTGTTAACCAGAAGCCTTACTGATAAGGTCAACAGTCGATTTAACACATATTTTGTTATATTATATACTGTATTCTTACGACAGAGGTAGGGAAAAGAAAGCGTTACGAACATTTTAAGGAAGAAAAAATACATTTATAGTCCTGTACTGTATTTGTTGGGAAAAAAAAATACATGAAGTGGATCTGTACAGTTCAACCCCATATTGGTTATCAAGGGTCAACGGTACATTCAAGGTGAAAAAACATTCAAGTTCTGTGAAAGAAACAAAAGTCAAGATATAGTTTCTGCCACACATTTATAATATAAACAGGTAGATGTAGTGTATTTAATAAATATTTATTAAAGTTATAAACCCCAAATCACTAACGTCATCATTATGAGGTAATGACAACCCCCATCCCCCCAGAGGGCAGCTTTCCAATTCAGAACCTTGAACTTGGCTCTAGCTGCACCCAGCCCTTCTCCTCTCTTTCTCCCTCAGTATTTGTTATTTGTCTCTCCTACCACACATGCACACTCCTTTATCCAGCATAAATCCACTTTCAACCCAATTCTTCCTACAGGGCTTTGCATACAGCTGTGGGCTCAGAATATTTATAGGTTAAAGAACACAATAAGGTGCTCTCATTGCATCAGGGGTAGGGATTGTATCTTGGCCGCAGATTTCAGACTTCCATTAAAAACCGTATTGGCGGGCCCTGGTGATGTAAGATCAAGACTGAGCCAGGCACAGAAAGAACCACACGGAGAGGCAGAGGAAAAGAGGCCGCAGCTGCAGGGGTCTGAAGGACAGACCTGAGGGGCAGCCCAGGAACAGGGAAGAGGGGGCAGAGGCAGTGCATGTGGAAGGAGAGCGAGCTCGGCGCAGTCAGGGCCTCGGCCGCGGGGCCAATCTCCCATGACTGGTAAAATGGGAACAGTGGCACAGATGGTGATTCTCAAGAGGAGCCCCATTTTTCCCTTCTGGACCAGGCAAGGGGTCCTAGGTGCGCTGACTGGGCCCCCCTCCAAAAAAAAGTACGTTCACTTAGCGCAGGGCAACTGGAAACACTAGGGGGAAAATATATATATATATGTATATATGTATACATACATATATATTTTAAAAAGAAGAAGAGGAAGAAGAAGGTTACTATAATCCCACCTTCTTTTAATATTTTCACATATTTTAATATGTGGAGAAGTTCTTTTAATATTTCCACATATTTCCCTCTGGTCTTTTCTTAGATCTTCACTGCACATGGGACCACACCTCCCATCTGGAGGGCTCTGAACCGAGTTCTGGGTTTTCATGCGTACCGCACGGTCTCTTCCAGGTCCGTGACCCCCTGGCTGGAAGCACCACACCGGGGCCGGGGCGTCGGAAGCAGCGGAGGCAGGCCAAGCGGGAGCACGACGCGGTGGGATCATGACCCCCAGCTCTGCGGAAGGAAGTAGGCGGAATGGGCGCACTTGGGACTCACCTCCAGAGAGGAGTTCTTGGAACTATTCCACTAGAAATAATCTTAAAGAGGGGACTGTGATGTGGCCTTCTTGGGTCCCAGAGAAGAGCTGGGGAGGCCTTCGGTGGGAATTTGTGGGAACGGGGAGCACTGTCATTATAAGAGGCTCAGGAGAGAGGGGATGGAGGGGAATATAAGGAAGAAATCTATGACTCCCCTTCCCCCCAAAAAAATCCAAGGCAGGAGGGAGGAAGGAAAGGTCCCAATCGCACCCCCAGGTGACCTGCCCGGGCGGCTAGAAAACCTCAACGGGGTTCTGGTGGCACGACAGGCCTGTGGTGAGGACTCGGACCTGAGCATGGATGCTAGGAGCCCCAGCTAGAAACTCTGCCGCCCTCCCCCTCCCTCCTCTTCCCACACATCTGTGGCTAAAAATGCGAACCCCACCCATCCCATTACACAATGCTTATCTGGATATGATCTAAGGTCAGACTCCATGAGAGGAAGCCCATGACTTGAAAGTTAGGAAATACTTCTGGGCTTCGCTGGGGAGAGGGGATGGGGGAAGTCCACCCTGTGAAACAAGAAGGTGACAACAGCGACCCCGGTTCTTTCCCCGACTCGACAGAGTGCTCACTGGGCTATATGTGAAATGTGACCTTTCCACCTGGAAAACCCCGGCCTCACTGCCTTCCTCAGAAGGGACCAGATCCTGCAGGAAGGCAGCTCAGAACAGCACTCTTAGGTATCCACGCCAGCTCTGCAGTTGGGAAGCTTGGGTTTTAGCTGTGAAAAATGTCAGGCTTTGTCCTCAATGAGAAAATGGAAACTAACGGTGTGATCAAGGTGGCTTCCATCCCGTAAAAGCCTGCACCTTGATGTTCACTCAAAACCCTAACAGACCTCACACAATCAGGTTTATGAGTTAAAGTGGACACGTCAAGTTCGAACGTTCTTTGAAGATTGTGTTGGTAGTAAGCAAATTCTTTAAACATTACCAGAACTTACTTTGCCCAAAAAAACTCAAGAAAGAAGCAACGTTTCCTTTTGAAAGTCTCCACTGACCATAACTGAACATGGCGCCTCCCAGAACATGGAGCTTCCGTTTCCAGTTCCTCAGGGGGAGAGGGGTTATGTGAGCGCCCGGGACAAAACAAATGCGAGAAACTGGCCACTCCGTTGGAACAAAGTCCTTTGGTAAAGACTCAACATAACTCCACTCCAAAGGATGGACACTTTTCTAAACATTCTGGCACAACACAGAAAAGCAAGTACTGTGCACACAGCCTGAAAGCGGCACCTTAAATCTCAAGGAAGGTCAGTCTGGCAGGAGTTGACCCTCCAGAGCCTGGGGACCGTGCGTGTAGCCAGCCAGGTCTCAGCTTGCTGCCCTGGCGAACTTCTGGACATCTGGAAAGCTGCACGTCGTCCGACCTTCTGCTGGGTTCACTTTAAGGAGCACAACATCTATGACATGTCTTTGCAATCCTTGTGGTCTTTTGTCTGTCCCCATCGAGGGAGTCTGCAGAGAGACCAGTCCCCTGTGTCTGTCGACACTCTTGACCCACACATGGCTTTTCCCCCTCTGAATCTAGAGCATACAACGGCTCGGCAAGGCAAGGCCTGTCACCACAGGGGTGCACCTGGGGTGGTGCATGAGTGTCCTCCATATGCCGCCAAGTCTCTGCAAGAGTCTTGGATGGCCCAAGAACATCCTTCTGCTTGTCCTAAAAGTCCAGTGACGATAAAAGGGAAGGTGGTGGGGGGTGGAATTAAAGGATGGCTGCCATTTGTGGTGGAGACTGAGGGCTGGTTTCAGTGCCTTCCAAACCTACAAGGAACAGACTGTCTATACTCTGAGGTAGTGCCCATCTCTCGGGCGCTTCCTCGCTGGCAATCCTACCATCCCTAACTGCACGAGGTGGGTGCTGTTATCACACCCATGCGACAGTGGAGGACTCTGTGGCAACTGCCCTTGGTCAACAGCTCACACACGGAGGAGCCAGGACATAAGCCCAGACCCAGTCTGACTTAAAGATCCACACTCTTCAACTTAACGTGGAAACAACAAATAACTCAATTACAAAGTAGGCAAAAGACTTAAAAAAAGACATTGCTCCAAAGATGATACACAATGGCCAATAAGAATACAAAAAGATGCTCAACACCAGTATTCATTAAAGGAATGCAAATCACAACCATAATGAGGTAACACCTTATACCCATTAGGATGGCCACTTCAAAAGAACCTGAGAAAACAATTATCAGTGAGGGTAAGGAGAAACTGGAACCCTCGTGCGCTGTTGGTAGGAATGTAATATGGTGCAGTGGAAAATAGTATGGCGGCTCTTCTCCCCCAAATTAAAAACAGAATCACCATGTGATCCAGCAATTCCACTTCTAGGTACATACGGAAAAGAACTGAAGGCAAGATCTTGGGCAGATATTTGCACACCCATGTTTACTGCAGCATTATTCACAATAACCAAAAGGTAGAAACAACCTAAATATCCACTAAGAGAGGAATAAACAAATGCACCCCCTCACACACACAGAGAGTGGAATATTACTCAGCCTTAAAAAGGAGAGAAATCTTGTCTTATGCTGGATGAACCTTGAGGACACTATATTAAGTGAAATAAGCCCATCGCAAAAAGACAAATACTATACCAATTCCACTTACATGAAGTAGCTAAGGTAAATTCACAGAAAACAGAAAGTAGAATGGCAGTTGGCAGGAGTCAGGGGGAAGAGGGAATGAGGAGTTAGTGTTTATTGGGTATAGAATTTCAGTTTTGCGAGATTAAAAAGTTCTGTAGAACCACTGCACAAAAATGTGAATTAACTTAACGCTACTCAACTATACACACTTAAAAATGGTGAAGAGGCTAAATTTTATGTGTTTCTTACCACAACAAAAAATTTTCAAATATATATATTTTTAATTCATACTCTTAACCAGGATGCGGCCCACTGATTCTCCGGTGGATCCTGCCTTTCTGAAATCATGCATGACCCTTTTCCTTGCCAGTACCCAGAAGCCATTTGCAGAAATATTCATCACAATGGGAGTTATCAACCAGCCCCAAGTGTCACTTTATTTCTCCGCAGGACGAAGAAAACAGAGGACCACGGGCTGGAAGGAGGCAAAGGAAAAAGCTCAAAGGGCCCATTTTTAAAACTCTGGCAAATCAGAAAAGGTGGGTGTACAAGGAAGGAGTCCTGATGTAAATGAAAATCTGAGAGTCCAGGATATCCTCCCAAAGGTCACTCCAATCCAAAACATGCAGTCAGAACATTCCCAAGCTCTGTCTCTCTGCCATACAAACACGTGTCTCTCCCTGGGTCTGAGGTTTTCCAAGGCCATGCACTTTTGCCTTCTTCGGCCCAAGAGCTCATTCATGGTGCAATACTGCCTCTCATGGAGGGAGACTGTTACTGCCAGCCCCGTGTTACAAAGGAAGGGACGGAGGTCAGGGAGCAGGCCTGGAGTCCTAGAGGTGGGAGGCAGTGGGGGCACCCACCACCCAGACACAGCCACCTGCACCGCTCCCACTCGGACTGCCCCGCAGCCGGCCAACGCTGGGGGTGCCCCGGGACACTATTCCTAAATACGATGCAGATGAAGGCCCCTGGGGGTCATATGGGCTTTGAGCCTTGGTCTTCTCATCTGTAACAATGAGACACTGGATTAAGAATCTCTTTTCTTTCTAACATGAAAAGCTCCGAATCATCTAAGTTGTCAATAATATCAAAGCTTTACTGAGCTCCACAGACTCAGAGTGTCGTAACAGGAGTATGAAACAGAAGTACTGAACAAACAGAAGAGCCTCTTACCCTGCCATCCAGGAGTCCGCCGTCTTGGACAGAAACAATACAGACACACCTGCCGAAGGAGACAGACCTATACCATTCCGAAAAGCATGAAGTAGCAACAGGATGATTATGAAACCACTTCTGACCCTCAGGAGGTAAAATGGTTATCACTCACGACCAAAGGAGCTCTGTGACCCCCTGAGGGCGTCACGGCCAGGGACCATGGCAGTGAACTGGAGTTTACCTTAGCAAGGGCAACCAGAAAAGGCAAAAGCCAAAGCCTTCCCCTGAGAAGTATCTAGAGGGCAAAGACCTGGGTCATTATACCACTAAAAATGGACACCAAGTGTTGGGAAAATTGGACAGCCACATCCAAAAGGATGAAACTAGGCCGCTATCTTCTATCACACACAAAAATTAACTCGAATGGATTAAACACTTGAACATAAGACCTGAAACTATAAGATTCCCAGATGAAAACGTAGGCAGGGCCTTGATATCAATCCTAATGGTTTTTGTGGATCTGACTCCAAAGGCAAGGCAAACAAAAGCAAAAACAAACAAACGGGATTACATCAAACTAAAAAGCTTCTGCACCAAAGGAAACCATCGTCAAAGCGAAAAGGCAACCTACTGACTGGGAGAAGAAATTGCAAATCACATGTCCAACAAGGGGTTAATATTCCAAACATATAAAGAACTCATACAATTTAACAACAACAAAAAACAATTCGATTTAGAAAATGCGCAGAGGATCTAAAGAGAAAATATTCCAAAGATGACATTTATATGGCCCCGGGGCCATGCAAAGATGCTCGACATTACTAACCCCCAGGGAAACGCAAAGCAAAGCCACAATGAGCTATCCCCTCACACCAGTTACAAGGGTTTTCAAAAAGACAAGAAACAACAAGTGCTAGAGGGGACATGGAGAAAGGGGAACCCTCGTGCACAGTTGGTGGGGATGCAAACTGATGCAGCCAGTCTGGAAAACAGTATGGAGATTCCTCGAAAAGTTAAGAAGAGAACTACCCTATGGTCCAGCTATTCCACTCCTGGGTACACATGTGACGAAGACAAAAACTAACTGGAAAAGACGGTGCTCCTTCCATTCACAGTAGCATTATTTACAAGAGCCAAGAAAAGAAAGCCACCTACGGGTCCAGTGCTGGATGAGCGGATAGAGATGGGGTGTATACAGACAGGGTGCAAGACCACCCTGTCATAAAAAGGAAAAAAAAAGAATGAAATCTTGCCATTTCTGACAACACAGATGAACCCTGAAGGGACTATGCTTGAAATAAGTCAGAAGAAGAAAAACAGAAACAGTATAACTTTACTCATGTGGACTCTAAAACAAAACAAAACAAAACAAAAAACCAACCAAAACCAAACTTACAGATTGGTGGTGATCAGAAGGTGGGGGGCAAATGGGCAAAGGGGGTCAAATGTACGGGAACGGATGGTAACCTGACTTTTGGAAGCGATCACTTCGTAAAGAATACAGAAGTCAAATTACAGGACTGCACACCTGAAATTTATATAATGTTACAGACCAATTTCGCTTCCATTAACAACATAATAAAACGAAATAAAAATAGACACCATGGTATGTTTGCTTTTCTCATATCACTGATGTGACTTCTTCAGAAAGAATAAAACACTGCATTATCAGCAACCTTAAAATGACTTCAACCACAGTTTAAATTTTAACCAACCATGCTAACTTAGAGGGCACGCTGATTCCGACTAGCCTACCGATTACAATTTCAAAACACAAAGCCTGCAGTTGTACAACCAGAGCAGTCTGAGAAGAGAGAATGTGGTCTCTGTGGAGCTACCAGATAGAGAGAAAAAGGTTCCATGGGCTTTTAAATTTCTTAATATAACTTTTTTTTAGACGAATAAATGTTTAAACTATTCTCTGAAACTATAAACATAACATACTGCAATTTTATTTCTGCTGAAACCAGAGAAATTCGGAATCTCAGTGATTCTTAGGCAGCCAAGTACTCTAGGACACCTGAGGTCCTTCCTGGGACAGAGAGCAGGTTAGGGAGCGACCCTCGGGAGGCAAAGGCACCTCAGGCAGGAAAGAGGACAAGTGGCCAGAAGGCAACCAGAAAAACCCTTCAAACAAAGGGTTGGAGCTGTAACTTTTAGGCTAGATTTCTGCAAATTAAGGCTGTCAGTTTCTCAGCTCAAATTACGGGTTACGCCAAGTTGAATAATTCCAAACAGAAAGGGTGGAGAATCTGTCGTTCAAGTCCACAAGAGAAAGAAGTGATTTTATAATCAGGTCCATTTCCAACGAATCGGAATACTTGCCACTTACCATGACTGGTGACAGGACTGTGTTTCCATTATAACCCTCTATGAGAATAAATATATTTTGAACCACTTTCTTAATTAAAAATTAATTTTTCCTATCAAATGTCACTACCTTATAAAATTGAAAAAAAGAAAAGAGGAAAATACCACCTATTATCACAACTTCCCAAACTTCTGTAGAGTACCAGTATGCTTTCTTTATACTTTTTCTCTGTGTATATGTTGTTACGCATAATCTGAGTAGCTATAATAAAATATCCATATTTGGTTAATATTCCAAAATCATCTATTGTGTATGCAGCAGAAATCAAGCACCACCTATGAACCAAACCCCACGCCAGGTCCCAGAAGTGTAACAAGACTGTGTCCCTGTCCTCATGGAGCTTTAACTCGGTTTCAGAAATATGTCCACAGAGCTCACAGTGGCCTGTCGAGGCGGCGTAAGTGAATGCAGGCCCCAGGCAGGCCCACCCGCACCATGGGTCTAAGGTCCCCGGAGAGTCCAGCGATGGCTCGCCAGTCTTTCTTCCTCCAGGGACACCTTGAGCACCTCTGCCTGCTGAGCCACATGACGACTCTCTACCTTGGTCTAAGAATACCAAATTCTTATTACTGGGTACATACGTGAATCAAACTTCCTTCCCAGCAGCGGAATTTTTGAGCGAAGGCCACCAGCTTCTTTCCAAGCACTGCTGGTAATAAGAAATGTACATGCTTGCCACACATCATTTCACCTACTTCCACATAACCAGTAAGTGTGATAAAGTCAGTGAGCTCCGGTCATTGCCACTATCACAGCTCTGCCTCTGGTTGGTAAACAAGATCATGAACAAGAGCACACCAACTTGTGGTAGCTGGAGGCTGAGCCTGCTCCCAGCGCGGGCCCGCCCTATTCCTCCCCACCGTCTGGAGAGTAACTTGAGTGGGTCCCCCACGCCAGGCTGGCACCACACTTTTCCTGTCCCTCCTTGGAGGAGCTGCCATGAGTTGGGCCAATCAGCTCCCAAACGTCTGGAGGGAAACACAGCCTGGATGTTAGGTCATCGGCTGCCTCTGGAGCTAAGAGGTCACGCAGACTTGGAGGCTGGTGTGACTGTACAGTGACTTGTCAGCTGGGGAAGCCAGTGTGCGGAATAAAGAGGAAACCAGAAGAAAAATTACATGGTCCCAAAGAGAGGGAGCCAGAGAGACTTCCGTGGTTCCGGACAACTTCTAGTTTCCAGCTCTTGCCCTTATCTTGATTTTTAAAAGCCTCCTTCTGATTAAGCTTGCTTGAGTCATTTTCTGTTTCTTGCAACAGAACAATCACTGACTGACGAAGTCTCATCTGTTTCCTGAGCATCCCCTGAACGTCGCCTATATGCAGTGGGCATTTGAGGACAGCTCAGAGCCCAAAACAACTTCCTCTCTCAAGAAACTAGAAACTGGTGGCGAGGCGAGAATAGAACATAATCAGGGAAAGCAGGTTGGTGATAACCAGATCTGGCTGAATGGAGAAGTGAACGCAGCCACAACAACCAAGGGTCCAGTGCCTTCTACCACTGACGGCCTGTATGACCTTACGCAGGTCCCTCTCCCTCTCAGAGCCTCGGTTTCTTAAACTGTAAAATCAGAAATTGGAAATTTCCAAGTCCTCATGTGCTTTTACTATTCTTTAAAAGCAGTGGACCCAATACCTCCTACATATCAAGTGACAATATTGTCAGAAGCCATCTTGGATGGAAAAGATCTGTAACCTCGCCCAATGTTGAGCATCTCAGTTAGGAGATGACACAACACCAGCACCATCCTGAAGGCTGAGTGACGGGGTCAGGGTGAAGTGAGGGCTTAAAGAGGTCGTCACCTCAAGTAGCCTGTGCAGGAGAATCTGGATGAGGGAAATGTTCTCGAGCTAGCCATGAGCCACAGGCGGTTCTGGAGCACTTGAAGTGGGCCCAGGGTGAGGAACTAAATCTTGCACTGCATTTAAGGGTAATTAGTTTACATTTAGGTTTAATTAGCCTTATGTGGCTACTGGCAACTATGGGAGAGCCCAGACCTAGAGGTGGCGACAGAGAACCCAAGACAAGCACGCGGCTCTCCAGCAGGGACACGCAACAGGGAAGGAGAGGCTTATTATGTCCAAGAGAAGAGAGGAAGAGACGGTGACACTGTAGGGGCTTGGACGGATCAGGAGGGTCTGTCGGGGCTGAAGTGTGGTATGCTAGGGGCGCTGAGGACAAGAGAGCAAGAGGAGCTTTCTGGGCGAAGGAAACGCCCGTGCAAAATCGTAGCTGAAGAAAGGCAGCATGTGGGTGGGCGAAAAAGCGCTGTGCACGGGCAGAGGGGCAGCCCCTGACTCCCGCACCACATCCATCCTCCCCTCCGTCCTCACAACTGCAGACACTGCACAAGGCGGCAACAGGCTCAGCCCAAGATCACTGTCTCCCAACCTCCCTTGCAGCTACAAGTGGCCCATGACATGGTTCCAGGTAAGGAGACCAGGCGGAGCTCTACTAAGGATTTCCGCAGCGGTGTGGCTCTCCGGATACAGAGGGGTCACCTTTTCCTCCTTATTGCTTCCCTCTTCATCCGTCTTGGAAGTGCAAGGGGAGCAAAGGTGGGGCTGCCATCTCATGACCAGGAGGCATTCAGGAGGGTGAAACAGGGAAATAGAAAAGCCCGAGATCACCCATCACATCAATGGAGCCACTGAACCAGCCGTGTTCTCACCGTCCCCAAACTGCTTGTTTTGTGAGAAAAACCAGTTCCTCCTTGGTTATGCCAGAGTAGCAAGGTTTCTAGTACATTCAGTCAGAGAATGTCTAGAGGACATTATATTTGCACTTAGAGGTGAGGGGCTAAAAAATGCAGAACCGGCAGGGCAGAGGAAAGCAGGGAGTAGGAGACGGAGGAGGCGTGGCAATCCAGGGACTCTGCTCTGTGCGGGTAAAATATCCGGTCTAACTGTCGCAGCCTGCTCTGCTCGGGGCCATACACTGCCTGTGATACACTGCAGCGTCAGGAACGATGAAAGAAACTTCTAGAATGTGGGGTGCAGAGACCTCTCTAGGGCAGAATGATGAATGCATTCTGCAAGTAACAATAGGAAGAGAAGCCACTTTATTAAGCAGCTCTGCCTACCTCTAACCTGCAAATCCCACCATCTGAAGCCTCGCGGGGCTAAAAAAGCCACCGGCTTCTATGACCCACCCGACACAAGGTGCCAGTAAGAGAAACTTCCCCTCAGTAACTGTCTGGGGAAAGTGATGCTACCAAAAAACAACTCTAAAAACCAAGCCCACTGAGGTAAGACTATAACCTCTCATCACCAGAACTGTCCTTAATCAAAAGTTCTCAAGCGAACACACCTGGACAGGAAGTGAACCACAATACCTCAACTTTCTGTGAAAAACCTATTATTCTCCCAAATGTAAAATGTATAGTTTGGTACCACAAATTATTTTCAGACTTATAGAAGGCCACAGTTAGAGCATTTCCTTATCAATAAATGTTTAAAATCTTGTTAGTGTCCATTCTGTAAATATTTTCATTCAGATCAAAGTGATAAAACAAATTTACTTGAAAACAATCCATTTAGAAAGTAGCTTAATGCATCCTTTGGCTTTATTTCAGCGTTTACAAAATGAAGGGCTCACCATGTGTGCCAACAGCTGTAATTCTGGAGCAGCTAGCTAGCTCACGTCCACGGGGAAGGTGTGGCTTCACTACCTCAGGAGATCCACGTTCCTTCATTTAAATAAATGGTATTAATAGAAACCATTCAACTAGGAAAATTCTAACTCTGTTTTTAAAAATTAGGCTACAATAATGCCTAAACTGGGTGCTGCATTAACAAAGGTTAGCACTGAATTCTAGAATCCTTCCAAAACAAGAATCGTTCTTTCACCTATCACAAACACAAATTCAAGCAGATGTTCCTAAAACTCAACAGTTCATCACTGGGTTTAAAAGACTGGATTCAGGGCCGCCTGGCTGGCTCAGTCGGTGGAGCATGTGACTCTTAATCTTGGGGTCATGAGTTCAAGACCCACACTGGCCTAGAGCTCACTTAAAAAGATAAAATAAAATATAAAAAAAGAGAGTGGCAGGCGCCTGGGTGGCTCAGTGGGTTAAAGCCACTGCCTTCGGCTCAGGTCATGATCCCATCGGCTCAGGTCATGATCCCAGGGTCCTGGGATCGAGGCCCACATCGGGCTCTCTGCTCAGCGGGGAGCCTGCTTCCTCCTCTCCCTGTCTCTCTGCCTGCCTCTCTGCCTACTTGTAATCTCTCTCTCTGTGTCAAATGAATAAATAAAATCTTTAAAAAAAAAAAAAAAGAGAGTGGCTTTAGAACCAACTCGATGTGAATCGTGGCTGCGACTAAGTGTCGTGGGAGCTGTGGCCACATCATCCAGCATTTGCAGCCTCGCCGCTAAGGTAACAGGCAGGGCCACCCACGGCAGGAAGCCACCACAAGAATTACCATCCAGCTGCGTAAGAGTGCAAACACTTAATACTGAGTACATGATGGGGACAATTACAATGGCTACTATTAATATATGATTACTTCTATTGCAAAGATAGGACCTGTTGACTGCTTGATCATCTGCCATAGAACGCATTTCTAATTTTCAGTCTGTTGTTCATCTCACTAACAATCACCAAGGACTTTTTTTGGTTAGAGTTTAAATCAGAATAGGATGTGCCCTTGCCTACAAATCTGCAACACCAGCATCACCTGGGAAGCTGTAAGAAATGCAAATTCTCAGACTCCCCCAAGAATTCCATCTCCAGAACCACAAACTTCAGAACTAGGAACAGCAACGTGTGACTCCACGAATCCTCCAAGGGGTCTTAAGTACATTCGGTTGAAGAACAGCTAAAGGAAACGTCATCTTGAGCCAATGCCCCTAACAGGTGGCCTTCTGATACCCTCCCTGGGATTGGAAGAGCTATGGGAGCCCTGAGAGAGGCTCCCCACGCCCCTCGCCTTCCCAGGTGCTCCTGGGGGCAATGCCAGAGTCCCCTGCCCCTCCCCCAACTCAGCCTGAAGCAGGAGGCAGGCACACAAGGCCAGCAGGCAGGGAAAGCCTGGTCCTAGGGAACAAACCTCGCGCCCCCCCGACCCCCGCCAGGCCTCACAATCCTAACGGTCAGAATGTTACCTGTGATTCTGACCCCAGAGGAGAATGTGTTCACACCAGCTCACCCCTAAAACCCTTCCTTAACATACGTCCACACAAAAACACATGCATGAACGTTCATGGCAGCGCTCTTCCTAGCACCCAGCAGCGGGGAAGAACCCAAACGTCCGTCAACTGGCACACGGATAAACAAGATGTGGCCCTATCCTTACAATGACCTGTGAATGGCCCACAAAAAGGAATGAAGCACTAACACACACCACAACATGGTGAACCCTGCAAACGTGCTCAGTGAACAAAGCCACAAAGGACCACATAGTGTCTGATTTCATTTCCATGACCGCGCACGCAGTCCGGATCCAGAGAGATAGCAAGCAGATGAGTGGCTGTCTCGGGCGTGGGAGGCATGGGGTTTCTCCTGGGGGGACAAGTGTTTTAAAATTAGGTTGTGCTGGGCGCCTGGGTGGCTCAGTGGGTTAAAGCCGCTGCCTTCGGCTCAGGTCATGATCCCAGGGTCCTGGGATCAAGGCCCACATCGGGCTCTCTGCTCAGCAGGGAGTCTGCTTCCTCCTCTCTCCTCTCTCTCTGCCTGCCTCTCTGCCTACTTGTAATCTCTCTCTCTGTGTGTCAAATGAATAAATAAAATCTTTTAAAAATAAATAAATAAATAAAATAAAATTAGGTTGTGCTAATGACTGCACAATTCTGTGAATATAGAGATTAAAAACAACTGTACACACTTTTTTTTTTGAATTGTACACTTTAAATGGGTAGACTGTATAATATATGAATTATATTTCAAAAAGGTCATTTTTTTAAACAAAACAAACCCCCCGTCAGAACTAATCGAACCTGCCTGGCTGTGCTGTCCAGGTCACATAAGCAGGCTGCAGGGAAGAAGGCCACAGCTGTGGGGAGGGCCAGGAGGACAATGAGGGAAGCAGGCACCTAAGGCGCAGTATTTAAGGAGATCCTCATTCTCAGCACCTGTAAGCACAGGGTTGGTACTTACAGGACCCTGAAAGTGAGTGACTCTTCTAATTCTGTATGCAGGACGCCTTGTCCAAAATCCTGCCTGGATTTTGAGGCTGCTTCATGTTCGAGTATATCTACAGATTTTAGCCCCCTAAAAATATTTTCGAACTACTTACCATCCCCCTCACTTTATAAACTTTCAGTGGCTCTCTAGCACCTACAGATTAAGGTTCAAAGGTGACAAATCAAGCTCTTCTCCTTGGGATGGTAAGCCTGGGGCATACCTTCCCAGGCTCTGGAGTTAGATTATCCGGAAGGAGGAACTCTCGGACAATTAGAGTGGTCTAAGCAGGGATTCACTCCCAGGCCTTCAGATCCCAGGGCTCCCGGCCCTCTGCCCCTGCAGACTTCCTACCAAGCAGCAGAGGCTGAGATGGTATCTTTGTATCATCAACAACCTTAGCTCCAGCCTTTGCACAAAGTCTTAAGGATGGAGTGTTTAAACATAGATGGTTAATTAGGAAAATCTCAATCAATGCTAACAATTGTTATCATGCACAAAATTAGTAAACTAAGGTAAAAATCTTGGCATTCACCATGGCTTCCCAATGTCCATAATGATGGGCCAAGCAGCACAATAAAAGAGGGGGAAAATCTAGTAGCTTCAAACGACAGAAATCCATGAACAATCAGATTTCTGGCTTGTGATATTTAATCTTGAACCTGGTCTTTGTTCACCGCAGAAAAGCAAAGTTATATGAAGACTAAATTAAGAACAATTTTAAAAAGCCATGCAACTGGCAGAGACCATTTTTTTTTCTTTCTTATTTTACCCACGCCCTAGAACCCTGCAGAAAAAAGAAAACATGTCAATTTCAGAAGGTAGCTCTCCATTCAAATAAACTGGAAATGAGCAAGGAAGACACATACTGTAACAAAAACAAGACCAAAAACAAAATCATGGGGGAAAAAAGGGATTTCTGAGATTGGAAAGAATGCAGGCCCATCAAGACACAGGGAACAACACTGCCACCAAGTGGTGATGGGGCCCAGGTCACCCTCGGCCATCTAGACCCAAAACCTCAACTGGGACAGCAAACAGAATCCTCTGTGGGGAGTTTCTTTTGTGTGTGTGTTTAAAGAATTCGTGCCCAGGGCCCATCCCCACCCAACTGACTTGGCGAGGCAGAATGCAGAGGGGCAGGTGCAGCCCGTATTTTAAAACCTCCCCAGGTGACTTTGGTGCACAGGGAAAGCCAAGAACTGGGGATCAAAACAAAGGGTCATACAGATGTCACTATGATGCGTCTATTTTCAGGAAGGTTTTACTCGTAGTCATTCCACTTATATGATCCATTAAAATTTCCTAATGGTATATAAATTCTTGAAATTTAGCTATGTACAACACAAATCATAGTTCTAGAACAGTTTTTACATTTTGCACAATATAATCATTATAAAGATTCTGAGTATATTCCTTAGTCTTGCTATTAGTATTTAAAGATTTTATTTATTTATTTATTTGACAGAGAGAGAGAGAGATCACAAGTAGGCAGAGAGGCAGTCAGAGAGAGAGGAGGAAGCAGGCTCCCTGCCGAGCAGGGAGCCCGACGTGGGGCTCAATCCCAGGACCCTGAGATCATGACCTGAGCTGAAGGCAGAGGATTAACCCACTGGGCCACCCAGGTGCCCTGCCATTAGTATTTATATCTAATATCTGATCGAACAGACTTAAGCTTATCATAAATTAGACACAGCTACACTCACAACACAAAACCCTGTGAATGTTAGTTTCACTGGACTATTTGCTTATACAATGGGTTTCAAATCAATAAATCTTATCTATATTAGATGCATTTTCCTTTTTTCTCTTTTAAACAAGACATATAAAGTCTGAATGCTTCTATTGTTTGTGGAATCTGTAAACACACAATGTAATCTGAAATACTTCAGTGAAAGCTATCAGACTACCACTAAAATTGTTCCCTGGCACACAGAGGTAAATAAAAGGATTGTCCCCCTTTCCAGAGTCTGAAGTTACCTAAAAAATCACTTCTTTAACAACAAAGAAATATCTTTTGTATGATACACTAGGAGAAAAAACTGTGGAGTGTTTCTGCTACCAAGTACCTGGGTCAGGAGGTGACTTTCCGCATTCTGCAGCCCTGACAATGAAGTCAGAGCCCACTAAGAAAACAAACACTTGAACAGTCTCTGTGCCCTGGGGCCACCCAAGAGGCAAAACTTCTGGGGAAAAATAAGGGGGCAGGAAAGAGGCAGAGCACCACACGCTTGGTTTCATTTGGCACGTTATCAGATTTGTCTGATCGCTACCAGCACATGTCTATCACTGCCTTTTCCCCAGCAAACTCTTTCCTTCTCTAGGAAGCACCAACTTTCTCCAAAAAAGTCACTGGTGACCCAGATTCCTTGGAGGTCTGAGACACGTGGGTGGCTCCTTGGGTGATCTGCAGGCATGTGTAGTAGCCGAAAGAGGCACAGGTGTCCCATTCTGGGTCTAAAAGGTCCGGGCTGGGTTTATCATGGTCACTTTTTTTAAGCCCTTGCTACTCGTATTGGGCCAGCACCATCGGAATCACTGGGGTGTCTGTTAGAAAAGGAGACCCTCTGGACCAGAACCTGCCTCTGGACCAGAACCGGCCTCTGGACAGGCTCCCCAGAGGACTCTAAGCACAAGAACATTCGAGACCACTCATTGTACAGATGCGTGCATGTCTTTGTCTGCAGGAGGGGAGCCCTAGGCTCCAGCTTCAGAGCAGGCCCATGTGGGACCAACAGCGGGGAAGGCTCTAAAAACCAAAGACAGCCACCCAGACTTCAGCATGGGCACCCTCTCGGAACAGTGACGTCTGTACTCAGCCGTGCCCTACAGACGCAGCCCTGAGGGCTCCCAACCCTCAGCAGCTTTGCCCAGAGGAAGACTGAAGGGTGCCCCCATGAAACCATGTCTGTGGAGCTCATAGTTCACCCCGCTGACCTTTCACATACTCGCCATCCCACAAACTCCTCACCCGAAGAACGCAGACACGGAGGAGAGAGCATGCATTTTCCTGGGGCTCCTGGGGCAGTAGGCACGGGTGGCACCTCAAACTTAGAGCACCACTGAGGATTCGTGCGTTCAGTTTAAGCAACCAGGCAGCTTTTTGGATTCTATTTTATGATCTACCTGTTTGTTTTATTGCAAAGACATCTGCTTGCCAAGTCTCCGAGTACCAACTGGGGACTCCCCTACTTACTGGTTTCCCTTCAGTGCACTGGCGTACACCGGCCTGGCCCCTTTGAAGTTCAGGATGGGAACCAGCCCTCCCAGACTGCGCTAAAGTCAAGCACGGATTCTTGCAAGAAACCAACCAGTCTCTGCTGAGTTAAAAAAGTAAAACAGTCTGGGATTTGGGACTGTTTGCGCTGTTCCTACTAAACATATGTGAGTACATTTCTAAATAGAAGTTAACTGCCTACCTACTTTAGATGGGCCTCCAAAACATAAAATTCAGTTTCTTGGCAATTTAATTATTTCACAGAGATTTTGTATATAGAAAGTCACACGCCGCTGCATAACCGACAAGCTGATCCTGTTGGCCACCTCCGTCCATGCGGCCTTCGTATTTTCCTCGTCTTGCACTACACTTAGAGCCGTGCTCCCTGCTCCCTAACTCGCTTCTGTCCAGGTGTGAGCCCATCTGTTACAAAAAATTAGGATACCAAAGTTACAGGAAGTCCTCTTTCTCCTTCACTTAAATCCCTAACACTAATACAAACACCATGGCTTTTAAATCACTGGCGGTTTGTTTTATCAGCATTTAGCAGAGAAATCACTGGCGGTTTGTTTTATCAGCATTTAGCACAGTGGGAAGAATCGGGTGAGGCGGTAAGAGGAGCTGCCTCCCTCTCGCAGCTTGAAAAAAGGCCAAAGGCTTTCCTGTCTAACTTAAGTTTGCGCTGCCAGGAGAGAAATACCAAATGGTCGCAAGGAGTCACTCTGAGCATCTGAAGCCCTTTAAAAGGCCCTATTCAGGGTTCCCAGGAGGCACACTTTCCGCCCGCCGTGCCCAAGCCCCACGGTGAGCTCCCTGCGGCTGCTGGTGGCAGACACCTGGGCTGCCCGCGGGTCCAGCACACGGGGCAAGGCAGGAGCGGAGGCCACGAGCCACCCCCAGCAGCACGCCCCCTGCCGGGACGGTCTGGCCAAAACAGGGACGCCAGGGCTCTAAGGCGTCTGAGAATCTGGAGGTGTCCCAGCTGCGGCGGGGACACACGCTGCAGCGCGGGGCCAAGCGGTCCCAGGGCACGGTGGAAGGCGAGATGATCCCTCCCCATCCCTCAAGATGGGGAGCAGACACTGGTAGAGGCTGAGGATGCCTGATTTGGGAGAAGAAAATTCACAGACTGATGCTGAGAAATCTCTCTCCCTTCCTGCACACTCCAGTCCCGGTGTGGATGCGGAGGGGGAGACGGATGACCAGAGGCGAGTCCATACATTAAGACACTCCGATACGGGGGCAGGATGCCTGGCTGACAGGGAGACCCGTGGACAGACGGAGTAAATCCCCAGGGCAGGTGCCGGCAGGAACGTCCTGTGGGAAGGGGCTCTGAAAGAGGAAGCCCCCACCCCGGGAGGCCATGCCGTGCAACTCAGCAGGGCTCCTGGCCGCTCACAGCACGAGCCTCGGGGCACAGGTCCCTGAGCTCCAGGCCTGCCTCTGTCGCCCACTAGCTCGGTGGTTTGGGGAAAGGGATTTAAGCCATTCCACGCCTCTGCTCCTTCATCTGTGAAATGGGTGTCATAAAAATGCCAACCTTCCTAAGGCGGCCTGGGAATTCAAGAATTCCTGTAAAGCACCTGCTATGGATAATGGTACAAGTGATTGTTATTATACCAATTCAGAATCCTAAATGCTTTTATTCTCTCTCTCCCTAATACAGAGTACCTACACTATAACCCCAAAATTCGTACAATATTTAATTCTAAATAAAGAGCATAAAGGACATGTTCTTATAGAGGAGAAAGAGAGAGTTAAGAAATCACTAATAAACAGACCTATGCCCCTGAAACAAATAATACATTATATGTTAATGAAAAAAATCACTAAAGAGCATATACTAAGTTTGTAAAAACCTGAACAATTTACTTGCCTTCCTTCAAAAGTCATCAGGCCTGTAAGGACTAGAGAAGCTGATGACAGAGATCATGAGTAAATAAATGCCAGAGTGTGTTCCAAGGAGATGAGTGCTATGGGAAAAGTCAGGAGGAGGAGACAAGAAACATCTGGAGGTAGGAGGGGAGGGGCCTCCTTGGAAAGGTGACTTTAAGCAATGACCTGAGGCAGGTGGGGAGGTTAATCAGGTCATGGGGAACAGCATTCCAGGCAGAGAGAACAGCCCATGCAAAGGCCTCAGGGCATGTGTGGCAGGAGCAAGGGACCCGCGCAGAAGCCTCCATCAGAGAAAACAGGTGGGCGATGTGTCACAATGTCACCCAGCGCTGCAGGGGGTCTCTCGGGACATCTTCCTGCAGGGGATGGGGCACACCCACACTAGCTCAGTACCTGGGGCCTAAAGAATCGGGGAGGATTATGGACTGGGCAGGGCAGGAGCAGTATCTGCGCAGAGGCCTGCTGTGTTCAGTACTGAAAGGCGGAGGTATGACTCGTCAACTTCACACTGCTCTCTACGACGTACTGGTCATCAGGATCAAGCTTCAAAACCGTCCCCAAAGGACTGGCCAGTGCTCTAGCACTTCACAAGCGCAAGCTATGTGGGGAAAGTGCTTTGTTTTTTAAAAATGAACACCTTTCTGAGGTCACCCAGAAATCAGTCTGGTTTTTAGACAGCAATTAATGCCCCAAAGAACAAGCTATAGTCAGAGACAGGAATGTGAGGTAATGACTTAAAGCAGAAACAGAGTATCCAGGTGAAGCCACATGAAGAAAAGAGTGAAGTGTCCACTCGGGAAGGAGGAGGTATACCAGAGGGCCCGGGACGGCAGGAACGCCGTGGGGGTGCAGGGCCCCGCAGCTGGGGACAGTGTATGCTCAGAGGACAAGACCTGGACTGGAGGGGACTCAGCCGTGACCCACAGGAGGGCGAAGGAATGAGGGCAGTTCGCCGGGGAGGAGTTTTAGAGGAAGTCGTGGTTTCCATGACCTCCTTCCTACCACCTGAAGAACGGGAAGTGGAAGCATACGCTGTGTGGCTTCAGACACAGCAGAGAGGCACCACGGGATGGAACGACAGGGAGCAGGATTTGGTTCAATCTGAGAGATTCACTGGAGACTTCAGAGCTGTTCTAAAATGGGACAGGCTGCTTCCCAGTCACCCACGGCCCTTACTACACACTCGGCCAGCACAGCGAGAGTCTCGAACCCATTATCGTTGCACATTTAAATACATTACACACATCACCACACGTCAGTCTCTATACCACCCGTGAGGTAGAGCCACTGCAATACTGGGGCACTACTTTTAAACCTCGAAACCCCATTTTTTTTAAATTAACATATAATGTATTACTTGCTTCAGGGATACAGGTCTGTGAATCATCAGGCTTACACATTTCATAGTACTCACCATAGCACATACCCTCCCCAATGTCCATCACCCAGCCACCCCATCCCTCCCCCCCAGCAACCCTCAGTTTGTTCCCTGAGATTAAGAGTCTCTCATGGTTTGTCCCCCTCCTGATCCCATCTTATTTCATTTTTTCCCTCCCTACCCCAACTCCCCACCCTGCCCCTAAAATTCCTCATATCAGAGAGATCATAAGATAATTGTCTTTCTCTGACTTATTTTGCTTAGCATAAAACCCTCTAGTTCCATCCACATCATTGCAAAGGCAAGATTTCATTTCTTTTGATGGCTACATAGTATTCCATAGTATATCTATACCACATCATCTTTATCCATCCCTCTGTTGATGGACATCTTAGGTTCTTTCCATAGTTTGGCTATCGTGGACATTGCTGCTGTAAACACTGCGGTGCATGTGCCCCTGCGGATCACTGCATTTGTATCTTTAGGGTAAATACCCAGTAGTACAATTGCTGTGTTGTAGGGGAGCTTTATTCGAAACTCCAGTTCTGGTGTTACTGCTGTTCTGTCATTTCTGCCACAAATCACAGCTCGGCTCCCCCTCCTGGACCTCCCTCCAGTCCTTTCCTGTCCTCTGCCCGCCCCATCTGCTAACAGGGTGCCACCAGGACCTGGGAGGAAGAGTCCTCAGCAGCAGGTCGGCCTCTCCACGGAGGCAGGGGAAAGGGAAGAGGGCGACAGAGCCATCCAGCTCCGATCCTCCCCGCCCCCCGCCCCCAGGCAGTGAAATCAAAGCCCCTGCCACTGAGCTCAGCAGCTCCCCTGAGGGCTTCAGGTAGCAGAAAGGCGCCCCCCAGTGGAGGGGCTGAGGCAGGAGCAGCAGTGGGCCCGGAGATCCAGAGGGACCTTTCTGTACCAAGGGAGGTAACTTTACAATGGAAACTTTGGCCTTGCGGATTTTTTTTCTAATCTATGAATTCTGAAAGGTTTGAAATAAAATGTCAGTGGACATATCATGCGTCCTCATCTCACTCAGTGTGGCAGTCGGCATAATGAATCCTCTATCACAGGGGAGAAGTTTTGACAGCTTGTTCCAGTTCACGGCTCCTAAGGGGGAAAGCTGCTCTGGCTCCAGCCTTCAGAAGAGGTCCCCAAATGAGCTCTAAATTCCTTCCTTAAGTTCACCTTCATGGCCACCCCAGACCCTCCCACACTAGGGAGGCCAGCTCTCTGCTTTCCATCTGTATGCAAGCAAGTGACCCCATGGGCACTGCCGGGTGGAATGCTACCCGAGTAGCATTCCAGTGGGGGGATGAGAAATAGCCAGTGCCCTGTTCTCGGGTCCCGAGAGACCACGTGGCCCAGGCTTTGGGGTACCGGGGGTGGTCCGCTCAGTGCTCTGGCCTCTGAAGAAACGATGCATCAACCCAACTCATTCACTGCAAACTTCTCCCAACAGTGCTGGCTAGCCCAAAATTCACCAAGGACCCTGTCAACTGCATCCGTTTCTTACAGTATTCCCAGACAAAACCAACTAAAAACAGAAGCCTCCAAAAAAGAGAAGGTGGACACACATCACAGCCCTGGCGCTTCGGCCCCCTGGGCCACACAAGGTCATGTTCTTGCGTGCCGCCCACGGTGCATTCCACTCGCCCATTTTATCTTGAGGTCCTCCAGAGAGGCAAACATGCCAGCACCCACCAATCTTCTGCCTCCGGTCCCTTGGACCCCGACTGGGAGACACCAGTGTCCGTCCGGGCACTTGCACACTTCCCCACTCAGACAGAGTACAGCCCTGGGGTGGGGCCTGCAGAGCTCCCCACACTTTCTCGGCCATCAGAGCTCCCCGACGGGTACAGCCTCCCAGGCTGTGCACTTTACAAGCCTGGAGTTTCCCACAGCCACCAGCCCAGCAGACCCCCTTGGCTTAGAAGTTCAGGAAGGTAGGAACTGGGTCACACGACCTGACTGTTGGACATTTCCACATGATCTACAAAAATGAAAATGAAATCTTTAAAACTAAACTTTCTAAATTGATACACAGAACTCAATTTAATGACTTAAAAAAGAAAGAAAGAAAAAGATCCCAGTGTATTTATAAGCCCAGTGTTTCTAGCGTTCTTTTACCTGCTCCTTCCTGCTGGGAAGCAATAGTCTAGGGAGCTTAACACCGGTGCTCCGGACCTCAGTGACTGTATCGCTTTACATTTGATACGTTTTCGGTTTCCAAAGTACTTTCGCATTCATAAGTTAACGTAATTTCATGCGATAAGAAGAACCGACGTTCACTATAACCATTTTACGACTCAAGATAAATAAAGTTATATCATTTATATTGCAAAGCCGGTTGAGCCCAAACCAGGCTCTTGTTTAATTTGGCAGAGGAAGCATTTTTTAAATTAAATATTAAGGAGAACTCTGGGGGAGGGAATGGAAAGGAGAGGGAGAAAGAGAGAGAAGCAGGAAACAGGGGCAGAGGATGAGGAGCACGAGGAGGCCGTAGGGGTCCCCCACCCAGAGCAGCCACACCGAATCTACTCTGCAAACTCGGGGTCGTCTGTGCTGCTGCTTATTAACTCATGCCTGGAATTATGTCGAGGGACAAGAATGAATCCCTGCTATGCACAACCAGAGGAACTCAAGGAATGTTTGAGAGGTCTACTGTGTTGCTTTGCTTTTGCTTTTGCTTTTGCTTTTTTATATTTTATTTATTTGAGAGAGAGTGAGTGAGAGTATGTGTGTGTGTGTGTGTGTGTGTGTAGAGAGAGAGAGAGAGAGAGAGAGAGATCACGAGCAGTGGGGAGGGGTAGAGGGAGAAGCAGACTCCCTGCTGAGCAGGGAGCCTGATGTGGGGCTGGATCCCAGGACCCTGGGACCAAGGCCTGAGCTGAAGGCAGATGCTTAACCAACTGAGCCACCCAGGTGCCCTNTTTTTTTTAAAAAAAAAAAAAAAAAAAAAAAAAAAAAAAAGTTTTCTGATTAAAGAGCATTAGGGAAAAAAAATACTTGCTGCTGAAAATTTAGGCTATCACTGGGCAGAGACAAATCTTAAGTTTAGAACTCCATCTAAACTCATTTTTTACACTGTGACTCCACACAGGAAGGCCCGAAGACCAGACCTGAGAGCACAATCTGTCTCTGGGAGACACAAGCAGGCTGCAAGGGCACAAGACGGTCCTCGTGTGACAGCACACGGATGGCCAGCAGCTGACGCGGCAGGGGACGTGACGGGCGTTACTGGGGCGCTGGGACCCGGGAGCACCTCTGCAAGCCCGCTGCACTGAGGTAGAGGGCAAACCCCCACTCAGATGGCAGGGGCAGGTAGCCAGGGTTGGGAGCGCAGTGGGAAGGGAAGGAGCCCCTCCGCATGACCACAGGCACTTGGGGGGTGGTCCCAACAGCTCAGCAGGGGCGCCACCTTTCAATAAGGCACTGCAGGCTGCTGAGTTCTCTTACACACATCCCTGGAATTTGAGGATCTCTCTGGACACAGTGCTAGGCACGGTCATTTGAGCTTCTTACCTACGGAGCTTTAAAATCAGGGGTGAATTGACCTGAAATCTCATTTCATCTTTTCCTTCACCTAACACGCTGTTGTTACTCATGCCAGAACCTCACAGGTTCATCTCCAGAGTGTACGGTACCTTCATATCTGCTGGGAGAGTCGCATGCTTTCTGTGGGGTTGCCACTCGGAGGAAAATCTGCTGCCTCCACGAGTGTCTCCGGGTCTTCACGGGGGTCCTGCTGCCATCACCAAGGTGGTTAGCTTTGGAGTCAAAGTCCCTGAAAGCACAAAATGAATGACTCATGACTGATGGGGAGATATAATCAGGTATTTTAGTTTGACTTTTTATTTTTAAACAAAACACTACATTATAAATTATCTTTGTGTAAGAGAACATAATCAGATAATCATGAAAGTTGAATCAAGCCCACAGTGGGTCAACACTCGTGAGGGACTGCTTTCTTATAGGGTGCTTTTCACGAACAGCACAAGGTTGCTGCCCTTAGTTTATTTCCATTGTAAAAGATATTAAGAATTATGCTGCACAGATCACTAGTTTCCAGTTGGACCTTTCTTGGCCCCACTTCAGGAAAGAGAAACTCTCTAATGGGGGCAATGGCACCAGGGCCTCCATCTCCCCCTTCCGTGTGTGGGAATATTTTCTCAGCACAGGTCTGGATCTCCACAGATGGCCGCAAAAATGAAAAAAGTTAGATTGCACAGAACCATCAAGGCAATAATTACACAGTCACTTGCTGGATGACAACTATTTTAACATCTGTATTTTTTAAACTACAAAACAAAGTATATTTATCAACACGTATCGTAAATATAGTCTAATTAGTGATTCTTCTTCCTATTTGCAGGACAACTTGGGAAAGTCTGTGTAATTTACACCCTCGTACACACCCACAGCTAAGGATCACCTTGACTTACAGGTCAGCCACCCTGACTTATTTACCAGAAGCATATGCTCACCCTCCAGAAACACTGCTATCACTTACAGAGCTGGTTAAGACTTTCTTGCATCTCCGGAAAACAACACATTAATAAACTACTCCTAGTCAAAACTGGAAAACATGAGGACTCTTTTTTTAAGTGACGTTCAGTAGGAAAGTATAAGAAAGAAGATACGAATCAATTTAGCTCAAATGATTTTTTGAGTGTCAAAAAAAAATCGCTGAAAAATCCCTGTATATATCAATAATTCAACATTTCTACCCAGGCTGATGTATCTAAATTAAACCCTACCTTTTCGTGTTCATAAAGTCAGAGGTGTTATTTTCATCTACAGGAGCCAGAAATTTTAGAAAATTTGGCACAGAGGAAGAAGAATGAAGTTTTTTCCGCAGGGCATTACGGTAGGAGATGCTGAGAGTTTGAGAAGAGAGTTTAGGATAAAGAAATACAAACACAAAAAGTATAAAATATAAGCTTTAAAATAAACACTTCAGTTTTCATGCTAAGAAAATTAAACCAGGTAAGAAATTAAAAAGTTTACAAATGAGATTTAACTTCTGCATTCAGTCAATAAAATTGTATTTTGAATGAATGGAATCAATGAATTAATTCAAAAACATCAGTCCATTCAGCTGTGCAACATAACAAGCTCCAGACATCCGCTGTATGACGCTGTGCCCATAGTTAGCAAGACTGTGCTGTGCACTTAACGTGTTAAGGGTATAGAGCTCATGTTAACCATTCTCACCAGAATAAAATAAACATAACAAAAAATCAGTCCATCTTCCAAAATGACTTTTCCTCTCAAACTGGAATAAAATTTTCCTAAATTCACGAGGACATTTCTGATTTGGCACAAATCGAACCCAGTTCTTGTTAAACTGTTGTGTGTGTGTGTGCGCACATGCGTGTGTGCGCACGTGCGTGTACACTGGGCAGAGATATGTGAAAATAAGTATGTACAAAATGGCTTGACATGAAGACCTGGCAAGAGTGATTAATCAATAGTAAAATTAATCGATAGTAAATTAAGTCAGTTCAGATGACAGACTGAAAATAAAACCAGAATCAGACAAGTGTGCGCCCGCACACACACACGCACACGTACACACACACACACACAAGCGGTGGCCCTGCGTTCTCTCCCTCCATGCAGCACATCCTCTCTGCGCAAACTTCCCGGGAAGACAAACGACACTGAACTTGCTGCGTGAGTGTGCTCACCTCTTCGGCACAGCATTCCCACTTTGTTCTCCACTTGAGCTATGTTTTAGGTACTTAAAAAAATTTGGCGAGGAGGCGGAGGGGTTAAGACGAGGTGGAGGAGCAGGAGCTGAAGACTGACCTGAGCAACTTTTAGACTCGCCCACAGGTGGAGGATTCACACTAAATAGCAATTAGAGAGAAGGCAGGGCGATTAGCGGGAAGAGGAGGGGAGCCGAGGGGGGCCCCGAGGGGACGCAGAGGAAACAGGCAGAGCAGGCTGGGCTGCTGTCTGCTTATTCCAACACCAGCTGTCATGGAGTCAGAGGACGGCTCTTCACTTCTCTTCCATATCCACTGTCTCACTGGCAAAGGTAGTTGTCAGTAAAAAAAGAAAAGTACTGTGGAAAGTCATTCTTGACCATTTCTCACACGTGTACGCACCCAATAGTGCTTTTTCCTCCCTTCCCTTTTTAGAAACTGACAGCGATTTGTTTTTCACTTAAAAAGCAAAGGAAAGCAAAACAAAATCTATAGTTTTTAAAATACACTTCTCTTTAAAACGAACAATAACCTGCCTTGAATTCAAGGTCTCATTCCTTGTGCATAAATGAGGAAAGAGTTCATAAGGAAGCAGAAAGCAAAATAGGTATGGTAGGGAGGGAGGGAGACGGGCATCTCTCCACCCTCCCCTGCCCTCCGTCCAGCAAGGTCCATTAGGAAGCTGCCTTCTTGGTGAGAAGGGAACTGTCCTGTCAGGATACCCCTTTCCTACCACCTCTGCTTGTGGGAAACCTCGGGCCGAGCAAGAGAGCTGGGACTCTCTAGACGGGAACGCGTCCACGATCTCAGAAGATGCCAGAAACAGAGGGCTGGGGACGCGGCAGGGTGGTGAAAGAGCAGCATGGGTTTTCAGGGTTTGAAGGACACGGCAAGAACCCCATAAACCCTTCAACTGTCGTCTCTAAGAGGTCATACATTAAATACTAGCTCCTGGTGTGCGTCCTGCTTTGGGATCATAGTTACGCAGCCGGATTCTTGAAAACCATCATAATTATTTTCAATGGCTGACTGGAAGCCAAGAGAGGGGCTCTGCTACGTCCTTCGGATGGTTTCATTTCTTCACTCAAAGCCTGTCAAACACCTCCATCCAGACTCTGCATGATCGTGCATGACCCCCTGATGCACGTCAGGCCCAGGAAGACAGCAACTCTACACAGGTGCGGCCCGTGTATTTATACACGGAGGGATTTTAAAAGATTTAGTTATTTTTAAGGGTAACTCTGGGACTGCTTAGGGTCAAAGTAATTGCCAAGGGAGCCCAGAAGGAGCCAGGAGGCCTTCTGCTTCCCTGTGGCTTGCCCATCTCTATAACCGGGAAATTCCAACTGCACATTCGAGTCAAATGATTAAAGTGAGTAAATCCGATTAGTGGACTCCAGAATTCTCACACTGCAGCAAATGTCTGGCAACATCCATTCCGGTTTGGTTACACAGGGCAGCGGACGTGCCCAGGTCACACCCAGCCCTGGGACCCCGGCTGCGGAGACAGCAGAGGCGGCCAGGTCACCGCTCACGCTCCACCGGGGACCGGATGCTGCATCTCCATCCCGGCCGAGGAGGGTCCCGGGTCTGCCGATGAGGACTCGCTGGCTCGCCCCCCGCCCCCCGGGCCCCAAAGCCGGCCGCTAGGTCCCCGTACTCCTGCCTCGCACTGTCGCGGCGATCACTAACCGCTTCGAGGGCCATTCCCCACCTGCTTCCTCCTGATGCCTGACCTTGCTCCTCGAGCAAGTACCAAGCCTCTCACGTCTACAGAGCTCCCACCAGAGGAAGAGAACTTGCCTTTGAGCATTAGCTCTTAAGCCCCTGGTAGACTCTGACTCAGGTCTGTCCCCCAACAATACCTGGGCTGCACCCCCGCTAGACCCTGACTCAGGTCTGTCCCCCAACAATACCCGGGCTGCACCCCTGCTAGACCCTGACTCAGGTCTGTCCCCCAACAATACCCGGGCTGCATCCCTGCTAGACCCTGACTCAGGTCTGTCCCCCAACAATACCCGGGCTGCACCCCTGCTAGACCCTGACTCAGGTCTGTCCCCCAACAATATCCGGGCTGCACCCCTGGCAGACCCTGACTCAGGTCTGTCCCCCACCAATACCTGGGCTGCACCCCCGGCAGACCCTGACTCAGGTCTGTCCCCCAACAA
>LNAC01000005.1:3896341-3990499 GCA_002007465.1 Ailurus styani | reverse complement strand
CTAAACCCCCCCCCCCCCGACCACAGCAAAGGGCATGGTGGGTCCAAGTTCAACCTGGTACGAGTATTAAGTGGCTGCATCATGGAATGAAAGCTTTCAAACTCTACCCCATGAAGCTGACAGCAAAGTCCAGGCAGGGGCCCAGGGAGTGGCGGGGGATGCAGCTGCCTGAGCGCGGCGGCTGTAACAACATACCACAGACTGAGGGGCTATGACAACATTTATTTCTCACCGTTCCGGAGGCTGAAAGTTCAAATCAGAGAGCCAGCATGGTCAGGTTCTTGGGGAAGGCCCTTCTCCTGGCTTGCCTCCTCCTCGTTGTGCTCCCAGGTGGCAGAGAGAGCACGCGCGCTCTGGTCTCCTCTTACTTAGAAGGCACTGACCCCATCATGGAGGCTTGAGCTGCACGCATGGGCTCATGTAAGCCCAGCTGCCCCCCAAAGACCCCCACCTGCGGACACCAACACATAAAGTACTGGGGCTTCAACGTGTGAATTTTCAGGGGACACACTCAATCCATGGCAGGAGCAAATATGATTCGAAACTCCCCCTTCTCTCCATTTCGGCAGAGCCATTGGATTTCATGGGTCTTAGGGCCTCTAAAAACTTTCCTTTAAAAGGGTTGTCAGTAGCTAAGAAAAAGTTTTGAGAGTACAGGTAACAAGGTTTTATTATGACCAGAAGAAACAGGATGGTGTTTTGAGTCCTGATGGACTGGCACAATTCAGAACCTTTTTTTTTTTGCAGGGGGAGAGGAGACCTGGAGGCCAGAAAGAAGGAGCTGCTGGAGCAAAGGTGCCATGGTATTCTGGCTCAGAGCCACCCGTCCTGCTGAATCCATGACACTTGTTATCCATGTCAATGCGCCAACTGGCTTGTGCTGCCACAGAACACCTTATACATTTTATCTTGGGGCATCTTTTATAAGCCAGATTCTGGGATAGGGCTTAGAAGTGGACTGTCATCTGGTCTACCTTCCTCACCAGCCTGCTTCCTTATCAGCGCAGAACAACCTGGCTTACCCCCACCACAGGGAGCGGATTTCAAGTGGTACTTCCAACCCCTCCTGTTCCAGGGCACCATCTAGGCACTTAAACCAGGGCTCGCACGAGAAGCCCAACTTCCACTGAAAATCACTCAAATGCCCATAAGGTGATGAAGAAAAAGAGAACAGGACAATTCTGCGACCTCAAGACATGAGACAAACACAATCTGTTGATATAAAATCAGAGACAATGCAACAGACCCTGGAACAACGCAGGGGGCTAGGGGCATGACCCCTGCACAGCTGAAAATCCACAAAGAACTCTGACTCTCAAAACTCAATGATCAACAGCCTACTGTTAACCAGAAGCCTTACTGATAAGGTCAACAGTCGATTTAACACATATTTTGTTATATTATATACTGTATTCTTACGACAGAGGTAGGGAAAAGAAAGCGTTACGAACATTTTAAGGAAGAAAAAATACATTTATAGTCCTGTACTGTATTTGTTGGGAAAAAAAAATACATGAAGTGGATCTGTACAGTTCAACCCCATATTGGTTATCAAGGGTCAACGGTACATTCAAGGTGAAAAAACATTCAAGTTCTGTGAAAGAAACAAAAGTCAAGATATAGTTTCTGCCACACATTTATAATATAAACAGGTAGATGTAGTGTATTTAATAAATATTTATTAAAGTTATAAACCCCAAATCACTAACGTCATCATTATGAGGTAATGACAACCCCCATCCCCCCAGAGGGCAGCTTTCCAATTCAGAACCTTGAACTTGGCTCTAGCTGCACCCAGCCCTTCTCCTCTCTTTCTCCCTCAGTATTTGTTATTTGTCTCTCCTACCACACATGCACACTCCTTTATCCAGCATAAATCCACTTTCAACCCAATTCTTCCTACAGGGCTTTGCATACAGCTGTGGGCTCAGAATATTTATAGGTTAAAGAACACAATAAGGTGCTCTCATTGCATCAGGGGTAGGGATTGTATCTTGGCCGCAGATTTCAGACTTCCATTAAAAACCGTATTGGCGGGCCCTGGTGATGTAAGATCAAGACTGAGCCAGGCACAGAAAGAACCACACGGAGAGGCAGAGGAAAAGAGGCCGCAGCTGCAGGGGTCTGAAGGACAGACCTGAGGGGCAGCCCAGGAACAGGGAAGAGGGGGCAGAGGCAGTGCATGTGGAAGGAGAGCGAGCTCGGCGCAGTCAGGGCCTCGGCCGCGGGGCCAATCTCCCATGACTGGTAAAATGGGAACAGTGGCACAGATGGTGATTCTCAAGAGGAGCCCCATTTTTCCCTTCTGGACCAGGCAAGGGGTCCTAGGTGCGCTGACTGGGCCCCCCTCCAAAAAAAAGTACGTTCACTTAGCGCAGGGCAACTGGAAACACTAGGGGGAAAATATATATATATATGTATATATGTATACATACATATATATTTTAAAAAGAAGAAGAGGAAGAAGAAGGTTACTATAATCCCACCTTCTTTTAATATTTTCACATATTTTAATATGTGGAGAAGTTCTTTTAATATTTCCACATATTTCCCTCTGGTCTTTTCTTAGATCTTCACTGCACATGGGACCACACCTCCCATCTGGAGGGCTCTGAACCGAGTTCTGGGTTTTCATGCGTACCGCACGGTCTCTTCCAGGTCCGTGACCCCCTGGCTGGAAGCACCACACCGGGGCCGGGGCGTCGGAAGCAGCGGAGGCAGGCCAAGCGGGAGCACGACGCGGTGGGATCATGACCCCCAGCTCTGCGGAAGGAAGTAGGCGGAATGGGCGCACTTGGGACTCACCTCCAGAGAGGAGTTCTTGGAACTATTCCACTAGAAATAATCTTAAAGAGGGGACTGTGATGTGGCCTTCTTGGGTCCCAGAGAAGAGCTGGGGAGGCCTTCGGTGGGAATTTGTGGGAACGGGGAGCACTGTCATTATAAGAGGCTCAGGAGAGAGGGGATGGAGGGGAATATAAGGAAGAAATCTATGACTCCCCTTCCCCCCAAAAAAATCCAAGGCAGGAGGGAGGAAGGAAAGGTCCCAATCGCACCCCCAGGTGACCTGCCCGGGCGGCTAGAAAACCTCAACGGGGTTCTGGTGGCACGACAGGCCTGTGGTGAGGACTCGGACCTGAGCATGGATGCTAGGAGCCCCAGCTAGAAACTCTGCCGCCCTCCCCCTCCCTCCTCTTCCCACACATCTGTGGCTAAAAATGCGAACCCCACCCATCCCATTACACAATGCTTATCTGGATATGATCTAAGGTCAGACTCCATGAGAGGAAGCCCATGACTTGAAAGTTAGGAAATACTTCTGGGCTTCGCTGGGGAGAGGGGATGGGGGAAGTCCACCCTGTGAAACAAGAAGGTGACAACAGCGACCCCGGTTCTTTCCCCGACTCGACAGAGTGCTCACTGGGCTATATGTGAAATGTGACCTTTCCACCTGGAAAACCCCGGCCTCACTGCCTTCCTCAGAAGGGACCAGATCCTGCAGGAAGGCAGCTCAGAACAGCACTCTTAGGTATCCACGCCAGCTCTGCAGTTGGGAAGCTTGGGTTTTAGCTGTGAAAAATGTCAGGCTTTGTCCTCAATGAGAAAATGGAAACTAACGGTGTGATCAAGGTGGCTTCCATCCCGTAAAAGCCTGCACCTTGATGTTCACTCAAAACCCTAACAGACCTCACACAATCAGGTTTATGAGTTAAAGTGGACACGTCAAGTTCGAACGTTCTTTGAAGATTGTGTTGGTAGTAAGCAAATTCTTTAAACATTACCAGAACTTACTTTGCCCAAAAAAACTCAAGAAAGAAGCAACGTTTCCTTTTGAAAGTCTCCACTGACCATAACTGAACATGGCGCCTCCCAGAACATGGAGCTTCCGTTTCCAGTTCCTCAGGGGGAGAGGGGTTATGTGAGCGCCCGGGACAAAACAAATGCGAGAAACTGGCCACTCCGTTGGAACAAAGTCCTTTGGTAAAGACTCAACATAACTCCACTCCAAAGGATGGACACTTTTCTAAACATTCTGGCACAACACAGAAAAGCAAGTACTGTGCACACAGCCTGAAAGCGGCACCTTAAATCTCAAGGAAGGTCAGTCTGGCAGGAGTTGACCCTCCAGAGCCTGGGGACCGTGCGTGTAGCCAGCCAGGTCTCAGCTTGCTGCCCTGGCGAACTTCTGGACATCTGGAAAGCTGCACGTCGTCCGACCTTCTGCTGGGTTCACTTTAAGGAGCACAACATCTATGACATGTCTTTGCAATCCTTGTGGTCTTTTGTCTGTCCCCATCGAGGGAGTCTGCAGAGAGACCAGTCCCCTGTGTCTGTCGACACTCTTGACCCACACATGGCTTTTCCCCCTCTGAATCTAGAGCATACAACGGCTCGGCAAGGCAAGGCCTGTCACCACAGGGGTGCACCTGGGGTGGTGCATGAGTGTCCTCCATATGCCGCCAAGTCTCTGCAAGAGTCTTGGATGGCCCAAGAACATCCTTCTGCTTGTCCTAAAAGTCCAGTGACGATAAAAGGGAAGGTGGTGGGGGGTGGAATTAAAGGATGGCTGCCATTTGTGGTGGAGACTGAGGGCTGGTTTCAGTGCCTTCCAAACCTACAAGGAACAGACTGTCTATACTCTGAGGTAGTGCCCATCTCTCGGGCGCTTCCTCGCTGGCAATCCTACCATCCCTAACTGCACGAGGTGGGTGCTGTTATCACACCCATGCGACAGTGGAGGACTCTGTGGCAACTGCCCTTGGTCAACAGCTCACACACGGAGGAGCCAGGACATAAGCCCAGACCCAGTCTGACTTAAAGATCCACACTCTTCAACTTAACGTGGAAACAACAAATAACTCAATTACAAAGTAGGCAAAAGACTTAAAAAAAGACATTGCTCCAAAGATGATACACAATGGCCAATAAGAATACAAAAAGATGCTCAACACCAGTATTCATTAAAGGAATGCAAATCACAACCATAATGAGGTAACACCTTATACCCATTAGGATGGCCACTTCAAAAGAACCTGAGAAAACAATTATCAGTGAGGGTAAGGAGAAACTGGAACCCTCGTGCGCTGTTGGTAGGAATGTAATATGGTGCAGTGGAAAATAGTATGGCGGCTCTTCTCCCCCAAATTAAAAACAGAATCACCATGTGATCCAGCAATTCCACTTCTAGGTACATACGGAAAAGAACTGAAGGCAAGATCTTGGGCAGATATTTGCACACCCATGTTTACTGCAGCATTATTCACAATAACCAAAAGGTAGAAACAACCTAAATATCCACTAAGAGAGGAATAAACAAATGCACCCCCTCACACACACAGAGAGTGGAATATTACTCAGCCTTAAAAAGGAGAGAAATCTTGTCTTATGCTGGATGAACCTTGAGGACACTATATTAAGTGAAATAAGCCCATCGCAAAAAGACAAATACTATACCAATTCCACTTACATGAAGTAGCTAAGGTAAATTCACAGAAAACAGAAAGTAGAATGGCAGTTGGCAGGAGTCAGGGGGAAGAGGGAATGAGGAGTTAGTGTTTATTGGGTATAGAATTTCAGTTTTGCGAGATTAAAAAGTTCTGTAGAACCACTGCACAAAAATGTGAATTAACTTAACGCTACTCAACTATACACACTTAAAAATGGTGAAGAGGCTAAATTTTATGTGTTTCTTACCACAACAAAAAATTTTCAAATATATATATTTTTAATTCATACTCTTAACCAGGATGCGGCCCACTGATTCTCCGGTGGATCCTGCCTTTCTGAAATCATGCATGACCCTTTTCCTTGCCAGTACCCAGAAGCCATTTGCAGAAATATTCATCACAATGGGAGTTATCAACCAGCCCCAAGTGTCACTTTATTTCTCCGCAGGACGAAGAAAACAGAGGACCACGGGCTGGAAGGAGGCAAAGGAAAAAGCTCAAAGGGCCCATTTTTAAAACTCTGGCAAATCAGAAAAGGTGGGTGTACAAGGAAGGAGTCCTGATGTAAATGAAAATCTGAGAGTCCAGGATATCCTCCCAAAGGTCACTCCAATCCAAAACATGCAGTCAGAACATTCCCAAGCTCTGTCTCTCTGCCATACAAACACGTGTCTCTCCCTGGGTCTGAGGTTTTCCAAGGCCATGCACTTTTGCCTTCTTCGGCCCAAGAGCTCATTCATGGTGCAATACTGCCTCTCATGGAGGGAGACTGTTACTGCCAGCCCCGTGTTACAAAGGAAGGGACGGAGGTCAGGGAGCAGGCCTGGAGTCCTAGAGGTGGGAGGCAGTGGGGGCACCCACCACCCAGACACAGCCACCTGCACCGCTCCCACTCGGACTGCCCCGCAGCCGGCCAACGCTGGGGGTGCCCCGGGACACTATTCCTAAATACGATGCAGATGAAGGCCCCTGGGGGTCATATGGGCTTTGAGCCTTGGTCTTCTCATCTGTAACAATGAGACACTGGATTAAGAATCTCTTTTCTTTCTAACATGAAAAGCTCCGAATCATCTAAGTTGTCAATAATATCAAAGCTTTACTGAGCTCCACAGACTCAGAGTGTCGTAACAGGAGTATGAAACAGAAGTACTGAACAAACAGAAGAGCCTCTTACCCTGCCATCCAGGAGTCCGCCGTCTTGGACAGAAACAATACAGACACACCTGCCGAAGGAGACAGACCTATACCATTCCGAAAAGCATGAAGTAGCAACAGGATGATTATGAAACCACTTCTGACCCTCAGGAGGTAAAATGGTTATCACTCACGACCAAAGGAGCTCTGTGACCCCCTGAGGGCGTCACGGCCAGGGACCATGGCAGTGAACTGGAGTTTACCTTAGCAAGGGCAACCAGAAAAGGCAAAAGCCAAAGCCTTCCCCTGAGAAGTATCTAGAGGGCAAAGACCTGGGTCATTATACCACTAAAAATGGACACCAAGTGTTGGGAAAATTGGACAGCCACATCCAAAAGGATGAAACTAGGCCGCTATCTTCTATCACACACAAAAATTAACTCGAATGGATTAAACACTTGAACATAAGACCTGAAACTATAAGATTCCCAGATGAAAACGTAGGCAGGGCCTTGATATCAATCCTAATGGTTTTTGTGGATCTGACTCCAAAGGCAAGGCAAACAAAAGCAAAAACAAACAAACGGGATTACATCAAACTAAAAAGCTTCTGCACCAAAGGAAACCATCGTCAAAGCGAAAAGGCAACCTACTGACTGGGAGAAGAAATTGCAAATCACATGTCCAACAAGGGGTTAATATTCCAAACATATAAAGAACTCATACAATTTAACAACAACAAAAAACAATTCGATTTAGAAAATGCGCAGAGGATCTAAAGAGAAAATATTCCAAAGATGACATTTATATGGCCCCGGGGCCATGCAAAGATGCTCGACATTACTAACCCCCAGGGAAACGCAAAGCAAAGCCACAATGAGCTATCCCCTCACACCAGTTACAAGGGTTTTCAAAAAGACAAGAAACAACAAGTGCTAGAGGGGACACGGAGAAAGGGGAACCCTCGTGCACAGTTGGTGGGGATGCAAACTGATGCAGCCAGTCTGGAAAACAGTATGGAGATTCCTCGAAAAGTTAAGAAGAGAACTACCCTATGGTCCAGCTATTCCACTCCTGGGTACACATGTGACGAAGACAAAAACTAACTGGAAAAGACGGTGCTCCTTCCATTCACAGTAGCATTATTTACAAGAGCCAAGAAAAGAAAGCCACCTACGGGTCCAGTGCTGGATGAGCGGATAGAGATGGGGTGTATACAGACAGGGTGCAAGACCACCCTGTCATAAAAAGGAAAAAAAAAGAATGAAATCTTGCCATTTCTGACAACACAGATGAACCCTGAAGGGACTATGCTTGAAATAAGTCAGAAGAAGAAAAACAGAAACAGTATAACTTTACTCATGTGGACTCTAAAACAAAACAAAACAAAACAAAAAACCAACCAAAACCAAACTTACAGATTGGTGGTGATCAGAAGGTGGGGGGCAAATGGGCAAAGGGGGTCAAATGTACGGGAACGGATGGTAACCTGACTTTTGGAAGCGATCACTTCGTAAAGAATACAGAAGTCAAATTACAGGACTGCACACCTGAAATTTATATAATGTTACAGACCAATTTCGCTTCCATTAACAACATAATAAAACGAAATAAAAATAGACACCATGGTATGTTTGCTTTTCTCATATCACTGATGTGACTTCTTCAGAAAGAATAAAACACTGCATTATCAGCAACCTTAAAATGACTTCAACCACAGTTTAAATTTTAACCAACCATGCTAACTTAGAGGGCACGCTGATTCCGACTAGCCTACCGATTACAATTTCAAAACACAAAGCCTGCAGTTGTACAACCAGAGCAGTCTGAGAAGAGAGAATGTGGTCTCTGTGGAGCTACCAGATAGAGAGAAAAAGGTTCCATGGGCTTTTAAATTTCTTAATATAACTTTTTTTTAGACGAATAAATGTTTAAACTATTCTCTGAAACTATAAACATAACATACTGCAATTTTATTTCTGCTGAAACCAGAGAAATTCGGAATCTCAGTGATTCTTAGGCAGCCAAGTACTCTAGGACACCTGAGGTCCTTCCTGGGACAGAGAGCAGGTTAGGGAGCGACCCTCGGGAGGCAAAGGCACCTCAGGCAGGAAAGAGGACAAGTGGCCAGAAGGCAACCAGAAAAACCCTTCAAACAAAGGGTTGGAGCTGTAACTTTTAGGCTAGATTTCTGCAAATTAAGGCTGTCAGTTTCTCAGCTCAAATTACGGGTTACGCCAAGTTGAATAATTCCAAACAGAAAGGGTGGAGAATCTGTCGTTCAAGTCCACAAGAGAAAGAAGTGATTTTATAATCAGGTCCATTTCCAACGAATCGGAATACTTGCCACTTACCATGACTGGTGACAGGACTGTGTTTCCATTATAACCCTCTATGAGAATAAATATATTTTGAACCACTTTCTTAATTAAAAATTAATTTTTCCTATCAAATGTCACTACCTTATAAAATTGAAAAAAAGAAAAGAGGAAAATACCACCTATTATCACAACTTCCCAAACTTCTGTAGAGTACCAGTATGCTTTCTTTATACTTTTTCTCTGTGTATATGTTGTTACGCATAATCTGAGTAGCTATAATAAAATATCCATATTTGGTTAATATTCCAAAATCATCTATTGTGTATGCAGCAGAAATCAAGCACCACCTATGAACCAAACCCCACGCCAGGTCCCAGAAGTGTAACAAGACTGTGTCCCTGTCCTCATGGAGCTTTAACTCGGTTTCAGAAATATGTCCACAGAGCTCACAGTGGCCTGTCGAGGCGGCGTAAGTGAATGCAGGCCCCAGGCAGGCCCACCCGCACCATGGGTCTAAGGTCCCCGGAGAGTCCAGCGATGGCTCGCCAGTCTTTCTTCCTCCAGGGACACCTTGAGCACCTCTGCCTGCTGAGCCACATGACGACTCTCTACCTTGCTCTAAGAATACCAAATTCTTATTACTGGGTACATACGTGAATCAAACTTCCTTCCCAGCAGCGGAATTTTTGAGCGAAGGCCACCAGCTTCTTTCCAAGCACTGCTGGTAATAAGAAATGTACATGCTTGCCACACATCATTTCACCTACTTCCACATAACCAGTAAGTGTGATAAAGTCAGTGAGCTCCGGTCATTGCCACTATCACAGCTCTGCCTCTGGTTGGTAAACAAGATCATGAACAAGAGCACACCAACTTGTGGTAGCTGGAGGCTGAGCCTGCTCCCAGCGCGGGCCCGCCCTATTCCTCCCCACCGTCTGGAGAGTAACTTGAGTGGGTCCCCCACGCCAGGCTGGCACCACACTTTTCCTGTCCCTCCTTGGAGGAGCTGCCATGAGTTGGGCCAATCAGCTCCCAAACGTCTGGAGGGAAACACAGCCTGGATGTTAGGTCATCGGCTGCCTCTGGAGCTAAGAGGTCACGCAGACTTGGAGGCTGGTGTGACTGTACAGTGACTTGTCAGCTGGGGAAGCCAGTGTGCGGAATAAAGAGGAAACCAGAAGAAAAATTACATGGTCCCAAAGAGAGGGAGCCAGAGAGACTTCCGTGGTTCCGGACAACTTCTAGTTTCCAGCTCTTGCCCTTATCTTGATTTTTAAAAGCCTCCTTCTGATTAAGCTTGCTTGAGTCATTTTCTGTTTCTTGCAACAGAACAATCACTGACTGACGAAGTCTCATCTGTTTCCTGAGCATCCCCTGAACGTCGCCTATATGCAGTGGGCATTTGAGGACAGCTCAGAGCCCAAAACAACTTCCTCTCTCAAGAAACTAGAAACTGGTGGCGAGGCGAGAATAGAACATAATCAGGGAAAGCAGGTTGGTGATAACCAGATCTGGCTGAATGGAGAAGTGAACGCAGCCACAACAACCAAGGGTCCAGTGCCTTCTACCACTGACGGCCTGTATGACCTTACGCAGGTCCCTCTCCCTCTCAGAGCCTCGGTTTCTTAAACTGTAAAATCAGAAATTGGAAATTTCCAAGTCCTCATGTGCTTTTACTATTCTTTAAAAGCAGTGGACCCAATACCTCCTACATATCAAGTGACAATATTGTCAGAAGCCATCTTGGATGGAAAAGATCTGTAACCTCGCCCAATGTTGAGCATCTCAGTTAGGAGATGACACAACACCAGCACCATCCTGAAGGCTGAGTGACGGGGTCAGGGTGAAGTGAGGGCTTAAAGAGGTCGTCACCTCAAGTAGCCTGTGCAGGAGAATCTGGATGAGGGAAATGTTCTCGAGCTAGCCATGAGCCACAGGCGGTTCTGGAGCACTTGAAGTGGGCCCAGGGTGAGGAACTAAATCTTGCACTGCATTTAAGGGTAATTAGTTTACATTTAGGTTTAATTAGCCTTATGTGGCTACTGGCAACTATGGGAGAGCCCAGACCTAGAGGTGGCGACAGAGAACCCAAGACAAGCACGCGGCTCTCCAGCAGGGACACGCAACAGGGAAGGAGAGGCTTATTATGTCCAAGAGAAGAGAGGAAGAGACGGTGACACTGTAGGGGCTTGGATGGATCAGGAGGGTCTGTCGGGGCTGAAGTGTGGTATGCTAGGGGCGCTGAGGACAAGAGAGCAAGAGGAGCTTTCTGGGCGAAGGAAACGCCCGTGCAAAATCGTAGCTGAAGAAAGGCAGCATGTGGGTGGGCGAAAAAGCGCTGTGCACGGGCAGAGGGGCAGCCCCTGACTCCCGCACCACATCCATCCTCCCCTCCGTCCTCACAACTGCAGACACTGCACAAGGCGGCAACAGGCTCAGCCCAAGATCACTGTCTCCCAACCTCCCTTGCAGCTACAAGTGGCCCATGACATGGTTCCAGGTAAGGAGACCAGGCGGAGCTCTACTAAGGATTTCCGCAGCGGTGTGGCTCTCCGGATACAGAGGGGTCACCTTTTCCTCCTTATTGCTTCCCTCTTCATCCGTCTTGGAAGTGCAAGGGGAGCAAAGGTGGGGCTGCCATCTCATGACCAGGAGGCATTCAGGAGGGTGAAACAGGGAAATAGAAAAGCCCGAGATCACCCATCACATCAATGGAGCCACTGAACCAGCCGTGTTCTCACCGTCCCCAAACTGCTTGTTTTGTGAGAAAAACCAGTTCCTCCTTGGTTATGCCAGAGTAGCAAGGTTTCTAGTACATTCAGTCAGAGAATGTCTAGAGGACATTATATTTGCACTTAGAGGTGAGGGGCTAAAAAATGCAGAACCGGCAGGGCAGAGGAAAGCAGGGAGTAGGAGACGGAGGAGGCGTGGCAATCCAGGGACTCTGCTCTGTGCGGGTAAAATATCCGGTCTAACTGTCGCAGCCTGCTCTGCTCGGGGCCATACACTGCCTGTGATACACTGCAGCGTCAGGAACGATGAAAGAAACTTCTAGAATGTGGGGTGCAGAGACCTCTCTAGGGCAGAATGATGAATGCATTCTGCAAGTAACAATAGGAAGAGAAGCCACTTTATTAAGCAGCTCTGCCTACCTCTAACCTGCAAATCCCACCATCTGAAGCCTCGCGGGGCTAAAAAAGCCACCGGCTTCTATGACCCACCCGACACAAGGTGCCAGTAAGAGAAACTTCCCCTCAGTAACTGTCTGGGGAAGGTGATGCTACCAAAAAACAACTCTAAAAACCAAGCCCACTGAGGTAAGACTATAACCTCTCATCACCAGAACTGTCCTTAATCAAAAGTTCTCAAGCGAACACACCTGGACAGGAAGTGAACCACAATACCTCAACTTTCTGTGAAAAACCTATTATTCTCCCAAATGTAAAATGTATAGTTTGGTACCACAAATTATTTTCAGACTTATAGAAGGCCACAGTTAGAGCATTTCCTTATCAATAAATGTTTAAAATCTTGTTAGTGTCCATTCTGTAAATATTTTCATTCAGATCAAAGTGATAAAACAAATTTACTTGAAAACAATCCATTTAGAAAGTAGCTTAATGCATCCTTTGGCTTTATTTCAGCGTTTACAAAATGAAGGGCTCACCATGTGTGCCAACAGCTGTAATTCTGGAGCAGCTAGCTAGCTCACGTCCACGGGGAAGGTGTGGCTTCACTACCTCAGGAGATCCACGTTCCTTCATTTAAATAAATGGTATTAATAGAAACCATTCAACTAGGAAAATTCTAACTCTGTTTTTAAAAATTAGGCTACAATAATGCCTAAACTGGGTGCTGCATTAACAAAGGTTAGCACTGAATTCTAGAATCCTTCCAAAACAAGAATCGTTCTTTCACCTATCACAAACACAAATTCAAGCAGATGTTCCTAAAACTCAACAGTTCATCACTGGGTTTAAAAGACTGGATTCAGGGCCGCCTGGCTGGCTCAGTCGGTGGAGCATGTGACTCTTAATCTTGGGGTCATGAGTTCAAGACCCACACTGGCCTAGAGCTCACTTAAAAAGATAAAATAAAATATAAAAAAAGAGAGTGGCAGGCGCCTGGGTGGCTCAGTGGGTTAAAGCCACTGCCTTCGGCTCAGGTCATGATCCCATCGGCTCAGGTCATGATCCCAGGGTCCTGGGATCGAGGCCCACATCGGGCTCTCTGCTCAGCGGGGAGCCTGCTTCCTCCTCTCCCTGTCTCTCTGCCTGCCTCTCTGCCTACTTGTAATCTCTCTCTCTGTGTCAAATGAATAAATAAAATCTTTAAAAAAAAAAAAAAAAGAGAGTGGCTTTAGAACCAACTCGATGTGAATCGTGGCTGCGACTAAGTGTCGTGGGAGCTGTGGCCACATCATCCAGCATTTGCAGCCTCGCCGCTAAGGTAACAGGCAGGGCCACCCACGGCAGGAAGCCACCACAAGAATTACCATCCAGCTGCGTAAGAGTGCAAACACTTAATACTGAGTACATGATGGGGACAATTACAATGGCTACTATTAATATATGATTACTTCTATTGCAAAGATAGGACCTGTTGACTGCTTGATCATCTGCCATAGAACGCATTTCTAATTTTCAGTCTGTTGTTCATCTCACTAACAATCACCAAGGACTTTTTTTGGTTGGAGTTTAAATCAGAATAGGATGTGCCCTTGCCTACAAATCTGCAACACCAGCATCACCTGGGAAGCTGTAAGAAATGCAAATTCTCAGACTCCCCCAAGAATTCCATCTCCAGAACCACAAACTTCAGAACTAGGAACAGCAACGTGTGACTCCACGAATCCTCCAAGGGGTCTTAAGTACATTCGGTTGAAGAACAGCTAAAGGAAACGTCATCTTGAGCCAATGCCCCTAACAGGTGGCCTTCTGATACCCTCCCTGGGATTGGAAGAGCTATGGGAGCCCTGAGAGAGGCTCCCCACGCCCCTCGCCTTCCCAGGTGCTCCTGGGGGCAATGCCAGAGTCCCCTGCCCCTCCCCCAACTCAGCCTGAAGCAGGAGGCAGGCACACAAGGCCAGCAGGCAGGGAAAGCCTGGTCCTAGGGAACAAACCTCGCGCCCCCCCGACCCCCGCCAGGCCTCACAATCCTAACGGTCAGAATGTTACCTGTGATTCTGACCCCAGAGGAGAATGTGTTCACACCAGCTCACCCCTAAAACCCTTCCTTAACATACGTCCACACAAAAACACATGCATGAACGTTCATGGCAGCGCTCTTCCTAGCACCCAGCAGCGGGGAAGAACCCAAACGTCCGTCAACTGGCACACGGATAAACAAGATGTGGCCCTATCCTTACAATGACCTGTGAATGGCCCACAAAAAGGAATGAAGCACTAACACACACCACAACATGGTGAACCCTGCAAACGTGCTCAGTGAACAAAGCCACAAAGGACCACATAGTGTCTGATTTCATTTCCATGACCGCGCACGCAGTCCGGATCCAGAGAGATAGCAAGCAGATGAGTGGCTGTCTCGGGCGTGGGAGGCATGGGGTTTCTCCTGGGGGGACAAGTGTTTTAAAATTAGGTTGTGCTGGGCGCCTGGGTGGCTCAGTGGGTTAAAGCCGCTGCCTTCGGCTCAGGTCATGATCCCAGGGTCCTGGGATCAAGGCCCACATCGGGCTCTCTGCTCAGCAGGGAGTCTGCTTCCTCCTCTCTCCTCTCTCTCTGCCTGCCTCTCTGCCTACTTGTAATCTCTCTCTCTGTGTGTCAAATGAATAAATAAAATCTTTTAAAAATAAATAAATAAATAAAATAAAATTAGGTTGTGCTAATGACTGCACAATTCTGTGAATATAGAGATTAAAAACAACTGTACACACTTTTTTTTTTGAATTGTACACTTTAAATGGGTAGACTGTATAATATATGAATTATATTTCAAAAAGGTCATTTTTTTAAACAAAACAAACCCCCCGTCAGAACTAATCGAACCTGCCTGGCTGTGCTGTCCAGGTCACATAAGCAGGCTGCAGGGAAGAAGGCCACAGCTGTGGGGAGGGCCAGGAGGACAATGAGGGAAGCAGGCACCTAAGGCGCAGTATTTAAGGAGATCCTCATTCTCAGCACCTGTAAGCACAGGGTTGGTACTTACAGGACCCTGAAAGTGAGTGACTCTTCTAATTCTGTATGCAGGACGCCTTGTCCAAAATCCTGCCTGGATTTTGAGGCTGCTTCATGTTCGAGTATATCTACAGATTTTAGCCCCCTAAAAATATTTTCGAACTACTTACCATCCCCCTCACTTTATAAACTTTCAGTGGCTCTCTAGCACCTACAGATTAAGGTTCAAAGGTGACAAATCAAGCTCTTCTCCTTGGGATGGTAAGCCTGGGGCATACCTTCCCAGGCTCTGGAGTTAGATTATCCGGAAGGAGGAACTCTCGGACAATTAGAGTGGTCTAAGCAGGGATTCACTCCCAGGCCTTCAGATCCCAGGGCTCCCGGCCCTCTGCCCCTGCAGACTTCCTACCAAGCAGCAGAGGCTGAGATGGTATCTTTGTATCATCAACAACCTTAGCTCCAGCCTTTGCACAAAGTCTTAAGGATGGAGTGTTTAAACATAGATGGTTAATTAGGAAAATCTCAATCAATGCTAACAATTGTTATCATGCACAAAATTAGTAAACTAAGGTAAAAATCTTGGCATTCACCATGGCTTCCCAATGTCCATAATGATGGGCCAAGCAGCACAATAAAAGAGGGGGAAAATCTAGTAGCTTCAAACGACAGAAATCCATGAACAATCAGATTTCTGGCTTGTGATATTTAATCTTGAACCTGGTCTTTGTTCACCGCAGAAAAGCAAAGTTATATGAAGACTAAATTAAGAACAATTTTAAAAAGCCATGCAACTGGCAGAGACCATTTTTTTTTCTTTCTTATTTTACCCACGCCCTAGAACCCTGCAGAAAAAAGAAAACATGTCAATTTCAGAAGGTAGCTCTCCATTCAAATAAACTGGAAATGAGCAAGGAAGACACATACTGTAACAAAAACAAGACCAAAAACAAAATCATGGGGGAAAAAAGGGATTTCTGAGATTGGAAAGAATGCAGGCCCATCAAGACACAGGGAACAACACTGCCACCAAGTGGTGATGGGGCCCAGGTCACCCTCGGCCATCTAGACCCAAAACCTCAACTGGGACAGCAAACAGAATCCTCTGTGGGGAGTTTCTTTTGTGTGTGTGTTTAAAGAATTCGTGCCCAGGGCCCATCCCCACCCAACTGACTTGGCGAGGCAGAATGCAGAGGGGCAGGTGCAGCCCGTATTTTAAAACCTCCCCAGGTGACTTTGGTGCACAGGGAAAGCCAAGAACTGGGGATCAAAACAAAGGGTCATACAGATGTCACTATGATGCGTCTATTTTCAGGAAGGTTTTACTCGTAGTCATTCCACTTATATGATCCATTAAAATTTCCTAATGGTATATAAATTCTTGAAATTTAGCTATGTACAACACAAATCATAGTTCTAGAACAGTTTTTACATTTTGCACAATATAATCATTATAAAGATTCTGAGTATATTCCTTAGTCTTGCTATTAGTATTTAAAGATTTTATTTATTTATTTATTTGACAGAGAGAGAGAGAGATCACAAGTAGGCAGAGAGGCAGTCAGAGAGAGAGGAGGAAGCAGGCTCCCTGCCGAGCAGGGAGCCCGACGTGGGGCTCAATCCCAGGACCCTGAGATCATGACCTGAGCTGAAGGCAGAGGATTAACCCACTGGGCCACCCAGGTGCCCTGCCATTAGTATTTATATCTAATATCTGATCGAACAGACTTAAGCTTATCATAAATTAGACACAGCTACACTCACAACACAAAACCCTGTGAATGTTAGTTTCACTGGACTATTTGCTTATACAATGGGTTTCAAATCAATAAATCTTATCTATATTAGATGCATTTTCCTTTTTTCTCTTTTAAACAAGACATATAAAGTCTGAATGCTTCTATTGTTTGTGGAATCTGTAAACACACAATGTAATCTGAAATACTTCAGTGAAAGCTATCAGACTACCACTAAAATTGTTCCCTGGCACACAGAGGTAAATAAAAGGATTGTCCCCCTTTCCAGAGTCTGAAGTTACCTAAAAAATCACTTCTTTAACAACAAAGAAATATCTTTTGTATGATACACTAGGAGAAAAAACTGTGGAGTGTTTCTGCTACCAAGTACCTGGGTCAGGAGGTGACTTTCCGCATTCTGCAGCCCTGACAATGAAGTCAGAGCCCACTAAGAAAACAAACACTTGAACAGTCTCTGTGCCCTGGGGCCACCCAAGAGGCAAAACTTCTGGGGAAAAATAAGGGGGCAGGAAAGAGGCAGAGCACCACACGCTTGGTTTCATTTGGCACGTTATCAGATTTGTCTGATCGCTACCAGCACATGTCTATCACTGCCTTTTCCCCAGCAAACTCTTTCCTTCTCTAGGAAGCACCAACTTTCTCCAAAAAAGTCACTGGTGACCCAGATTCCTTGGAGGTCTGAGACACGTGGGTGGCTCCTTGGGTGATCTGCAGGCATGTGTAGTAGCCGAAAGAGGCACAGGTGTCCCATTCTGGGTCTAAAAGGTCCGGGCTGGGTTTATCATGGTCACTTTTTTTAAGCCCTTGCTACTCGTATTGGGCCAGCACCATCGGAATCACTGGGGTGTCTGTTAGAAAAGGAGACCCTCTGGACCAGAACCTGCCTCTGGACCAGAACCGGCCTCTGGACAGGCTCCCCAGAGGACTCTAAGCACAAGAACATTCGAGACCACTCATTGTACAGATGCGTGCATGTCTTTGTCTGCAGGAGGGGAGCCCTAGGCTCCAGCTTCAGAGCAGGCCCATGTGGGACCAACAGCGGGGAAGGCTCTAAAAACCAAAGACAGCCACCCAGACTTCAGCATGGGCACCCTCTCGGAACAGTGACGTCTGTACTCAGCCGTGCCCTACAGACGCAGCCCTGAGGGCTCCCAACCCTCAGCAGCTTTGCCCAGAGGAAGACTGAAGGGTGCCCCCATGAAACCATGTCTGTGGAGCTCATAGTTCACCCCGCTGACCTTTCACATACTCGCCATCCCACAAACTCCTCACCCGAAGAACGCAGACACGGAGGAGAGAGCATGCATTTTCCTGGGGCTCCTGGGGCAGTAGGCACGGGTGGCACCTCAAACTTAGAGCACCACTGAGGATTCGTGCGTTCAGTTTAAGCAACCAGGCAGCTTTTTGGATTCTATTTTATGATCTACCTGTTTGTTTTATTGCAAAGACATCTGCTTGCCAAGTCTCCGAGTACCAACTGGGGACTCCCCTACTTACTGGTTTCCCTTCAGTGCACTGGCGTACACCGGCCTGGCCCCTTTGAAGTTCAGGATGGGAACCAGCCCTCCCAGACTGCGCTAAAGTCAAGCACGGATTCTTGCAAGAAACCAACCAGTCTCTGCTGAGTTAAAAAAGTAAAACAGTCTGGGATTTGGGACTGTTTGCGCTGTTCCTACTAAACATATGTGAGTACATTTCTAAATAGAAGTTAACTGCCTACCTACTTTAGATGGGCCTCCAAAACATAAAATTCAGTTTCTTGGCAATTTAATTATTTCACAGAGATTTTGTATATAGAAAGTCACACGCCGCTGCATAAGCGACAAGCTGATCCTGTTGGCCACCTCCGTCCATGCGGCCTTCGTATTTTCCTCGTCTTGCACTACACTTAGAGCCGTGCTCCCTGCTCCCTAACTCGCTTCTGTCCAGGTGTGAGCCCATCTGTTACAAAAAATTAGGATACCAAAGTTACAGGAAGTCCTCTTTCTCCTTCACTTAAATCCCTAACACTAATACAAACACCATGGCTTTTAAATCACTGGCGGTTTGTTTTATCAGCATTTAGCAGAGAAATCACTGGCGGTTTGTTTTATCAGCATTTAGCACAGTGGGAAGAATCGGGTGAGGCGGTAAGAGGAGCTGCCTCCCTCTCGCAGCTTGAAAAAAGGCCAAAGGCTTTCCTGTCTAACTTAAGTTTGCGCTGCCAGGAGAGAAATACCAAATGGTCGCAAGGAGTCACTCTGAGCATCTGAAGCCCTTTAAAAGGCCCTATTCAGGGTTCCCAGGAGGCACACTTTCCGCCCGCCGTGCCCAAGCCCCACGGTGAGCTCCCTGCGGCTGCTGGTGGCAGACACCTGGGCTGCCCGCGGGTCCAGCACACGGGGCAAGGCAGGAGCGGAGGCCATGAGCCACCCCCAGCAGCACGCCCCCTGCCGGGACGGTCTGGCCAAAACAGGGACGCCAGGGCTCTAAGGCGTCTGAGAATCTGGAGGTGTCCCAGCTGCGGCGGGGACACACGCTGCAGCGCGGGGCCAAGCGGTCCCAGGGCACGGTGGAAGGCGAGATGATCCCTCCCCATCCCTCAAGATGGGGAGCAGACACTGGTAGAGGCTGAGGATGCCTGATTTGGGAGAAGAAAATTCACAGACTGATGCTGAGAAATCTCTCTCCCTTCCTGCACACTCCAGTCCCGGTGTGGATGCGGAGGGGGAGACGGATGACCAGAGGCGAGTCCATACATTAAGACACTCCGATACGGGGGCAGGATGCCTGGCTGACAGGGAGACCCGTGGACAGACGGAGTAAATCCCCAGGGCAGGTGCCGGCAGGAACGTCCTGTGGGAAGGGGCTCTGAAAGAGGAAGCCCCCACCCCGGGAGGCCATGCCGTGCAACTCAGCAGGGCTCCTGGCCGCTCACAGCACGAGCCTCGGGGCACAGGTCCCTGAGCTCCAGGCCTGCCTCTGTCGCCCACTAGCTCGGTGGTTTGGGGAAAGGGATTTAAGCCATTCCACGCCTCTGCTCCTTCATCTGTGAAATGGGTGTCATAAAAATGCCAACCTTCCTAAGGCGGCCTGGGAATTCAAGAATTCCTGTAAAGCACCTGCTATGGATAATGGTACAAGTGATTGTTATTATACCAATTCAGAATCCTAAATGCTTTTATTCTCTCTCTCCCTAATACAGAGTACCTACACTATAACCCCAAAATTCGTACAATATTTAATTCTAAATAAAGAGCATAAAGGACATGTTCTTATAGAGGAGAAAGAGAGAGTTAAGAAATCACTAATAAACAGACCTATGCCCCTGAAACAAATAATACATTATATGTTAATGAAAAAAATCACTAAAGAGCATATACTAAGTTTGTAAAAACCTGAACAATTTACTTGCCTTCCTTCAAAAGTCATCAGGCCTGTAAGGACTAGAGAAGCTGATGACAGAGATCATGAGTAAATAAATGCCAGAGTGTGTTCCAAGGAGATGAGTGCTATGGGAAAAGTCAGGAGGAGGAGACAAGAAACATCTGGAGGTAGGAGGGGAGGGGCCTCCTTGGAAAGGTGACTTTAAGCAATGACCTGAGGCAGGTGGGGAGGTTAATCAGGTCATGGGGAACAGCATTCCAGGCAGAGAGAACAGCCCATGCAAAGGCCTCAGGGCATGTGTGGCAGGAGCAAGGGACCCGCGCAGAAGCCTCCATCAGAGAAAACAGGTGGGCGATGTGTCACAATGTCACCCAGCGCTGCAGGGGGTCTCTCGGGACATCTTCCTGCAGGGGATGGGGCACACCCACACTAGCTCAGTACCTGGGGCCTAAAGAATCGGGGAGGATTATGGACTGGGCAGGGCAGGAGCAGTATCTGCGCAGAGGCCTGCTGTGTTCAGTACTGAAAGGCGGAGGTATGACTCGTCAACTTCACACTGCTCTCTACGACGTACTGGTCATCAGGATCAAGCTTCAAAACCGTCCCCAAAGGACTGGCCAGTGCTCTAGCACTTCACAAGCGCAAGCTATGTGGGGAAAGTGCTTTGTTTTTTAAAAATGAACACCTTTCTGAGGTCACCCAGAAATCAGTCTGGTTTTTAGACAGCAATTAATGCCCCAAAGAACAAGCTATAGTCAGAGACAGGAATGTGAGGTAATGACTTAAAGCAGAAACAGAGTATCCAGGTGAAGCCACATGAAGAAAAGAGTGAAGTGTCCACTCGGGAAGGAGGAGGTATACCAGAGGGCCCGGGACGGCAGGAACGCCGTGGGGGTGCAGGGCCCCGCAGCTGGGGACAGTGTATGCTCAGAGGACAAGACCTGGACTGGAGGGGACTCAGCCGTGACCCACAGGAGGGCGAAGGAATGAGGGCAGTTCGCCGGGGAGGAGTTTTAGAGGAAGTCGTGGTTTCCATGACCTCCTTCCTACCACCTGAAGAACGGGAAGTGGAAGCATACGCTGTGTGGCTTCAGACACAGCAGAGAGGCACCACGGGATGGAACGACAGGGAGCAGGATTTGGTTCAATCTGAGAGATTCACTGGAGACTTCAGAGCTGTTCTAAAATGGGACAGGCTGCTTCCCAGTCACCCACGGCCCTTACTACACACTCGGCCAGCACAGCGAGAGTCTCGAACCCATTATCGTTGCACATTTAAATACATTACACACATCACCACACGTCAGTCTCTATACCACCCGTGAGGTAGAGCCACTGCAATACTGGGGCACTACTTTTAAACCTCGAAACCCCATTTTTTTTAAATTAACATATAATGTATTACTTGCTTCAGGGATACAGGTCTGTGAATCATCAGGCTTACACATTTCATAGTACTCACCATAGCACATACCCTCCCCAATGTCCATCACCCAGCCACCCCATCCCTCCCCCCCAGCAACCCTCAGTTTGTTCCCTGAGATTAAGAGTCTCTCATGGTTTGTCCCCCTCCTGATCCCATCTTATTTCATTTTTTCCCTCCCTACCCCAACTCCCCACCCTGCCCCTAAAATTCCTCATATCAGAGAGATCATAAGATAATTGTCTTTCTCTGACTTATTTTGCTTAGCATAAAACCCTCTAGTTCCATCCACATCATTGCAAAGGCAAGATTTCATTTCTTTTGATGGCTACATAGTATTCCATAGTATATCTATACCACATCATCTTTATCCATCCCTCTGTTGATGGACATCTTAGGTTCTTTCCATAGTTTGGCTATCGTGGACATTGCTGCTGTAAACACTGCGGTGCATGTGCCCCTGCGGATCACTGCATTTGTATCTTTAGGGTAAATACCCAGTAGTACAATTGCTGTGTTGTAGGGGAGCTTTATTCGAAACTCCAGTTCTGGTGTTACTGCTGTTCTGTCATTTCTGCCACAAATCACAGCTCGGCTCCCCCTCCTGGACCTCCCTCCAGTCCTTTCCTGTCCTCTGCCCGCCCCATCTGCTAACAGGGTGCCACCAGGACCTGGGAGGAAGAGTCCTCAGCAGCAGGTCGGCCTCTCCACGGAGGCAGGGGAAAGGGAAGAGGGCGACAGAGCCATCCAGCTCCGATCCTCCCCGCCCCCCGCCCCCAGGCAGTGAAATCAAAGCCCCTGCCACTGAGCTCAGCAGCTCCCCTGAGGGCTTCAGGTAGCAGAAAGGCGCCCCCCAGTGGAGGGGCTGAGGCAGGAGCAGCAGTGGGCCCGGAGATCCAGAGGGACCTTTCTGTACCAAGGGAGGTAACTTTACAATGGAAACTTTGGCCTTGCGGATTTTTTTTCTAATCTATGAATTCTGAAAGGTTTGAAATAAAATGTCAGTGGACATATCATGCGTCCTCATCTCACTCAGTGTGGCAGTCGGCATAATGAATCCTCTATCACAGGGGAGAAGTTTTGACAGCTTGTTCCAGTTCACGGCTCCTAAGGGGGAAAGCTGCTCTGGCTCCAGCCTTCAGAAGAGGTCCCCAAATGAGCTCTAAATTCCTTCCTTAAGTTCACCTTCATGGCCACCCCAGACCCTCCCACACTAGGGAGGCCAGCTCTCTGCTTTCCATCTGTATGCAAGCAAGTGACCCCATGGGCACTGCCGGGTGGAATGCTACCCGAGTAGCATTCCAGTGGGGGGATGAGAAATAGCCAGTGCCCTGTTCTCGGGTCCCGAGAGACCACGTGGCCCAGGCTTTGGGGTACCGGGGGTGGTCCGCTCAGTGCTCTGGCCTCTGAAGAAACGATGCATCAACCCAACTCATTCACTGCAAACTTCTCCCAACAGTGCTGGCTAGCCCAAAATTCACCAAGGACCCTGTCAACTGCATCCGTTTCTTACAGTATTCCCAGACAAAACCAACTAAAAACAGAAGCCTCCAAAAAAGAGAAGGTGGACACACATCACAGCCCTGGCGCTTCGGCCCCCTGGGCCACACAAGGTCATGTTCTTGCGTGCCGCCCACGGTGCATTCCACTCGCCCATTTTATCTTGAGGTCCTCCAGAGAGGCAAACATGCCAGCACCCACCAATCTTCTGCCTCCGGTCCCTTGGACCCCGACTGGGAGACACCAGTGTCCGTCCGGGCACTTGCACACTTCCCCACTCAGACAGAGTACAGCCCTGGGGTGGGGCCTGCAGAGCTCCCCACACTTTCTCGGCCATCAGAGCTCCCCGACGGGTACAGCCTCCCAGGCTGTGCACTTTACAAGCCTGGAGTTTCCCACAGCCACCAGCCCAGCAGACCCCCTTGGCTTAGAAGTTCAGGAAGGTAGGAACTGGGTCACACGACCTGACTGTTGGACATTTCCACATGATCTACAAAAATGAAAATGAAATCTTTAAAACTAAACTTTCTAAATTGATACACAGAACTCAATTTAATGACTTAAAAAAGAAAGAAAGAAAAAGATCCCAGTGTATTTATAAGCCCAGTGTTTCTAGCGTTCTTTTACCTGCTCCTTCCTGCTGGGAAGCAATAGTCTAGGGAGCTTAACACCGGTGCTCCGGACCTCAGTGACTGTATCGCTTTACATTTGATACGTTTTCGGTTTCCAAAGTACTTTCGCATTCATAAGTTAACGTAATTTCATGCGATAAGAAGAACCGACGTTCACTATAACCATTTTACGACTCAAGATAAATAAAGTTATATCATTTATATTGCAAAGCCGGTTGAGCCCAAACCAGGCTCTTGTTTAATTTGGCAGAGGAAGCATTTTTTAAATTAAATATTAAGGAGAACTCTGGGGGAGGGAATGGAAAGGAGAGGGAGAAAGAGAGAGAAGCAGGAAACAGGGGCAGAGGATGAGGAGCACGAGGAGGCCGTAGGGGTCCCCCACCCAGAGCAGCCACACCGAATCTACTCTGCAAACTCGGGGTCGTCTGTGCTGCTGCTTATTAACTCATGCCTGGAATTATGTCGAGGGACAAGAATGAATCCCTGCTATGCACAACCAGAGGAACTCAAGGAATGTTTGAGAGGTCTACTGTGTTGCTTTGCTTTTGCTTTTGCTTTTGCTTTTTTATATTTTATTTATTTGAGAGAGAGTGAGTGAGAGTATGTGTGTGTGTGTGTGTGTGTGTGTAGAGAGAGAGAGAGAGAGAGAGAGAGATCACGAGCAGTGGGGAGGGGTAGAGGGAGAAGCAGACTCCCTGCTGAGCAGGGAGCCTGATGTGGGGCTGGATCCCAGGACCCTGGGACCAAGGCCTGAGCTGAAGGCAGATGCTTAACCAACTGAGCCACCCAGGTGCCCTNTTTTTTTTAAAAAAAAAAAAAAAAAAAAAAAAAAAAAAAAGTTTTCTGATTAAAGAGCATTAGGGAAAAAAAATACTTGCTGCTGAAAATTTAGGCTATCACTGGGCAGAGACAAATCTTAAGTTTAGAACTCCATCTAAACTCATTTTTTACACTGTGACTCCACACAGGAAGGCCCGAAGACCAGACCTGAGAGCACAATCTGTCTCTGGGAGACACAAGCAGGCTGCAAGGGCACAAGACGGTCCTCGTGTGACAGCACACGGATGGCCAGCAGCTGACGCGGCAGGGGACGTGACGGGCGTTACTGGGGCGCTGGGACCCGGGAGCACCTCTGCAAGCCCGCTGCACTGAGGTAGAGGGCAAACCCCCACTCAGATGGCAGGGGCAGGTAGCCAGGGTTGGGAGCGCAGTGGGAAGGGAAGGAGCCCCTCCGCATGACCACAGGCACTTGGGGGGTGGTCCCAACAGCTCAGCAGGGGCGCCACCTTTCAATAAGGCACTGCAGGCTGCTGAGTTCTCTTACACACATCCCTGGAATTTGAGGATCTCTCTGGACACAGTGCTAGGCACGGTCATTTGAGCTTCTTACCTACGGAGCTTTAAAATCAGGGGTGAATTGACCTGAAATCTCATTTCATCTTTTCCTTCACCTAACACGCTGTTGTTACTCATGCCAGAACCTCACAGGTTCATCTCCAGAGTGTACGGTACCTTCATATCTGCTGGGAGAGTCGCATGCTTTCTGTGGGGTTGCCACTCGGAGGAAAATCTGCTGCCTCCACGAGTGTCTCCGGGTCTTCACGGGGGTCCTGCTGCCATCACCAAGGTGGTTAGCTTTGGAGTCAAAGTCCCTGAAAGCACAAAATGAATGACTCATGACTGATGGGGAGATATAATCAGGTATTTTAGTTTGACTTTTTATTTTTAAACAAAACACTACATTATAAATTATCTTTGTGTAAGAGAACATAATCAGATAATCATGAAAGTTGAATCAAGCCCACAGTGGGTCAACACTCGTGAGGGACTGCTTTCTTATAGGGTGCTTTTCACGAACAGCACAAGGTTGCTGCCCTTAGTTTATTTCCATTGTAAAAGATATTAAGAATTATGCTGCACAGATCACTAGTTTCCAGTTGGACCTTTCTTGGCCCCACTTCAGGAAAGAGAAACTCTCTAATGGGGGCAATGGCACCAGGGCCTCCATCTCCCCCTTCCGTGTGTGGGAATATTTTCTCAGCACAGGTCTGGATCTCCACAGATGGCCGCAAAAATGAAAAAAGTTAGATTGCACAGAACCATCAAGGCAATAATTACACAGTCACTTGCTGGATGACAACTATTTTAACATCTGTATTTTTTAAACTACAAAACAAAGTATATTTATCAACACGTATCGTAAATATAGTCTAATTAGTGATTCTTCTTCCTATTTGCAGGACAACTTGGGAAAGTCTGTGTAATTTACACCCTCGTACACACCCACAGCTAAGGATCACCTTGACTTACAGGTCAGCCACCCTGACTTATTTACCAGAAGCATATGCTCACCCTCCAGAAACACTGCTATCACTTACAGAGCTGGTTAAGACTTTCTTGCATCTCCGGAAAACAACACATTAATAAACTACTCCTAGTCAAAACTGGAAAACATGAGGACTCTTTTTTTAAGTGACGTTCAGTAGGAAAGTATAAGAAAGAAGATACGAATCAATTTAGCTCAAATGATTTTTTGAGTGTCAAAAAAAAATCGCTGAAAAATCCCTGTATATATCAATAATTCAACATTTCTACCCAGGCTGATGTATCTAAATTAAACCCTACCTTTTCGTGTTCATAAAGTCAGAGGTGTTATTTTCATCTACAGGAGCCAGAAATTTTAGAAAATTTGGCACAGAGGAAGAAGAATGAAGTTTTTTCCGCAGGGCATTACGGTAGGAGATGCTGAGAGTTTGAGAAGAGAGTTTAGGATAAAGAAATACAAACACAAAAAGTATAAAATATAAGCTTTAAAATAAACACTTCAGTTTTCATGCTAAGAAAATTAAACCAGGTAAGAAATTAAAAAGTTTACAAATGAGATTTAACTTCTGCATTCAGTCAATAAAATTGTATTTTGAATGAATGGAATCAATGAATTAATTCAAAAACATCAGTCCATTCAGCTGTGCAACATAACAAGCTCCAGACATCCGCTGTATGACGCTGTGCCCATAGTTAGCAAGACTGTGCTGTGCACTTAACGTGTTAAGGGTATAGAGCTCATGTTAACCATTCTCACCAGAATAAAATAAACATAACAAAAAATCAGTCCATCTTCCAAAATGACTTTTCCTCTCAAACTGGAATAAAATTTTCCTAAATTCACGAGGACATTTCTGATTTGGCACAAATCGAACCCAGTTCTTGTTAAACTGTTGTGTGTGTGTGTGCGCACATGCGTGTGTGCGCACGTGCGTGTACACTGGGCAGAGATATGTGAAAATAAGTATGTACAAAATGGCTTGACATGAAGACCTGGCAAGAGTGATTAATCAATAGTAAAATTAATCGATAGTAAATTAAGTCAGTTCAGATGACAGACTGAAAATAAAACCAGAATCAGACAAGTGTGCGCCCGCACACACACACGCACACGTACACACACACACACACAAGCGGTGGCCCTGCGTTCTCTCCCTCCATGCAGCACATCCTCTCTGCGCAAACTTCCCGGGAAGACAAACGACACTGAACTTGCTGCGTGAGTGTGCTCACCTCTTCGGCACAGCATTCCCACTTTGTTCTCCACTTGAGCTATGTTTTAGGTACTTAAAAAAATTTGGCGAGGAGGCGGAGGGGTTAAGACGAGGTGGAGGAGCAGGAGCTGAAGACTGACCTGAGCAACTTTTAGACTCGCCCACAGGTGGAGGATTCACACTAAATAGCAATTAGAGAGAAGGCAGGGCGATTAGCGGGAAGAGGAGGGGAGCCGAGGGGGGCCCCGAGGGGACGCAGAGGAAACAGGCAGAGCAGGCTGGGCTGCTGTCTGCTTATTCCAACACCAGCTGTCATGGAGTCAGAGGACGGCTCTTCACTTCTCTTCCATATCCACTGTCTCACTGGCAAAGGTAGTTGTCAGTAAAAAAAGAAAAGTACTGTGGAAAGTCATTCTTGACCATTTCTCACACGTGTACGCACCCAATAGTGCTTTTTCCTCCCTTCCCTTTTTAGAAACTGACAGCGATTTGTTTTTCACTTAAAAAGCAAAGGAAAGCAAAACAAAATCTATAGTTTTTAAAATACACTTCTCTTTAAAACGAACAATAACCTGCCTTGAATTCAAGGTCTCATTCCTTGTGCATAAATGAGGAAAGAGTTCATAAGGAAGCAGAAAGCAAAATAGGTATGGTAGGGAGGGAGGGAGACGGGCATCTCTCCACCCTCCCCTGCCCTCCGTCCAGCAAGGTCCATTAGGAAGCTGCCTTCTTGGTGAGAAGGGAACTGTCCTGTCAGGATACCCCTTTCCTACCACCTCTGCTTGTGGGAAACCTCGGGCCGAGCAAGAGAGCTGGGACTCTCTAGACGGGAACGCGTCCACGATCTCAGAAGATGCCAGAAACAGAGGGCTGGGGACGCGGCAGGGTGGTGAAAGAGCAGCATGGGTTTTCAGGGTTTGAAGGACACGGCAAGAACCCCATAAACCCTTCAACTGTCGTCTCTAAGAGGTCATACATTAAATACTAGCTCCTGGTGTGCGTCCTGCTTTGGGATCATAGTTACGCAGCCGGATTCTTGAAAACCATCATAATTATTTTCAATGGCTGACTGGAAGCCAAGAGAGGGGCTCTGCTACGTCCTTCGGATGGTTTCATTTCTTCACTCAAAGCCTGTCAAACACCTCCATCCAGACTCTGCATGATCGTGCATGACCCCCTGATGCACGTCAGGCCCAGGAAGACAGCAACTCTACACAGGTGCGGCCCGTGTATTTATACACGGAGGGATTTTAAAAGATTTAGTTATTTTTAAGGGTAACTCTGGGACTGCTTAGGGTCAAAGTAATTGCCAAGGGAGCCCAGAAGGAGCCAGGAGGCCTTCTGCTTCCCTGTGGCTTGCCCATCTCTATAACCGGGAAATTCCAACTGCACATTCGAGTCAAATGATTAAAGTGAGTAAATCCGATTAGTGGACTCCAGAATTCTCACACTGCAGCAAATGTCTGGCAACATCCATTCCGGTTTGGTTACACAGGGCAGCGGACGTGCCCAGGTCACACCCAGCCCTGGGACCCCGGCTGCGGAGACAGCAGAGGCGGCCAGGTCACCGCTCACGCTCCACCGGGGACCGGATGCTGCATCTCCATCCCGGCCGAGGAGGGTCCCGGGTCTGCCGATGAGGACTCGCTGGCTCGCCCCCCGCCCCCCGGGCCCCAAAGCCGGCCGCTAGGTCCCCGTACTCCTGCCTCGCACTGTCGCGGCGATCACTAACCGCTTCGAGGGCCATTCCCCACCTGCTTCCTCCTGATGCCTGACCTTGCTCCTCGAGCAAGTACCAAGCCTCTCACGTCTACAGAGCTCCCACCAGAGGAAGAGAACTTGCCTTTGAGCATTAGCTCTTAAGCCCCTGGTAGACTCTGACTCAGGTCTGTCCCCCAACAATACCTGGGCTGCACCCCCGCTAGACCCTGACTCAGGTCTGTCCCCCAACAATACCCGGGCTGCACCCCTGCTAGACCCTGACTCAGGTCTGTCCCCCAACAATACCCGGGCTGCATCCCTGCTAGACCCTGACTCAGGTCTGTCCCCCAACAATACCCGGGCTGCACCCCTGCTAGACCCTGACTCAGGTCTGTCCCCCAACAATATCCGGGCTGCACCCCTGGCAGACCCTGACTCAGGTCTGTCCCCCACCAATACCTGGGCTGCACCCCCGGCAGACCCTGACTCAGGTCTGTCCCCCAACAATACCCGGGCTGCACCCCCGCTAGACCCTGACTCAGGTCTGTCCCCCAACAATACCCGGGCTGCACCCCCGCTAGACCCTGACTCAGGTCTGTCCCCCAACAATACCCGGGCTGCACCCCCGCTAGACCCTGACTCAGGTCTGTCCCCCAACAATACCCGGGCTGCACCCCCGCTAGACCCTGACTCAGGTCTGTCCCCCAACAATACCCGGGCTGCACCCCCGCTAGACCCTGACTCAGGTCTGTCCCCCAACAATACCCGGGCTGCACCCCCGCTAGACCCTGACTCAGGTCTGTCCCCCAACAATACCCGGGCTGCACCCCTGCTAGACCCTGACTCAGGTCTGTCCCCCAACAATACCCGGGCTGCATCCCTGCTAGACCCTGACTCAGGTCTGTCCCCCAACAATACCCGGGCTGCACCCCTGCTAGACCCTGACTCAGGTCTGTCCCCCAACAATATCCGGGCTGCACCCCTGGCAGACCCTGACTCAGGTCTGTCCCCCACCAATACCTGGGCTGCACCCCCGGCAGACCCTGACTCAGGTCTGTCCCCCAACAACACCCGGGCTGCACCCCCGGTAGACCCTGACTCAGGTCTGTCCCCCAACAATACCTGGGCTGCACACACCCCGTCACTAACAGATATGCCCCAGCTATTTATACAACAGAGTCACATGTGTAAACAAATCTTACTTCCGGTCACGAGGTGTCTCTGTGCTCACCGAGTGGTACCTCATAAGCTTCCTCTGGGAGACCCCCGGGGACCCCTGAGCCGGCTCCGGAGGCTGCGGGCCCTCCACGGGGAAGTGGCTCAGGGTGTTGGCGCGCCTTCGGAAGCTCTGCCGGGGTGACAGGGGGGCAGGCTCTTCTGCGGGGTGGCTCTCCGGGTCCCTGGACAGGTCATCCGAGGAGCCAAGGAGCCTGAAGGAGCTCTCGGAGGTGGGCAGGGCCTCTCGTTCACACCCAGACGGCTCCTGGCGGCAGAGGGACAGCAGGTGAGGCGTAGCCCGGGGAATCTCCTCCAGGGGCAGGAAAGCACTGTGATACATGAGCACATCTGATGACAATGCCATCTAGAGGCCACGGAAATACAGGGAAACAAAGGCCCAGGAAGTGCCCGCTTATTGGAGACCAGGTGCGAGGCTGCTGGACAGAGGGGGAACCTGCCCACACCNCGGGGGGGGAGTTTAGGGGTGGGGGAGGGGGAAAGCTGTTGTGGGCGAGCCATACATAACTCTTCTCCCTGTAAAAACTCTACTGTGCTTAGAACTTGTGTGCACCGTTCACACAAATCAAGACGTTCTTTATCTCTGCCAAGCGTGTTCATACATGTTCTAGCCACATTCGTAAGGCTCTCTGATTTTGATCTAATGTTGAAATTTAACTTGGTGATCCTGACACTAAAAGCTATATCCTATATTATTCTTAGAATATGAAGACTCTCCCTTTCGGCACTTATTGCTAGAACTCAGGGCCAATCGTTTAACTTCTTTCTGCACTCCAATTTTCTCATCTGTAAAAGGGTAAAGAGAAAATTTATCTCACGGGGTTTTAAGAATTAGGCAAGGTAATCCAAGTGAAAGTGCACTGTAAAATGTTATACAAATATAAGTTACTGTATCAGGTACTCAATGAAGCTACAGAGTGGGTAATCCCAGCATTCGTTGCGAATCATGACAATAATACCACAGCCTTTCGAGATGCACACTTTTTCGAAGAAATGAACTACTACTCGGGCAATACTATGCTTAGCACAGTGCCCAGGACAAGGCTGGTGGCCAATATACTCTTCTCCAATTGAAGAACATAAAATAGGGGGCAGAGGGAAGTGTATCGGCTTGCCTCTGATGAAACTTCTAGAAGGGATAAATAAATCGACATGGAAAGAGTTAAATGAAATGAATGCATCTAATGATGGACTGAAGAATCTAAATTCTATCTGTTCCGTTTGATATATAGTTGACTGCCTTTCAGATGACAGATATTAAGGATTTTAATTTTTAGAAATATATGTTTATTGAGGGGAGAGATTATATACATTTAATTCTGTAGGAATTAGAAAAAACTTAATTCCCAACATACTGCAAAATGTTAATTACCTTTAAACATAGCTGAAGTTTTTCATTCTTCAAGACTCTGTAGTTCCAAAGATCCTTTTAATGGTTTAAAATTTTTTCTAAGACAATACATCATAGCAAACAAGCCCCATTGTGCAAACCTGTTCACTTCAACTCTTATTAACTTCCTTCCAAATTATATGAAGGAGCTAATCCTTGATCTTATGCCTAAAAGGGCCGCTTGGATGTTCCTCAACAATTAGATGATCAATTTACTGGCAGAGATCCAATTACAGAAAATAGCTTATTTTTACAACAGTTTCTCAATCTCAGGATAAAAAAAGATGTAAGGAAGTACACATAAAAATATTCCCGCATACAATACAAGCAGGTGGCTTCTGAAAGTGGCACTTCTTTTAAGATCACCCTAGAAATTCAAACTATGTGTATCTTCCTCGATCTGGGTGCTTTGGAGAATACTAAACAAATGGTAAGACTTCCTGGAAAAGTCACTTGAGTGACACGAACTTCACAATATCTTTATTTGCAGTGATCTCGAAAGCCTCTTCCCTGTCCACTCCCACAGGTGCAATGCCTATCCTTTACAATTTAAATCAAAAGCACCACTGCCCCCATTCCCATGCTTTGTCTGGTTCCACTGATCCAAATTAATTTCCCTTCCCCTTGCTCCTGGGACAGCTAAGTTAACACCATCTCTTAGTCTAACTCTCAGGGCTCCTTTCATACTCGGATGCTGGTATTATTGGGGTGTCACTTCCCAGGTGAGCTCTCCTGAGGGCAGGGGCTTTGTCCCATTCATCTGTTAAACCATAAACTGTTTCCAAGTGTGAAGTCAACTATAGGGTAGAACCAGTACGTGGTGGATGGAGGTCAGATGATGCTCCGTCCCACTAGATTTTAACTCAGAAAACCCTATTCGGAGGATTGGGGTCTAGAGCCTTGTTCCCCAGACAGAGTCCACAAACCTGGAGCATCACGACCACCCAGGAGCTTGTCACGAGTGCGGCATTCCAGCCTTCCTGCCCCAGGCCTACTGAACCAGCAGCTGGATGTTCGCTGGAACCCCATTACCGGTACACCTGAGAACCTGAACACCCCCTTCAGAGGCCGTTTCTCAAGTGGTCAACTAAAGGTAGTAATATCAATCTCGTTGGTGTGCCATGAACATTTTTACAATAAAAAAGAACCAAAGAGAACAGTGTATATCACAGGTTGTTTACGGTAGATACTGTTTCGTGTGATTTTAATTCTGGATGTGAGTGTGCACGTGTGTGTGTGATCCTGTCACAATGTTAAATGAGTGTCTCACTGTTGGCCATGGTCTAAGCGCTCTGGGAGCCACATGCCCAGGAGGGAACTCAGGAGAACTAAAGGGCTGTGTGGTCAGGAATGGGCTCCCAGAGCCTCCATCCGTTGGTTGTCTTGTGAGAAACGACCTCTCAGGCTCTCAGGGCTCTAAAACTGTTATCGTGCTTCTTTGCTCGTAGAAGGGCCATCTGCTTGGTTGTGCAACTTTTAAGTTACAGAACTGCAAGACCCTCCCCCCGCACCGAGGAGTCTCAGGCACAAAACTTTTCATGATGAACGATATGGGGCTTTCTGGGGTCCTTTTGTAGGCTCTGTGAATAGCAGATGAGCACGACCCATCTGCTGACTTTGTCAGGGTGCCACAGAAAGGGAAATGTGCTTACTTTGCTCGTGTTACTTAAAGTGCTAGACATGGAGCTGTCCAGATCCAGGCTGGCGGAGTGTTCCTGGAGGCCTCTGGCTTTACTACCCTACATAAAGAAAAGCAGTCAAGTTAGGATCCCTTAGGCTTGTGCAAAGGCATCAACTAGAAGCAGCCTGGTCTATTTAAACAGTCTCAGAAAAAATGCATCCACTGAGAAAAGCTGCTGAGCACATATGTGCATTAAGATAATCAACATTTCTGGGGTTTTTTTGGTTTTTTTTTTTTTTTAATAGCGCAACAACCTAAACGTTCCTGAACACCTTGCAGATGAGTCATTTGGCAGGGACGATGGGCAGGAAGAAGAGACAGTCTGTTTATGAAGAAAAGTGAATACTAAAGCAGGCACGCTCAACACCTCTCTCCCTACCCAAGCTGTCACACCCTGCAGTACAGGGCACTCAGACAACGTTCTGTCCACTTGAGAACTCTCAGAGGTGGCCACCTGGTTTGTACATGGACTGTTTTTAATTATCTCTAAGGATGCTGCAAAATTCTGAGAAATACCTTCAAACAAAATACATTTTAACTAGAACAAAATTAAGCATGGTTCAAATGGAGTATATCATGAAATTAAAAAAAAAAACAATAAAAACAAAAAACCCTGTATGATATTTCAAGCTCCAGAAAGATGTGACACTTTCAAAGAAAATCAAACTCTGATTTCCTAGGAGTGCCGTCAAAAGTCATCCCCACCCATTGGGGTGGGGATCACAGAGCACGTAATTTCTTAGGGAGCTCCCAGATCGGTGTCTATGTTTCCTTCGCTCTTCCTGCAGAATGCAGTCTGCAAACATACCCGTAAAGGGCCAGATACGAAATCTCTTAGGCTCCAGGGCCATACTGTCAGTGGCAATGACTCAACTCTGCACAAAAGCAAACTAAGAATATAGGTAAATGAATGGATACAGCTGTGTTTCCAAAACTTTATTTATAAAAACAGGAAGTGGGTGGCACGACCTGAGTGCCACAGTTCACTGACCCACTACAGAGTCCTAGACACGTGAATGGCTTTTGAAGTCGTGCCTAGTGGCACTTAGGGAGGATGGGACCCACGCTTTCCTATATCTAATCTGTGCTCTTCACAGAGACTGGCCAGTGAGTAACATCCTTTTGGAAAACAGAAATACCATGCTATATAAGAGAATTTCTTTTACCCTAAACCAAGTAATAAACTGAAGTGTAGGTCACATTGCTCTAAGACAGAGAGGACATTAAAAAGGTTTTTACTCTCCTGTACTTTATAACAAATACTGACAACACCGAAGCAAAGAAATGAGGGCGCCTAGTCCGCTGGGAGAGCTCACGACTCTCGCTCTCAGGGTCGTGAGTGTGAGCCCCACAGTGAGCACAGACATTACTTCAAAGTAAACGGGGTTTTTTTTAAAGATTTTATTTATTTTACAGAGGGAGCGATGGCAAGAGAGGCAATATAAGCAGGGGGGTGAGAGAGGGAGAAGCAGGCTTCCCTCGGAGCAGGGAGCCCAATGCGGGCCTNGAGAGCTCACGACTCTCGCTCTCAGGGTCGTGAGTGTGAGCCCCACAGTGAGCACAGACATTACTTCAAAGTAAATGGGGTTTTTTTTAAAGATTTTATTTATTTTACAGAGGGAGCGATGGCAAGAGAGGCAATATAAGCAGGGGGGTGAGAGAGGGAGAAGCAGGCTTCCCTCGGAGCAGGGAGCCCAATGCGGGCCTCAATCCCAGGACCCTGGGATCTTGACCTGAGCCGAAGGCAGATGCTGAGCCACCCAGGCACCCCAATAATTTTTTTTTAAAGGCAAAGAACTGAATCTCATGTTCTCTTAAAAAGTGATTTTATCTGGTTCCATCTTACCAGCTCCCCCAACTTTACTAAAAAATAAACTTGTATGTATACAATGAATTAGACTTTTTTCTAAAAAAAAAAAAAAGATTTTAACTTAGATTTTCACTTAGATTAGGAGAAATTATGCTACTTACCCGAGATAAAATACTTTCTAAAGACTCTGTTAAAGATCTCTTTGCTTTGTTTTTCAGCATATCTAGTCTAAATCGAGTGGCACTCGGTGGTAACTCACTTCCAATATTCTCTGCTGCAATCTGTGAGGTCTAAAAAGTGGAACAATGAAAAGTTAAGTCAGTCACTCATGGCTTCCTTGCTTGCTTCCTTCCTTCCTTCTTAAAGGAATGATCTCTGGGATGCATCTTTTTGACCCCAGGCCATTATTCTGGTCCTGTAACCTCATCTCATCTGCTCCTCCAAGGCATGGCTGCAAGTCCAGAAAACAGTTTGCCTCAAAGCATTCCTCTGACCGCTCCAAACAAAACGAGGAAACGTGCTTGGAAACCACTCCATTAACAAAACTTGAGAGCTTGGGGATCTGTGGTCAGGGTTAGAGGTGTGTCACACACTAACCGGCCCTAGACGTTACTTCCTCTCTCCTCGCCTTAGTTCCTTCCTCTGTCAACTCAGACCCACCTCAGGATCTAATTCTGACGTGTGTTGTGAGAAGAAACAGGTAAAGCATGTAAAGCACTGAGCAGAGCTGCTGGTACCCAGGTGGATAGTGTTAACTATTCCCAGCGGAGAATAACTTACCTTTGGGGGAATTTCAGAGATTGAAACAGATTAAATTAATCAACGGAAGAATCCACTCCATAACCCTAAATCGATCCCTTCGTCGCTTTCTGTGGAGCTGTCTTCCCCACTTCTTCCTCTCCCCCACCTAAGGCTTCTGTCACCCCTTCCCCCTGCAACCACGCTTGCCCCCTCACTGACCAATACAACACATGCATCTGCACCCCTCCCCCCCAGCTCTGGCCAAGCGAACATGCATGTGTTGAGAGCAGCGAGGAGCCCCCAAACAGTAGCTGAGAGTCATGATCGCTGACGTCTATTGAGCGTCGGGTATGTTCTCAGGGCTTCAATATGTATTAGTTCATCTGAAGCAAGTGGCCTGTGAGAGTTCCCCGTGTGTCCTCAGTCTGCAGGTGGAGGAACTGAGGGGCAGCAGGTGAAGACCTGTCCAAGGCCACAGAGCCAGGGAGCAGCAGGGAAGCATCTCTTAGCTACTGTTTATTTGCCATGTTTAGTGGAACACAGTTTACGCCTCCTGGACCCACCCTCCATTTTCCAGCTACACAAAGAGCCCCGCTCCTGAATTTGGTGTTCATCACCTCATACTGTGTACCTTCATATACATGTATGTATCCGTAAAACATACGTGATGGTTTACATGAAGCTGAAACTTTAAATGAACCGATTATCATATAATACCTCCCGTAACTACCTTTTGTCTTTCAGTGTAGTTTTTGAGATTCATCTATGTTGACAAATGTTCTTTGATTCACTCACTTTAGAGTACAGTAGTTCACTGTATGACAAGGTAATTGGTTCATGTTCCTGTGCTTAAACACGGATTCCTTTGTGCTTTTACAAAGGCAACTGTGCTAATCTCTCCCAAACATAGCTCCTTAGCACACATGTGAAAGTTTTTCCAAGGTAAATACTTAGAAATGTCCTTGCTGGGTCACCAGGTCTATGTGTCTTCACACGTACCAGATGCAGTCAAGTTTTTTTCCCCTAAATGGTACTAATTCATAGCCACAGTTCACCTCTACATGGCATGGTCAGATTTTTCCATTTCTGCCAATTTGATGGGTATACGTGGTCTCTTGACTTCCCCTGATTCCTATATGATTATGCATTTTTTAATTTTATTTAGCTATTTGTTGGTCAAGATATTGTCTTCTTTGAAATGATGAAATCCTAATTCATCAATGAATGTCATACGTTTTTCAAGGCAAAAAAGAGAAAGAAAAGGCCCTGATAAGATCTACCTTTGGCTTCATGCGGTCATCAGAGCTTTACTTCTATGAGAACTAGAATGTGCATTAAGAGAATGACAACTGGCTTAGAAATTCCTTCAAGGGAGACCGTCATTTATCTTTGCGTTTTCACAGAGTACACGGAGCACGATCTAGACACTTCGCACTTGCTTGCCGGAGGAGGAGTGAATGAGCAATGATCCCCAGGCCGGCCCGTGGGAAACATGCACCCAAAGCAACAGACGCGTGCAGCAGACACTGATTAAGTGCCTGCCACACAGCATGCACCGCAGGCAGGTGCCTTACTCATCGTCACTGGGACTGCGCAATCATTTACCAAATTATCAGGGCCTGTCCAGACTTGCGACAGACTGCAAAGGGAAGGATCCACACAGGGCCCTCGGTGGCCTGCCCTGGACTTGCCCGCTGCCAGTTCTCCCACAAAGAAGTGGTGGGCTTGCTTTCAAGCTTCATACAAGTTTCCATAAAGTAGAAGAATTCTGAACGGATTGTTTGGATATATAAAGAAAACACTGGCTAGAAGACCAGTAGTACACAGCAGAGAGTACATATAAGAAAAACTGCACTTTTCCTTTTCTGAAACCAGGCCATAAGAATGTCTGTACGCTGAGTTCAGTGCTTCCTCTGCTCTCCTCTCCCACCTAACAAGATGCTTTCCAGATCTATCACCACGATTCTAATATAATTTGAAAATAATTCATGTTTAGAAAATATATTCCTTGTTTATTTTAAAATAAGCATCAGAAGTTTCTCCTTTGAAGATGATGCTGGTGCTTCGATAAGTTTACAATTTGGAGTGCTAGAGCGATTTGCGCCGCAGTCGTGAAACTGCCCAGCCCGCGACGGACGGGTGAACTCTGTGCACGGAAGTCTGGAGCCAAGTTTTCAATTCTGCGGCTACAATGACATTCTCGGTCAGAACCCTCCGCCCTGTGGCGCCATGGCGTACCCACTAGCAGCCTTATTCATAACCACGAGCACTGCAACTAGCTGAGGTGTCCACCACAAGGACGATGGGAGAAAACTGTGGGACTGGCCCATGGAACAAAAAGGAACAAACGACTCATATACGCAACAGCGTGGGTGAGGACACAAAAATGAGGCTAAGTGAAAGAAGCCAGAGCTGAAAGAGTACAGACTCTCTGATTCCATCCGCAGAAGTTCTATAACAGGCAAAATTACTCCATGGTATAAATAATCAAAACCGTGGTTGCCTGGGGGTGGGGGGGTTGTAAGGACTAGCAGAGGTCTGGGGCTACACTCCAGCATGAAAGAGGATGCTCTCTATCTTGAGGGGGGCCCGGGCCACCTAAATGTATGAAGACCTCAAAACTCAACAAGTAGTGCACTCAAAATTCGTGCAACTTACAGGATGTAAATCTCCAAAGACAACTGTGAGCAAACACTGCACTACAGCTAATTACATGCACGCTGAAGTGCATAGGAATAAAGAGCGCTGGTATAAGAAACTTACAAGTCATCCAACAGAAGGTGGAATAAGAGATGGACGGATAAATGGGAAAGCAAAACTGCAGAACACTACAAATGGTATAATCTGGATGGTGGGTATGTGAATGCTCACTGTGTGCTTCTTCCAACTTTCCTACATGTTTGAAAATTTTTCAAAATAAAATGTCAGAAAAAAACTCCTCTACTGGAAAATGGACCCAGGCCAATTGGTGAGTGGTTATATAACATTAGATTTTGTTAGGGAAGCTCCTTAAAGTGTAATGATTAAGACATTGCCCTTGGACCTCCGGCCCAATGGCTGCCATCCCCCACGTGCTGCTTGATCTCTTCCCCACATCCCCACCTCAAACAACGGTACTACACCACCCGCCTCAAAGAAGTTGTAGAAAACCTGGAATCACTCATGCAAAAAATTCAAACTCTGTCTGGTACGTGGCAAACAGTAAGTGGCAGTTGATTGAATATTCTTAATTTTTTTGCACCAGCTCTGTCCAGACAAATAGAAACAATATGTCCACTGACTAAATGGGACACTTTCTAACTTCATTACTTTACAGGTCTTTGCCCAAAGCGATTCTTCCTTTTCCTTAAGAACAAAACATCCTTCAGTTTGTTTTCCATGTTATAAAAACGGCTCCGCTGACAGCTAGGCAACACTGCCATTTTAGTCTGAAGAGCACATACAGCACCACCACTGGCTCTGAGAAGTGTAGCCCTGAGTCTGCGCTCAGCGTCTTCTGTCCACTTGAAGGCCGGGGGTCACAGAAGTTCACTGCCAAAGCCATGGTTCTACTCCTCTCTAGGTCAAGTCGTAACACTATCCAGTGTCTACGGGAATTTTTAGGTGCAACAAGAACGTAATGACATTCATGTAGTTAAACTGTTTGGTAGCAGAAAAGGAGAGAGAGCAGGAATCGAGTGATGAATCTCAAAGTTTTATCTCATTCATCTGAAAGTAGCAGCTGCTCTGAAAGGCCCGATCCTCAGAGCCTGAGCGGGTATCCAGTCTGGGGGAGCCCCAACCACAACTGGGGATCAGAGCAACTTCTTTACCAGCACAGATGGGAGCGGGCTAGGTAACAAAAGCTTTCGAAACCTCTAGAGAAAGTGCTGGCAGCTCTGCTTTGTGAGGCTTGGACACTGTGACATTAAATTCTCTCATGTCTTCAAATGGAGAAAAAAATTAAATCTATTTCTCCACTGGACTAAACTATGCCTAAATCATAAAGATACTTCTCTGTTCCCTAAATATCAGTTTGTACTTAGGTCAAAACTTTCCATCTGCCAAAAATGTTTCATTCCCCTCTAGCAGTTATAAATTATTTCAAAATTATCAATTTCCTGTTGGGACAAGTTAGAGAAGAAAATTATAACAGGAAAAAACTATTAATGGCACAAGGGGGGGGGAAGGAATGGAAACAAGAAAGGTAAGAGGTTGAAAAGAAGCAGAGAATTTACTGTCAGGTCGGCTGGATGGCCCACCCGAGTGAACTGGAGGGCACAGAACCCCCACGCTGTCCTGGGCGGAGGGGAGGGATGGGAACCGACAGAGGTCAGACACATGCACGGTGAAGCGGTGTTAGGGTCCCTGCTAAGAGATGCTACGGTTGGCCAAGGAGAGGAAAAACCAAGTCGGACACTGTACTTGAGCTCTGTGAGCTCAGGAAAGGTACATGACTGCCAGAGTCAATTGGAGGTAGAAATTTGGGGAGAGTAAAACTACATCACGGTTAGGTGACCAGAAAAGCAGAGGTGTTTACAGAGAGGGGCATACCACTGAGCATTAAAGCCCCTGGAGAACCCATCAGTTAGGCATTTTATAAAGAGACAATATACTGGGGTGCCTGGTGGCTTGGTCGGTTAAGCGCCCAGCTCTTGGTTTTGGCTCAGGTCACGATCTCATAGTTGTGAGATGGAGCCCGATGTTGGGCTCTGTGCTAGGCGTGAAGCCTGCTTAAGATTCTCTCTCTCCCTCTGCGCCTTCCCCACCTTCCCAATTTCTCCCTCCCCCTCCCTCTCAAAAAAAAATCTGGGGCACCTGGGTGGCTCAGTTGGTTAAGTAACTGCCTTCAGCTCATTCAGCTCAGGTCATGATCCCAGGATGCTGGGATTGAGTCCCATGTGGGGCTCCCTGCTCAGCGGGGAGCCTGCTTCTCCCTCTGCCCTTCCCCCCACTCATGCTCTATCTCAAATAATAAAGAATAAATAAAATCTTAAAAAATAAAAGACCATATACTTTTGAAAAATTAAGGATTTTTTGGGAACATCTTTCAGTGGTATTTCTCTACATTTTCTGACTTACAAGGAACTTAAATACAAAATGCACACTTGAAGCTCTACTGGTTATCATGAATTGACTTACATAGAGTTTAAAGGACATAAGAACATGATCCGTGACACCACGTGTATGCCATCCCAGACTCGGAGCTCCTCAAAGAACAGACCTGCAGCTAGCCCCAGCTTTAGACACAGCAGCCCGAGACAGAAAAGCTGAACAAATGTCTGTGACCAGAGGAGGAAGGCAAGCCGATTCCAGACCTCCACCCACCACTCGAAACAGAATTAATGCCAATTTGGTGTGTGGACAGCACGTACGCCAGGCTCTCTAACGCTGCACCTGACCTGTCAGTAAAGCTACCTTACATCCACGTAGTACTGACATTCCAAGGACCCTCCAGGCACCTTACAGAATTCTGAAGGCAGCGAGGCAAGGTCATTCCCATTTTCCCGGGGAGAGAGGGGAGGTGAGAGAGACAGGCTCCCTGCAGGTCAAGTAGCTTGCTGAGGCAGTATCTACTCTTAAACCTCATTCTTGAAGCTCTACACCAGCCCTCTTGCTGGGGGAGCCTGCTATACCCCCACCACGGTACAGACACCAACTTCCCTCACTACCTTCTAAGCACAGTCTAAATATTTCCAAATCTCCCCTACGTGTGCAACAAGTAAAATAAAACATAGGGAGAAAACAGAGTTCCAGAACTTGAGAAAATCCTCAAGATTCTGTTTTACACAACGTCCTGGTAAAATCAGAAGAAGAGGGAAAAAAGCCATACCTGCTTTATCTCCCCAATATGGATGTGGCCTTTTTGCTTCTCTTCATATAAACATCTCAGGAACGAAATAATCAATTCATTCTCTCGCTGTTCACTTCTTGGTCTCGATTTCTTAAAAAAAAAAAAGCAAAAGAATATATTACATTTATTTTTAATTGTCAACAAAACTGCTAAACCATGCCCTTGAAAATGCTAACCCCCTCCATCCACCCATTATAATGGGTGCTTTTACTCAGTCATCTCACTAGGGGGCACCAATGATCCTAGCTAGACATGGACACCAGTCTTCAAAAGGGACAATGGAGCCAGGGAGCCAGATTTATTAGCTTTTGACCTCTGATGTCCTCATACCAAAAATAAATATTTCACATCAGACAGAAGCACAGAGAGATATTTAATAAATAAGTTGTCTTGAAAACAAGAAAAGAATAAAATCTGTGTAAACATCCAAAGGTCAAGAGCCATAATGTCTCTATGTTTATAAACTTTTCTGGCTAGGGAACCAGCAAGGAAAATAGCAACTGGATCCATGGTCATGGTCCCACACATCCAATGTGCTGTTCAGCGTGAAGCACTTTCTGCAAGCCCCACAAGGCATAAACTTGCACGCAGTATTTCAAGGCATTGACTTTTTTTTTTTCCTTTCTTCTTTAAAAAAAATTCTCCCTATATCTTTTACGTTTCAGATAGGGAGTGGCAAAGCACACAGAACTAGAAATCAGGATATGCAGATTCTGGACGCTGCCTGTGAGTGTGACCAAAGACGAGTCATGTAATCTTAGCTTTCTCATCTGTTCAAAGAAACATTATGCACCAAATAACTCCAAGGTCCCAAATTCTTTGGATCTGAAACAGTGTTCATTTTTAGAAGACCATGTAATTTAATGTATTATTTTCTCTGAAAAATGAAGAAAAAAGTTATCCTGAAGACACACAAAGCTTCTAGTCTATAAACCTTGAAAGTATAGGTTTTTGAAGATTTTTATTTATTTGACAGAGTGAGCATAAGAGAAAACAGAGCAGGGGCAGGAGAGGGCGAAGGAGAAGCAGACTCCATGCCGAGCAGAGAGCCTGCCAGGCGGCAGGCACCGTGGGAGCCTTGGGACCCTGGGATCGCAATCTGAGCTGAGGCAGACACTTAACCAACTGAGCCACCCAGGCGCCCTGAAAATATGTGTTTTTCATAATGATGATTATCCATTTTCCTGCTTCCCCCCCCCCCATTCCAAACTTCTAGCCTGCCCTTCAAAACAAAGCTTGTAATAAATGAATCAACTATACAAGCATCTAGTCTGGATCAAGGCCACTCTTGGCAACCTCCTCTCTGAGCTAACCTAGAAACAGTGGTTTTACCCTTTGTGTCACAGGTTTTAGAAGCAAAGGTAACACTAACCCAGATCTTCCGGTATTCCCACTCCTTAAAAAAAGATCATTTAAAATGATAAGTTGTTCCTGTAACTCAAGGAAAAGATAGTAAATGATTAGAACAGTTTTTTCACTGAGGACTTCCTGTTCTTCAAATTTCAGATTTAAGGATTGAATATCTTAGAACAGATGCTCTCAATCTCTGTTCCAAGCCACAAACAAACCTCGATGTTAAGAAGTTGTACATGTTTTATGTAACAAGTGCATTTTTCCAAAGAAAGTTCCCATTAGATCTTCAAGAAAAGAAAGGGATAGTCACGTACCACAATCGCAACTTCACACCAAGCACCTCAAGGAGGTGATGGACACATCATGAGTCTACACACCCAGGAGGCAAGGGGGACGCTCCTTCACTGCTGGCGGGACTGCATGATGACCCAGCCACCGCGGGGGCCAGTTTGACAGCTTCTTACCAAACCAAACATGTTCTTACCAGCAAATCACACTGCTTCGTGTTTACCCAAAGGAGTTGAAAATTTACGTCCACGCTAAAACCAACACACAAATGATTATAGCAGCTTTATTTGTAACTGCTAAAACTTACAAGCAACCCTGATATCCTTCAACAGTGGATAAACAGTTTTGTTTATAATTTTGTTTATAAATTTTGTTTATAATGTGACACACCCATAAAATGGAATATTAGGGGCACCTGGGTGGCCCAGTCTGCTAAGCATCTATCTGCCTAGGGCTCAGGTCATGATCCCGGGGGTCCTGGGATGGAACCCTGAGTCAGGCTCCCAGCTCAGCGGGGAGAGAGTCTGCTTCTCCCTCTCCCTCTGCTCCTCCCCCTGCTCGCACTCTCTCTCTCAAATGGATAAACAAAATCTTTTTAAAAATGGAATATTATTCAGCACTAAAATAAAAAGAACTATCGCACCATGAAAAGACACGGAAGAACTTTAAATGCACGTAGTTAAGTGAAAGCCACTCCCCTGCAGCACACGGTAGGATTCCAACTGTATGACATTCTGGAAAAGGCAAGAGTATGGAGAAGGTAACAGATCAGCAGGGACCTGGGGTTTGCAGGAGGGGGAGGGATGAACTGATGGAGCAGAGAGGAGTGTTAGGGTAGTGAAAGACAATTCTGTTTGACCCTGTGATGGCAGGTACATGCCATTACATATTTGTGAAAACCCGCAGAACGTACACCACTAAAAGTTAAACCTAATGTCAACTATGGACTTCAGTTATTAATAATATATCAATATGGGCTAACCAATAGTAACAAATGTACCACACTAGGATGTTAATAATCAGGAAAGCCAGCCCAAGGGTAGGGGTGGGGTGTGAGAGGTTATATGAGAACCCCGTATTTTCTACCCACTTTTTCTATAAAACTAAAACAGCTATAAAAAAAATAAAGTCTATTTTTTTTAAAGTCTAGGAAAGAGGAACACAGAGGAATTAGGGGAGGGCTCTGAACAGACATCCAAAAGTTGGAACCATTCCTTCTTCTATAACAATTAAATATTTGGGGCTGTTCTCATAGAAAATGTGTATTTTCCTTGGAGAAACTGTGCACTTGTTTATTTCAAAGTCTAAAAATGCAGTAATAAGAGGAGACATTTTCTTTTCCTCGAAATATACAAGAAAGACGTTGTTCAGATGGACAGAAAATGAGACAAATGAGCACCATGTACTGTCACAGTCATTAGAAACTGAAGCAGAGGAGGAAATGTATCACTGAGGTCATGAAACATCACAGAGGAAAGTCACTAAAGTCAGAAATCCATATCCATGATGTCCTACAAGGTCAAAAAAATAAACCCTTCCTTCCTTAAAATAACTAAAAGGTGATCAGGGGCTACTCTTCCATTGAGTTCAAATGATTAGCAAGGTGTCCCACCACCCTCCGCAATGGCAACTCACCCCTTTCTACAGGTGATTTAATTTTACAAACATTCATTAGTCAGAGAGACAAGTCTGAGGAAAATAATGGGGAATCCAGTTGGATAGCATCACTTTGCAGTTAGAAATGAACTTGCTTGTAAAAAATCAATCTTGCAGTGTCAGAAGTCAGGACGGTCAGTCGCCAGGGCAATATTGGGGGCAATTCTGAGGAGCTGGAAATGCTCTATTTCTTCATCTTTGTGCTGGCTGGCAGCACAGGAGTTTTCATCTTATAAAAATTCACTGAAATACACACGCCACTGCTCTGTGCGCTTTTCTATTAGATTTCATTTAAACAAATACAAAACAATTGATTGCCTGTTAAAAGTAACAAAGTCATTCCTGCCACATGCTTCTTGACCTTCTTTCTATGAGAAGAACTGTGAATTGGACATAAGAGCGGCCGAAAACTGAATTTCCAGTGCTGACTGATGAATACCAGAATGCTCAGAGTCTACGGTCGTCGGAGGCTACTACTTAAAATGGCAATGCTCGGGGCGCCTGGGTGGCTCAGTGGGTTAAAGCCTCTGCCTTCAGCTCAGGTCATGATCTCAGGGTTCTAGGATCGAGGCCCGCATCGGGCTCCCTGCTCAGCAGGGAGCCTGCTTCCTTCTCTCTCTCTGCCTGCCTCTCTGCCTACTTGTGATCCCTCTCCCTCTCTGTGTCAAATACATAAATAAAATCTTTAAAATAAAATAAAATGGCAATGCTCACTTGGACACTACTTTCTGACATCTTTTTACAAAGTTACAATCAAATCTTACAGAAAATAATTTTAAAGCCATGGAAAACCCAACAAAGTCGATATTCTTCACAAAGGAGGGGAAGAGCTCCTCTATTAATCTTTAAAACTTGTGAAAATCATGTTCTTTAATCCATTATTGACCCCCACTAAGTATGAATCGACTTCATTTCTTTACTCAGTGTTAATTCAGCCATTCCCTGAAATACCCTCACTCAGCAGGAGAGAGTTGGACTTGTGAGGCGTCTCCTCTACTGGCCCCACTTGGGCTGGAAAAGCACTGCAGGGACCGACCACCGGACGCCACAGGCCGCCTGCACAGCTGCACAGTGAGATGTGCCTGAAGACTGTACGTTTCAGAAGGTCGTCAATTAAACAGTGGCTCCGAAGTGTCACAAGTCCCTCGAAAAAAGGGTTCACAGGCCCCCAGGCTCATCTGGCACCAAGTTCTCTCAGCGTGCTCAAAGTCAGCTCACACGCTGCAGCGACAACCTCCTGCGACACGTGTGGAGCCACTGCGATTTCTGCTCTTCATGTCCTGTGTGGTCTGCCCTTGTTTCTCTGCATTTAGCGTTTATTTACAAAAACACTGAGTATGTATGCTTTAACTAAGTAATCATGAACCATTAATTTCAATAGTAATTACATTTGTCTTATGAAGATCTGCCCTTGGAGAGCTCTTCAGAAATAAATTACCCTCCAGGAAAACTGTACAAAGGAACGTATTAACCTTCCTGTTTACAAAAGGGCTCTTGACACTGCAAAGCTAACTTTTTATGATCTTTTTGAAAGGTATGATTTTCAAACACATTAGCAGGTGCTGCTACTTAGAAAGAAACCTGGTTTATAAAATGTTTTCTAAGAACCAAGAATGGGGTCACCTGGGTAGCTCAGTCGTTAAACATCTGCCTTTGGCTCAGGTCATGATCCCAGGGGTCCTGGGATTAAGCCCCACATAGGGCTCCCTGCTCGGCAGGAAGCCTGCTTCTCCTTCTCCCACTCCCTGCTTGTGTTCCCTCTCTTGCTGTCTGTCTCTGTCAAATAAATAAATAAATTCTTTAAAAAAAAAAAATTCTTTAAAAAAAAAAAAGAACCAAGAATGGTCACTGAAAATAATTCAATGAAACCCTCAAGCCATTAGAAGAAGAGATTTATGTCAAATGTTATCACGTAAGGAAGAGCCACACTTACAATGATGGAGGACAAAGTAAGAGCTGGCTTTTCACACTCAGTGTCACTTCCCTTTGGTCTTTAAGCCAATCGAGTTACAGAGCCTTCTAGAACAACTCATATGGGCCCCAAGATACGAACTGCATGCATTTAAAAACAACAGGAGGAAAAAAAAAACCCTGTATCATCACTTTTCTTTAAAGTCCCTTGTCCATAATGCACTGGATGTCTAAAAACTTACATGGGTCAAAGGGAATCTCAGAATCACATCCGTTAGGAATTTCTCACTGCTGAAGAACACTTTATTACCTATGCTGAATCATCGCACTGTTTTGGGATGGCTACACAGTGCTGTCTAAATCAAAAATAAAACACACATTAGGGGAAGAATGTGCATCTCCTAAGCTTGCTGCAAAGATGTTCCCCAAAGTGGTTTGATAACACTCGACTAGCAAGCGGACCGGCATCCTGGGAAAAGCCCCCGGCCTCCACCATAAATGCATTAACAGTCAGAAGCAAACTGTCCACTTACGAATTCCAAGTTCAAATGACACTAAGTTTTTCTGAGTACTGTTTACTCACAACTCTAAAGATCCTTTAAGATAAAACAAAGTAGCCTGACTCAAGTCGATTCAGAAAAAAACAAGAAAATTTAAAGGCAACTGGAAATTGTGAAAACTACATTCTAAGCCACTTATGAAACTGAAAAACCTTCCATTGCTTTCCTTTTCCGAACATGTGTCACTCCTGCCAGAAAACAGACCAGGGGCCTGTGTCTATAGCCCCACACCCAGTGAGGACGCGGAGAGAACTCGCCATCCAGAGCTGACGGCCTTCTCGATCGGGTTAATGACTCCTCTGCGGGACCCCCGCCGCCCTCCTCCCCGAAAAACAAGATATTTATTCTTCGTCCTGATGTGCTCTCCTCCCCCCAAAAGTGCCAGGAAACCATAGAGAATGCCCCTCGGCCAAAGCGGCCCCAAAATCTGCGATGAGCTCATTGAAGATTCCTAATGAACCCAGTCCAGGCATGCCAGCACATGCAGCGTGGTTTCCCGAGCGACGCGGCATCTGCGTGCGGGGACAAGAGCGAGCTTCCAGAACACCGTCGAGCCTGGCTCTAGCTGTGTATTTTGTTTTTACATTGAGGTTTGATATATAGTTCTAAGTAGATAACATCAAGTCCATTCCTTTCCAACACTGAGGAAGAAGGCAGGAACAATTAATGACCAAGCTCACGTACGAAAGTCTCTCTCTGCCCACTCCCACACTCTGGGGCTGGAACCCCAAGCAGAAAGGGGTTGGCAGAGGCTTCCTGGGAGCAGAGGAGTGCTTGGGGACCAAAGTCCACGTCTTCCGTCTCCTGGGCGGAGGGCTCTTTCCACTCTGCAATTTCCTTTCTCTGATCCCAAAATATATTTTAAGGCAGCACTTTCCTGGGTTAGTCGTGTTACACCGTGAAAAACAAGACCCGGTGGGAGTCTGCCATCCAACCTGGCCCCTGCCCGGGGCTGGTGAGCCTAAACCAGGAGGAACTCGGGGCCACTTCCTCCGAGCCGGGACAGCTCTGGTTTGCCATGTTTCATATGTACCATCTCATGCCTAAGCTGCTCAGCTCTGCTTTCAGTCTAGCGATCAGAAACTCGTACTCTACCTGAACCTCCTCAAAAATAGTTGCTTGCTCCTGATTAGTTAACGTCGTCAGGTGCTTCTGGAGTTCTAGTTTGGTTTTGGAAGAATTCATTCCTATTAAGAAACACAAGAGAGAGACATGAAAACACGCTATGGAGGAGTTACAAGGCAGAGTAAAACTCCCGTACTCAGGCTTCTGACGTCCTTACCCACGTACTCCAGGCTTCTGAAGTTTCCTGGACACGCTATTCAGTAACAACGTTCACGATGGCCACGATGACAGATAACATTTTTTAGCTGCACCCTCCTGTGCCAGGCATGGTCTTACATGTTAGGCCTGCCTCATTTAACACTGAGAACAATCGGTGAAGACGATCCAGTGAGCCCCATTTTACACTGGAGGAAACCGAGACCCAGAAAGCTGATGTGATCGCCAAAAGACCACCATGCTGGGCCCCACCCCGGGTCCGTGCGGTTCCGAATCTTTCATTTCTCCACCACTGCGTGTTAGAACACCTCACACAATCAGAACACCGTCCTCGGAAAATAGATTTGCATGAGTGTTTATATATAAACTGGACAACTCAAGGAAAAACAACTACTGCCCCGTTTGAAACATGTTCGCAGAAAACGGATTCACGTGGCTAACAACTTTCGTTTTACCACCACTTGCTTCTTACTAGTCTTAAGCCCATCTAATCACCATTACCGAGGATTGTGAGGCAAAGTTATAAAGTCACAGTCTTAGTGCCAATGAGAAGCTGATACTTGGGAAAGTTGTTTCTCCACACAAGTAGGGCTTAGATCCTGTTTTGCCTTTTCTTGGTGCCCGAGAGAAATGTCACACATGCTGAGAAGACTTAGAAAGGATCTGCTGAGCAGGAAACTGCCGCCCAGTACTTTCTTTCTTTTTTCTTAAGATTTTATTTATTTATTTGACAGAGAGAGAGAGATTACAAGTAGGCAGAGAGGCAGGCAGAGAGAGAGGAGGAAGCAGGCTCCGTGCTGAGCAGAGAGCCTGATGCGGGGCTCGATCCCAGGACCCTGAGATCATGACCTGAGCCGAAGGCAGAGGCTTTAACCCACTGAACCACCTAGGAGCCTCCGGCCCAGTACTTCCATCCCGAGGGCGGCCCTCACCCCCACACCTGCTGCAGCTCCCTTCCCTCCCGAGGCTGAGGCCCCTGAGCCGCTGGGCCGGTGCTGGGCCCGTGCTGGGCCTAGAGAACCCTAGGAAGGCATCTACACGGCAGAGGACACCTCTGAAGTCCAGAGCCGGGCCTTGGAAACCAAGCCTCTGTCTGCACTAGCTGGTTGCTGAGGTCCAGAGAAGCCGGGTGACTTGTCCGAAGTCAGGAGGCTGACAAGCAGCCCCGCCGCCTCCCCACCCCCACGCCAGCCCCCCGGGGCGGGGACAAGATGACCACGACAAGGACGCAGAGCCCCCACCCTGCTCACAGTCCGGTCGGAAGCTGCGGCCCCTCCTCCAACCACAGGGGCCATCTCAGCTTCCAGGAGCTCCTTCCCCCTGCCAGCCCCCACCCCCTTATATTTTGCCAAGAAAATCCAATAAAAATAAAAGCCAACACTTCTGAAGTGACGGCCCTGCCACAACACTCAGCGCTACGTGCATCACCTCAACCCTCCACACAATCTCTTAGAGGGCACCATTCTTAGTAATTCCAGTGTATAAATGACGAAACTGAGACACAAGCAAAGTCCAGTATTTTGTCTAAGGTCATCGGCTAAGTAAGGGATGGAGCTAGACTCTGAACCGGGTCCGTTCACCTCCACGGCCAGCTCTTGAACTCTCGGCTGCCTCTCTGCCCAGAGAGTCCAGTCGCCTGACCCACGGGTGGCTTCAGTACTAAGGTGACTGCAGAGGTGGTGAAAGGAAAGGACTGATGGGTTCTGTCTGAACGTAATTCAGGTATTCTTCCGGCAAGCTGGCAGGTCATAGAAGCCAGGGCAACAGAGAGATGGTTTCTTACTGCACTAACTACTTAAATGTTGGATCAAAAGAGTGTTTAAATTTATGAGTGAAATGAGCAGCAATCACTAACCGAAAGCCTCTCCGCAGGTCCCTGACGCAATGTCATAAGCATCCTATCTGGACATACGTGTACTGTCTGACGAGACACTCACATGTGGAGAACCCCTGAGCTCTAAGGAAAGTTTGACCAATTTATACGACTAACAGCGTAACAGACTAATTCCACAGTGGACTACACTTCTAACAGTGAAGCCTCAGTCCAGACTAGTCTTCACAACCAGTGGGTGTGAAGAGACTCTTAGGCAAGTTTTATCCTTGCCCTCAGGATGCCTCACCTCAGGAGGTCCCTCCTGCCCCCCTCAAACCGGAGGGGAGGTTTCTGACCCCTGCCACCCAGGCTCCCAGGCCTGGCTCTCCACTCTGCATTTACAGTGAACCTTCCAGTGGCTTCTCAACACCACCAGCCACTGCTGGCTGGCTTCTACAGCAAGAAGGTGGCACCACCCCCACCCCCCGAAGCCGAAAGGCTTTACAGGGGGAAAGGGATGCAAGGAACAAGAGAAGAAGGTAAGCAGAGTCAAGGGCATTCCAAAACTATGATCCCTCCAACGCCGCTGATAGTGAGGCCGCCTTCACCCTGTCGGTACAGAAAAGGGATCTTATTAAGGGAGCTCTGATGAACAGCTTTGCTCGGCCAGAGGCAAATTTACTTAGACGGCAAAAGGAAAACTCAGCTCAACTTTCTTTCCTTTTCAGTGGACATATAATTCATTCTAGTAAATCCCAAAATGTTCTGCCCAACTTTAAAATAAGCAAAATGCTAATAAACCATGGCTAGGGGTTGATCAGATTTCAAATTCGGGCCCGAGCAAAACTGCACGTCTTACATGTTGTGAGTGGTGTGTCCGTCCTTGGTAGGCAGAGTCTATGTATTCTTTTATAAATCCTGGCGGCATAACCTGACTATATCAATTGATTAAGAAAACAGCCTTTAAGTCTTTCTTTTTGTGACCTTGTCATTGGTCCTCTCCCCAGTATGTGGAGTTCCTGGTCGGAGCCTGACTTCCTATTAGAACTACTCTTATGGGACCATATAATGAGCTTTCATAAACCACTTCATTCTACTTATTAGGAATGCATTATAGCAAAGAGCAAGGGCCTCAAAGTGTTCATAAAACTAGCATCTCCCCAACACAGGACACGTCTCCTGTACTAAGAATGCCTGTAATACTGTGCCCTCTATACTTAAGAAATGCCCCCCATCAGGCAGGCAAAACACCAGCCTCCTAATTGGGCTATCAAGAATGTTTCTACATTAGCAGAGCTTTCTGCTTGGGTTTTATCAGGTAAAAAGATGAATTAAATAATAATTTCAAAATACAGCAGCAAAATCCCTACCCGGACTGAACTTTTCAGCTCTCACTTTCTGAAAGCTAAGCCAGACCACAGAAAGATTTATCGAGTAGAACTCTGGAACCCTTCCAGTCCCTGCAGCTCACGGTCCGCTTTATCTTCAAGGCCAGCGTTGTTGTTGGCTTCTTAATAAGCTCTTAAGGGACATTTCTGTCATCGTTTCCCTTATCTTGACAACCACTAAGGGAAGGGTTAGTGATCCTTTCAGGGGAGATCTCTAGGTAAAGCTCAACTTTTCTCCTTTCCAGCTACATTTTGTATAATGTCAGCAAATAGTAACAATTAGGGAAGCACAGTTGAAAATATTAGTCATTTTGATTCATTTTAAAGAGCACTATAATGCCAGCAAATGAACCTTTGAAATTTAAGGTGGTAACTGTCAGTTTAGTTCATTTAAAAAGGGAAAGCAGATACCACTGCACCCGTTAGGATGGTTATCATTTTAAAAAAGAAGAGAGAAAGTAACACGTGTTGGCAAGGATGGAGTGAGACAGGAACCCCTGTGCACTGCTAATGGGAATGTAAAATGGTGTAGCTGCCGTGGAAAATACGATGGCAGCCCCTCCAAACAGTTAACACAAAATTACCATATGACCCAGCAATTCCACTTCTGGGTATATTCCCCAAAGAACTGAAAACCGGAACGTGAAGAGATATGGTACACCAACCTTACAGCAACATCATCCCCGACAGCCAAAAGGTGCAAACAATTCAAATGTCTATGGACAGATGACCAGATAATGTGGTTCAGACACACACACGGATACTAGTCTGCCTTAAAACGGAATGAAATTCATGCTACAGCGTGAAAGAACCAAGGAGATGTTATGCTAAATAAGCTAGTCACAAAAGGACAAAAGCTGCATGATTCCACTGAGATGAGGTGCCTGGAACCCATCACACTCAGAGACAGAAGCAGACTGGTGGCTGCCAGGGGCCAGAGCAGGGGGGCTGGGGAGTTCCGGTTTAATGACTTTCAGTTTGGGAAGATTAAAAAGCTCCAGAGATGGATGGCGGTGATGGTCTCGATGGGAGTGTACTTCACGCCACTGGACTGTCCACTTTAAAAGGTTAAAATGGTTCATTTTGTATGATGTGTACTTTTACCACAATTATGAAAAAAGGGAAACAAAATCTAAATAGTATAGTGTTGGGCGCCTGGGTGGCTCAATGGGTTAAGCCTCTGCCTTCGGCTCAGGTCATGATCTCAGGGTCCTGGGATCGAGGCCCGCATCGGGCTTCCTGCTCAGCGGGGAGCCTGCTTCCTCCTCTCTCTCTGCCTGCCTCTGCCTACTTGTAATCTGTCAAGTAAATAAATTTTAAAAAATAATAATAAATAAATAAATAAATAGTAAAGTGTTTTTTTCTACCCAAGTAGAGCTTATTAGAATTATTGTAGGGACATGGGAAATGATCAAATCTGGAATTTGTGTGTGTGTGTGTTTTACAATAACATGGGTTGTTTAAATCCTGTGACTCCCTTCAATCACAAAGTTTTAGAAATCCTCCTATAAATGGAAAAAAATGAACAACCAAAGAGAGAAGAATGAACCCCTTCAGTGCTGGGTTCCCTCAGAGGATCATCATGGCGGGTTTACCCTGGTTCTCTTCCCCTCGCCCCTGCCTCCCCTGCAGGCCCAGAAACGGAGCATCTCTCTTCCCACCTGAGGAAGATTCCTCCCCTCGTTCAGGAGGGGTTTCCTTTCCATTCTGACCCACCGGGCCCCTGTGGCTCCGGATCTGCTCGAACCTCCCCGGCTGTGCAAAGCTGGGTCAGCTGGCTCTTCCCCCAGCAAGGCTGTCCCCTGGGGGGTGGCTTTGCCGGCAGGTCACAGGGAGGGCTTTCCCACAGGGGCAGACTCCTGGACTCACACACTAGTTTCCTCCTAGACTTCACGAGTGCTCAATGTACTTATCCCTAAAACGTACAACTCAGCAATCCTCTCTCCTCCCGCAGGTGAAATCGCCCGGCACAGTGCCTGGCATATCTTAAGTGCTCAATAAATAGCAGCTGCAAATGATAACATTTACCAGTCTCTCCTTACACCACATTTCTAGAAACTACAGTCGACTCCCAGTCCCTTTTACTCTTTCCCTGTGACTCAGCTGCAACCTGTCTTCTGTCCCCTTCACTCCACAAACACTGTTCTGGCAGAGGTTAGCGAAGACCTTGGAATTGAAACCCGTGGTGGAGATTCTGCGGCTCTCACCCTACCAGATCTTCTCAAAGCAGCCAACGGGGACAACTTGACCATTCACAGCCCGGATAAATGCTAGGCGGCTGGATTTGTAGCTTCTATTTCTCTGCTCCAGGAGGGATGGTGGACAGGGCAGGGACATTTCTCTTCAAACCCTGAGCGCCTGGCACAATAACTTGGCCACATACAGAAGACACCCCGTGTGCAGCAAGTGGTCCCCGTAACTAACACGAGCCTCTCAAGGAACGCAGAGCACCTCCGGTTTCCCTGGAGGGGGGCCACTACTCACCCTCTATCCGCTCGCAGAGCTTGTGCAGGCCCTGCAGGGGGCAGCCCTCACACAGCTGGGCCGGTACCTGAGCCATCCGCTGCACCGCAGCCACGGTGAACGCCTGCTTCAAGGTCATCATGATTTCATCAACCTGATTGGAGAGAAGATACCGGGAGCCAGTGCATTTAAGACAAGCGGGGCTGAGATTTCAGGACTCTACAAAGACTTTCAGCATTTTAAGATTTGGGGGGTGGGGGGGCCATTAATCACCAACTAACAATAATCATAATAACTGCTAGGATTAGAGTCTGAGAAACATTACCTAGCTGCTCAAAGCTCGTAAAGGAGAAACGGTAGAAACTATAAACACAAATTCAATACTCATGGAAGAGCCAGCTCCTCTGGATCAAATGTCCAAAATGATATATTTTAATGCCAGGCCAGAGGGTGAACGCAAGCAGGTTCCTCAAACACGGTGAAAATTGGAGGACACATACCCAAATAAGGCTTGCATGTGTACTAGCTAGTTATTAAACAGTCATGGCGGATAATTAAAGCCAAATAACGACACATCGGTGAAGCTCTATGGTTCCCGAAGGCAAGAAAAATCAGTGAGGTTGACATTGCACATAAGTACGTTTTCCAGGTAAGAGCTGCTTAGTCTCACTTACCAGAGCTTCGTTGGTGCACTGAAACACGTAACAGACGAAATGAAAGCCTCCACCCCCTGAAGACTCTCGGCAGATAAACCCAAAGTGGTCCACATGTCGGATGCCCTGTTGAAGGCGGGGAAGAGAGGAAGGTGCGTTGAGTGGTGTCCGAAAGCCACAAGTGCCCACAGGCGACAAGGCTCAGGCGGCCCGGCCTTCTAGAGCCCTCTAAGATGACTTCCCAGATTTCTCTGAAGTACAGTTGATACTGAATGTCACATGAGTTTCGGGTGTACGACATGGTGATCTGACACATCTGCACGTTGTGCTGTGCTCCCCCCGAGCGTCGCTCCCCTCTGCCACCAGGCCACGCTATTACGACCCCACACATTATTCCCAGGGCCGTGGCCATTCATCCCTGTGACTTACGCATTCCATGCCTCGAAGCCTGCACACCTCTCACCCCCTCCCGCCTGGCAACTGTCAGTTTGTTCTCCGTCTGGGTTTGTTTCTGCTTTTTGTTTCTTCATTTGCTTTTTAGATTCCACGTGTACGTGAAATCGTGTGGTATCTCTCTTTCTTGAACTTATTTCACTCAGCATAATGCCCTCTAGGTCCGTCCACGCTGTCACAAATGGCAAGATCGCCGTCCTTTTTATGGATGAGAAATACTCCATCGGGTATATATACACACCACATCTTCCTCAGCCGTTCACGTACGGACACTTGGGCTGCTTCCATATCTTAGCTATGGTAAACAACGCAGCAATAAAAACAGGGATGCAAAGATCTTTTTGAATTAGGGCTTTTGATTCCTTTGGCTAAATAGCCAGTAGTGGAATTACTGGATCATATGTTGGTTCTATTTTTAAGGTTTTGAGGAACCTCCATGCTGTTCTCCACAGTGGCTGCTCCAGCTTGCATTCCCACCAGCAGTGTACCAAGGGTTCCTTTTTCTCCACGTCCTTGCCAGGGATAGCTCACTGTGATTTTGATTTGTATTTCCCTGATAAGTGATGGAGAGCATCTTTCCATGTTCCTCTTGGCCATCTGTATGACTTCTTTGGAAAAAGGTCTGTTCAGGAGCTCTGCCCATTTTTTAATTAAATTATTTGGGTTTTGGTGCTGAGTTGTATAAGTTCTTTACATATTTTGGATATTAACCCCCCATGGGATATATCATTTGCAAGCATCTTTTCTTATGCAGTAAGCTACTTTTTCATTTTGTCGTTGGTTTCCTTCTCTGTGCAAAAGCTTTTTATTTTGTTTTAATCCCAGTAGTTTATTTTGGCTTTATTTCTCTTGCCTGAGGAGATATCTGGAAAATTCTGCAATTGCCAATGTCAAAGAGGTTATTGCCTGTGTTTTCTTTAAGGAGTCTTATGGTTTCATGTTTCACACATTTAGGTCTTTAATCCATTTTGAGTTTATATCTGTGTATAGTGTAAGCAAATGGTCCAGTGTCATTCTTCCAGTGTCATGCAGCCGACCAGCTTTCCCAGTGCCACTGTTGAAGACACAGTCTTTTCCCCATTGTATACTCTTGCCTCCTTTGCACAGACTAATTGACCATACAATCGTGGGTTTATTTCTGGGCTTTCTATTTTGTTTCACCGATTTTTGTGCCAGAACCATACTGTTTTGATTACTACAATTTCGTAGTATATACTGAAATCTGGGATTGTGATACCTTCAGTTTTGCTGTTCTCAGGATTGCTCTGGCTTTTTGGGGTCTTTTGTGGTTCCACACGACTTTCTGACATATTTCCAGTGTCTAAAGACATCTCTCAAATATGAAGGTTAACAATGTTCTACTAAAATATTATTCTCATTACTCCCATAACACAAGAACTGAAAACCAGAGTTTTTAATGTTCATTTTAGTACTGAAAGGACGTGCAGAAAAGTGGACACAGAAAAATGAGAACTTTTCCTAGGTATTAAGAACAAAAAATTACTTTGAAAATCAAAGGTAGACAAAAGATTATTGAAGAAACATGACTATACACACACATGCACACACACACAAGCAAACACTCACAGACACAAAGATTAAAAAGATTTAAAACACGTTTGTACTCTCCCACAAGAACAAACAGGTAAGTACTGAACTGGTATGAAGGATGAGTCAAGAATTAGATGCACAAAGAGCAGAGGAGCTTTTAAATGTAAGATATGAAGGCCAAGGCTGTACACTGTATTTTCCTAAGAGCTCTTCTGAATAAATATGTAAACTTGCTTTGGAAGTTATTGGCTAAGAGGCACCTTGATGCAGATAAGACATAGCCCATAAATATTAATACATGAGCATCTCCAGAAAGCACCGGCATGCAGAGGTATGAGTGCCAATAACCTGAAATTCAGGTCATCGTGTACACTTGTAAGCTGCCCCCTTCTGAAAATAATAAAGCTGTTACATGAAAAAGCAAACCTTAAACATTAACATTTCAATAGAAATAGCAGCAAATTGAGATTAAATTCTGTGGATCATCTCACTTTCAGGTTGAACATTTTCCAATAAACGGGCAATCACTGACATATCCTGGCATCTCAATCCAAGTTCTCGCATAGCAAGGTAAGTACCTGCTAGACGTTCGTTCTCCGGGGAACAGGACTTGGAAAAATTTATTTTGTAAGTGGTTCTCTATTCAACTATAAAAGGAACATTCTTTATTTTCACCTTTTGGGAAAAGGATTCAAAAGGCATTTTTTAAAATGTAGATCATGTTATAAATCAGCAATGAGATCTTCATTACATCTTATTAATTATGAGAAAATGGAAGTGACAAAGTAAGAAATCAGAGTTTTAAAATATAGCTAAATAATAACTTTAAGTGATCTTCTATTTGCTAGGAAAACCCTGAGTACAACTGATATAGCTCACTATAATTGATTCTCAAAAAAATCTATGAACCACACTTTGGGAGATTATCAAGAAAGAACGCAAGTAGACATTGTATTCTGAGAAAAACATCCTTAAAGAGAGTCACTATTTTAAGGAAGAATAATGACTCATACCCAAAAAGAACTTAAGAATTTTTATAACGTAGAAATGAGCATCTATTTAAAAATATTTGTGTGTATGTATGAATGTATATACAAGACACGTACACGGACCCACACGTATACATCTGCAATTTGTGACGATATAACATTACCAATAATAACTGAAAAAAGAAAAGTACATCTATTTTCTCCAGTACATTATTGTTGCAAACAGCAAACTTCTTAATTTCAAGATTGTATGTATATTTTTGCCTTAATACACCAAATCAAAGGAGAAATGCCAAGATCGCAAATCAATATACCCAGAAGGCATATATCTTGTGACCTGTTAGCACTTCTGTTGAATGACAGAAGAATTCATTAAAAATTCAAATGCAAGTGAGGCAGTAAGCCATCTCCATTTACCTGAGAGCAAAAGGATATCTCCTTAAAATTTTTCTCCAATGCTATTTTTTTGGTGTCAGGACTGATGAGGTAAACTTCAGATTGGCCAATCTTAAAAGACAAAAAAAGAAACTAGTTTTTCATAAAAGTTGAATTCAATATTATTACACAAACATTCTCATTCTGTGACCTATGAAAATACAGAAGAAAAGGGGCAAGCTCCTATAGGATTCTGACTATTTCACTGTGGAGAATCACTTCCAGAGGTTTCGGTTGACCCTACAGATTTCAGGGAGCACAGGACACCTGCTTATATTCACCTACATAAGACAGCCGTCTTCTTTGAGAGCAGAGAACCAAATATCCAAAAGTTAACAACGAAACCACAGATGCCACATCTCCGCTTTATAAGGAAGTAAGGTTTTTATAAAAGTAAAGCTTCCAGAAAACAAAAGCTCTCCTTTTAAAATTTCCAAAACCCTTTCTATTAACTGTTTTACTGAAAAATCTTTTAAAATTATTGTTAAAATGACCTACCATTTGTGGAGTATATGACTATGTGTTAGGAATTTAAATACTACTTACTTGACTTCTTACAGTTAGAGCATTAGCAGTACAGCCTTGGGCCAGCATAATAAACTCCATTCCAGTGGATGACCAATCTCCCGTGTTGCAACACCCCATCCCTCCCTCGGGGCCTCTCACCTGCTGCTCTCTGAACCCAGGACACTCCAACTAGATGAATATCTCGTTGGTCACACTGAATCTCTGCTCTTCCTTCAAGTAGCCTTCCTGGAATCCCCAGATGTTCTCACAGGATCCTCTACTTCTCCTTTGTGGCACTGACCACAAGTGTAATGAGACAACTACATGAACACTTGGTTGTCAGTCCCCCTTGCTGCAATCATGCTATCTTGTTCACTGCCATTATTACTAGCATGTTGCAAGGGACCCTGAACACAGCAGTCACACACTAAGTACTGGAACGTACGTGCGCTTAGCAGCTTTCCCAATGACACCAAGAGTTGTTCTTTTTAAATATACATCACAGACTAAAGCACAACCCTGAGGGCCGACACAGCACCCTTTTCAGTACATGTCGAGAAGAGGAAGAAAAAGCTCCATTTACCCAAAGACACATCATCTTCATCTCAAACCTGCTTAATCCAGCATGGCCTTAACCGAAGTAGCAGCTTCCTTACCCGTCGGCCATCTCGCAAGATGCCACAAGAACGTGACACCTCCTGTAATTCTGTTCTCCCTGGAATAACAGGCACGGCATTCTAGAAGCGGGCCGAAGAACAATCCGTTCCTAGATCGGGAGAGGCCAGCTCCCTGCGGGGAAGGCCCCGAGCCGCATGGGCCCAAACGCAGGGGACTCCCAAGGAGGGCGAGCCCAGCCAGAGGAGCCCAGGGCAGCACAGAACCCAGGAGCCCCACGTGCCAAGGACGGCCTCCCCGTCCATTCCTTTTCTGGCACATGGCTATCCGTTTACCAGACCTCTCCGAGAAACGGGAGAGTAAACAGTGAGCTAAGCTATTATTTCAGTTTGGGTATAAATTTCAAACATCATCTTATCCCCAAATCCAATCATCCCGATTAACGAAGGAGAAATGTTCTATAAATGAATAGAAACAGTAAAGAGGGAGTATTTTCCAACTAGAAGATTTTGTTGAGATACATTACTTGAAATTAACATAGATTTTAAAGTGCCCTGTTGCTTCCATTGAAAGGTCTCTTTCAACTGAGCAGGGAGGGGTGGGTAGAGATAAAAACAAGGATAGAAGATGGATTTTCCTTAGGGTCCCCAAGATGATTTTAAAGGCCTAGGACTAAAGTAAAGGTTTTATCCTGAGAAAAGGACTATTCACTATAAAAACACAGATTCACACATAAATCCACAAGCAATTTGCTACGAATCCTGGCTCAAGAGAGCAGACGGAACACGGATCTCGCACCGGGGAGGAGCCCGGGACTCGATGATATTTTACCGTGAAGAGCATAGTTCGATTTTCCTCGATATCTGTCGGCTGCACGATATTGTGTCCGCTGATGAGGTGGTTCTCAATGTCGTTCTCCTCAAAGGAGCTGAAGAAACTACTACTTCGAAGGCTTCCATCCTGAAATTCCTTCCTGAAGGCCAAGGAGCGCAGCCCGGGCTGGGAGAAGGACTTGCGCATCGGCCTCCGGCCCTGCTCCCCGGCGGCCCCCGGCTGCAGCGCCGAGCGGAACTTCTCCGCCAGCGAGAGGCCTCCCGCGGGCGGCGCGCCTTCCGACGGCCCGGAGCCCGGGTCCGCTTCGGCTCTCCTGCTGCCGCTGACGTGATTGAACTTCTCGATGCACTCGTCGATCAGGGCCGGGGGCGCCTTCTTGTGAGCCACCGTCACGCGGCCGCAGAAGAGCACCTCAAACTTCTTGGCGAACGTGTCGTCGAACTCGGACGGGCAGTGGAGCTCCTCCTGGCGGGCGATCTTCCCGGCCTGGCGGATGGAGCTGATGATCTCGGGCACCTGCCGGGGAAGGGAGAGCGTCACTGGGGAGCCGCAGGGGACAGCGCCCCCACCCGGGCGCGCGCGCACGGCATGAAGGGGCGGGCAGCCTGCGCCCTGCTCTCCCCCACAGCCCCACTGGTGCTCCCGGGGACCCAGGGAGGAGCCCACGGGGAGTCCGAGCCCGAAAACGCCTTCCCTCTGGACACGAGAAGAGGAACAGTATGTAGCGAGCACCTCTTGCGTGCCAGGGACCACGCTGGAGGAGGCGCATGCCCCCAACACCCCACAGGGCTAAGTGACGAGCCCACGGACACACAGCCCAACGTGGCCAGCCTCGGGGTCAAGCCCGCGTTAGTCCCATGGCAAAGCCACCGTCCTCCCCGCAGCCGCTGTCACCCCCCCAAGAGGTCTGTCTCCAATGTGGCTCCCCAAAACATTAGGCAAGTTTTCTAGACTTCATGGCAGTGGGTCTTGGAGAGTCTTCGACAATGAATGGGTGGAATGAGGGTGACAAGTGAAGACTGAAATTACCGTATAAAACACTGCTTCAAGTCACATCATTACTTCTTCAAGGACAAGTGGCAGTTTATTACTCAGGTCTCTATTTCCTAATAGTCGACTGGTACTGACTACAGAGCGAGGAGGCCTTCACCAAGGAGGGAGCAACCAAGACAGTATCATTGTCATGGCAACACACTTCGGCTTCTCCCCACACAGACTCCAAAGCCTCTGGGTTCCATGCAGAGCCATGGTCAAGAGCATGATCAAAGGGTCTCGTGTGCTATCATCGTCCCTCCTGCTCCACCCTCTCATCACAAGCTTCTGACAAGAGCCTTCGAGGCAGCAGTGGACATGAAGATGAATCTAGGACCGCAGTAAGCATCTGTGGGATCACCTGGAAGAGGTACAGCCACGACACTGAACCAAGACGGGCACGAGTTCACCCTTCATAAGGAAGGACCTGGTTTTCCTTATGACTGAACACCCAAAGCAACTTTCTTCCTTTTTTTCCTCTGTAAGAAAATTCAACTTATCCAAGTCTCCTAACAACATTATAGAGAAAAGGACAACAACAAAAAACCTGGTAACGATTCAGGTCAAAGATCAACATATAGAGTAAAAAGGGACATGGTTGTAGATTTAAAATGTATGCTTCCAGTCTATAAGATCCAATGACAAAAAAAGATTTTTTCTTTGTGATTTTATATCAAGCACGTCTTAAAGACAGTATCTCTGCCATAAAGATTATGATATATCCTCCCAAGGTATTTTATCATGCAAAGAGTTAATATATTTAGGAATAGTCTATATTTTAAAAATTGATTACTGAAGCATACAAGCTAAACAATACTAAATAAGCCAAATTTTCAACATCTGTCAAGCATGTATTTGCACTATTTGCTTGTGTTATAGCTCACTCTCCTACTGCCAAACTAAATATCCCATGGAAGCCTAAAAATGGTTAATATACAAGAAGATAGGATGGAGAGAAGAGGGAGGCAGGGAGCCTTGGTTCCATTCACACCTTTGCCAACAAGTCACTATAGGACATTGGCAAGAACCACCTCAGTTTCTTAAAAAAATAAAATAAAATAAACTTGTTAATATTTTTCAGGTAAAAGTTATTTTTGTGAAGTAATATGAAGTAAAGAATTTTCAAAGAAAAATAACCAATTCATTGCAAGTAAAGAACCTCACCACTTTGCTGAGCAAGTCTATGTAATTATTTTATCAGGAGTCACATGACTCTTCCCCATTATTAAACTTAGTCTCTGAACAGAAAAGTCTTACACAGGCTCCTGAGGCTTATTAAAATAAGTATCATTTCTATATGCTGGGTCTTCCACCATATCTGAGGTAATGTTGTCTTTCATTATTAATCAAAGCACAGAGAAAATGTGTGAAGTCCTGTGAATTTATGGTGACTCAATAGTAAATGGCACAGGGAGAAGGAAGACACAAAGTAGAGAATCTGATTATTCCCCCCCTTCCCAAGGTCACAACAAGCTGAAGAGCACACCACAACCTTGGTCAGTGTTGAGGCTGTGGACGTTTTTCCAACTGCCAGTCTTCTCCTACACACTAATCACAACCTGTAGGAGACGGGCTTTCGTCAAAGCCCTGTCAGCGGCCCCTCTCCTTGCTCTGGGGAACTGTAACAATGGGCATAAAGGAGACAACGGGGGTTAAAAAGAAATCACTGGACTCCCAACAATAACATAACCATCTCAGAATATCTGACAGCGTATCACCAAACATAATTTCACCAATAAACTGCCAACAATTAAAAATCTAATGTTGTAAAATTACCATAAGTAAAACAGAAGACGTTTTCAATAAAAAATGGACTCCACCTGTGTGTGTGTGTGTGTGTGTGTTTGTAAACCTGTACTGAGGGTTAAGTTCCCTTTACCACAACAGGCTTGGAGCAGCACTGTTTTTCGAGAAATGAAGGCCTAATATCCACTTGTGATGAAATCCTGACTTCTCCATTCTTTTAACTCCGTCCTGGATGCACGTACAAGGTTACTTGTCACACGAAGGGACGGAGTCATTTACTTCATTTTATTGCCAAACATTTCTCTAGGTATCACTAGATGCCAGGAAGTAGGGGTCCAGAAGCCGGGGATGGAAGCCAGGCGGCCGGGCCCAGACAGAGAGAGTGGAGCCCCAAGGCAGGCTTAGTTAGACCATTTACCAGACTGGGATGGGGCCTGGGGGAGAGAAAGGCTGAATAAAAGCTTCTGCGAGAGAGAATGCATGAGATTTGGGGGCTATCTGGATGGGGGGTCAAGGGCATGGAGGCCAGCCTGTGACTCGCAGAGTCGGCCTGAAGCTGCGCGAGCAGGGAACACGGGAGCAGGTCTGCGGAGATGACCGGAGGACTCTGGCTTTTAGACACGGTGAGTAAGATGGGAGGACCTGAAAGGAAAGGCATCCAGCGGGCAGATGGGCCTGGAGTCCAAGACGGGAGAGGCAGACCGGGACGTCAGCAGCTCCTGTACTGGGAACAGAGAAAGGCAAAAGGAAGAAGGCCGGGATGGGAGCGTGGGCCACGCCAGTGTTGCAGACGTAAAGAAACTGGGGAATGGAAGGTGGAGGACGAGCAGGAGGAAGAGGAAGGGGAGCGGTCAAGGATGACGTCAGAATGTCAACCAAGGGAGAAGGGCCACTGAGAACCAGCAGCTGCTGGAGCTGGCAGCTCGGAGAGATCATGTAAAAATAAAGAAAGAGGCAATGGCGACACTAACCCCTAAAATAAGCAAACTTAACTCAAAAGTGTCTCAAGGTTAAACTGCAGTCTCTGAGAACATAAACTTCAAGTTACAATATTTACCACAAATACACTGACCCTATGAGGGCAAATACACTGAGGCCAGTGGAGTCTATTTCCACTGATAGGATCTGGGTACTTTCAACAAAAATCTTTTTTTAGTGTAGTCACAGCAATAATATCTACGTCATTTCTGATCACAGATAAGCAGACAGAGTAAATCAAAGCTACTACAGCAAAAACAAGAACCTGAAAAGCATTACACTGGCATAAATTCAGTAAGGGTTTGAGATTTTATCTCCTTTTACACTGAAAATCACAACAGCAAAAAAATGTTAATTAAAATGAATCACTAGTAAAAAAAAAAAAAGGCCTCATTTTGACATAAAATGTATTAAACTGCTCTTCTATCAATCTATTTGAGTTTTATACTAAAGCTCCTTTTTAAAGCAAATCTGCACTGTTACACAACCAAAACAACTTTTTTTCAAATTCACGTACTGAAAAAGCACGGTATATACGCGTGTTGTTTCTGCAGCAGGCTTAAGTGAATATTGTTTTTATAAGTCACCAGAAAAATGATACTTAGTGTAAGAGAACTAGAAACATTCATTTCTGTAAATAAAGACCTTATTTAAACATTTGGGTCAACTTTTTTCGTAAGGATTTAGGGATTTTAGAGGATTATAAACACACTGCAAGTGTAATTTTACTCCAAGGACTGATTGAGGAAAGAGCTTCTAAAACAGTATTTAGCATGAAAAATCATTTTTACATTTAGACTTTTTTGTTTTGCTGCCAACGGGAAACAAATAAATATTAAATGAATCTGAAGAAGCCCTAATTTGTATTTAAAATTCTAGCATTTTTTTTCCTGTTACTTAACAGTAAAACGTTCCCAAACTGCAAAAATATGGCAGGCCACGCTGTGCTTTGTCCCTTGGATGAAATGTTCTCTCACGGCAAAAATTTAAAACAAGCACTTCTAAGAGAAAATTATTCTGCATAATTATTTTCCAGAAGGAACAGACTTGTGTGCCATTTGTGTTGGTAAGAAGTGGTTTTTTCATCCGCTGGTCAGAAACAAGGTAAATGTAAGGGAAGAAAATGTAATTAAATCAAGTATTTCCTCTATATCATATGCCTTAAATTTTATACAAAACTCTTAAGGCAACATCTTCTTACGAGTGCTCATGACTTAATTTAAGGAGACGAAAACAGCTGCCTGACACCATCCAGATATGACACACGTGAGCACCCATGTTGTCCAAGAGCACGGCCTGCGGAAACTGGATTCAACACACAGATGTGAATACACCTTATACAGTGAGGAAGATGAGATTCGTCTCACCTGAGGCACTCACAGCCTAGGAAAAAAGAGACACTCTATAAATATCTAAATATGTGATTTCCAGGATGATGTGGCCAATGCTAGAACACGAATAGGAGCAAAGCGACTGAAAGTGTGCTGGAGAAGGCTGGTCCTCAGCAGAGGCCTCTCTTCTCTGCCTGCTGGTCCTCAGGGTGAGCTAACGCCTGGACTCCTGCTTTACGCTTTCAATTAGTGCAAAGGTCAGCCTCACGGCTTAGGCTTAGGTCTTCTGGAAAAAAGAGAGAGGAGCCCTGCTCATTAGCTGACTGAGGCAGCATCTGGCACCTAAGAAATGCTAATGACCGCTGGCCCCTAACACAGGGCCACCCACCTCATTCATCCTGATCCTTCCATCCTTTGGGTCTTGCTCTTCCCTCTTATATAAAACAGAAGTATTCAGCTCCCCTAGTTCTGAAATGGCAAATGGGACAGACTCTTAGCTTTCAAACCCCATGAAAAGAGTCTCTGCAAACACAAAGCCCAGCATCCTACTCCAAAATAATCATTTGAAAGGTTCACTGCAGCCTTTTCACACAACCAACATGTTTCTACAAATGTTTAAAACAATGAGACAAAAATCCAACCTAAGTGATTTAACAGCTGCAGGAGCTAACAAAAGCGAGTAGGAGAAGGTAAGCAAGAAGAGTGAGAGAGGAAGCTGCCAGAAGATTGTGAAATTGTTTTGTAACTTTCCTAAAACAATGGTAAAAAGTCAAAACATTTTGATTGGTTAGCAGAGATACTGACAGAGATCATGGAATAAATCACTGAATGTTCAACCTGAGAACCTAGGTCCTCAAAGTCCAGGTGTCTCCAGGGAATGCACTGGCTCTCAACTCAAATGGGGCCTCAGTAAGAACTGCACCTCCCCCCGCAGCCTAGAAACAGCAGCCTGTTTGGAGGTGGGGCCCTGGCATCCACAGCGTTCAGAAGCACTAGGCAGTGCTGACCGGCAGCATCTCTGATGTTCCTGTCACCTGTCCTTTCTCGTGTCCCAAGGTAAGGAAAGCTCCCCCCTCGCCCTGTCTTCCACACCGCTGTACCCAAACCCTATCTGATTATTAAGGCCCTAGACAAGCCGTGTCCTTTAGCGCCCTGAAACAGCCCAACTGCACAGATCCACGCCATGCTTGTGTCAGAGATGAACAAACTAACCAAGACAAAAAAGAAAAAATCGCCACACAGGTACTGACAAGCTGTTTATACCACACAAGGGCAAATTTGGTTTGCAAATAAGTTCACCGCATCTCTGAAGTCTCAGCTCATTAAATACATAGGTGCGAATGCCCTACAAGAAATGTTACTGTATAACTTTGATCAAAGTTTACTTCCAAATAATCTCTAAAGATTAAAAAAACACTCATAAATATAATGAACTAGCAGTTAATCACGGCAACCCCCCGGTTTAGCTAGGTATGTTACATAATGTTTGCAAAGGGGCACTGGGGTACCTTTCCTACAAGGCAGAGGGAACTATAAACGTGTAAATGCACTAGAAAAAATCATTAAACAAAGCACTGGTTCCTTCTCCAGGACACACACCACAACAGGTTTTTACAAATGATGCCCTTTTGAAATTTTGCCACTGAGAGATCATTAATAAAGGAGTATCTGGTCATATAGTGCGTGTTTGTCAATAAAACAGCAAAATCGGCTAGAACACTGGGCACCAGTACAGTTTTGCTTCTACCCAAAATCATCCAGGGCCAAATACATTAAACTGATTAAAACTGATTTTCAAGCTAACAAGTGCCCATGTGTTGTCTTTTCGTGTCCAAATCAATCATCTTAGATGAAACACAGGAGACCTGGACTCGAGTCTTTTCACCTGTTCTCATTTGTGCCTCAAAACCAAAGTCCTCGCGAACCTCAGAGCAGCTGAGTAGTTAAACAGCTCGGGCGGGAGTCAGTGCCCGATTCCAGGGCATCCCGGACAGAGGTGCGTCCCGGCTCCCCAGTAGACGCGTGCAAGGACAGTCACGGCATTTCTAACAGCCAAAACACTGCCCAGCGACAGAACTGACAGATACGTGTGCTATTCATATAATCAAAAACATGGAGAAGGAGAATAAGCGAGCTACGCTATGTGCAGCATGGGCAAGTCATCATCACGTTGAGTGGAAACAACACACAGAACAGAATCGCTCGGCAGAATCCCACTTTTGCCAAATTTCAAAAACTGGCAAAACTAAACTATGACGACAGAAGACAGGAGAGCGATTATCTCTGGAGGAGGAGTGGCTGGGAGCGGGCCTGTAGGGCTTCTGGACCGTCCTGTGTCTTTATCTGGGCACCAGCTGAATGAGATTATTCAAACTTTGAAGGCACTGGGTATATGATTTACGTATAATTCTATTTGGATAATATCAATGAAAATTTTATGGAAAAATAATATTTTCACAAGCATGATAGAATCTGACTGAGAAAAGGGTACAACACTAGCCCAAAGTTACACAGCTAATTAGCTAAAGAGTCAGGACAGCACCTGCCTGATGCCAAGACACGTCCTCCTTCCACCACACCAAGACTTCATTCTCAATTCAAAAGGACTTCCCAGTTCCTGTGGGGGTCCATGTGTTTTTTGGCTTTGGTTCAGGAGTCTCTTGTCATGGTCTTACATGGAATTCAGTGTCCTCTCCCCTAATAATAAGTGTACCTCACCCCACTCTCATTCCAGCGGTTCGATGGCACAGACAGGCCCAGCCCCAGCTGGCAACCCCAGACCGAACCAACCAGCATATTCTATTACCCCACCCCTACCGCAGAATTAGTTCAGGGTTGGTCACATAACCCAATCCAGACCAGGACCTATGCGTTTGAAGGAATTGGTAGAAAAAAGAAATTTGCTGTGTCTTTAGGCCAGCGGTTCTCCAACCTGGGGCAACTCTGCCCCTGGCAGTGTTTGGAGATATTTTGGTTTGTCACAACTGGAGGGTAAAAGTTCCAAATGGCACATCGTTGGTAGAGGCCAGAGATGCTGCTGCACATCCTACAATGCATGGGAGGGCTCCCCATACAAGAATTGTCTTGCCCAAAATGTAGTATTGCCCAGGGTGAGAAATCCTGTTTTGGGACTTAGAATTCTGAGGACAAAAGCCTGGAATTTGTGGTGCTATCACAAATAAAGCCATGCTAGATAGTTCCAGAGGAGGTGAAACAAAGACAGAGAGGAAACAAATAGAAGAGAGGGGGTGAGAAAGACGGTTCTGATGTTTGAGGACCTGGATCCAGCCATGCCTGAAGCCAATCAACTGGGATTCTCGTGCCAATAAATTTTTGATTATGCCATTTTACACTGGGTATATGTCACTTGCAACTACGAGTCCTGTTCACAGTCCCACTGTATAGAACGTTATGCCAAATTCTATGGTGAATACAAGGATGAATCACATATAGACCCTGTTCTTCAGGTAACCTACAAGCTAGACAGAGGGGATAAAGAAGTAGACAAACGACTCAACAAGGTAGAATGCCAACACTACAGGAGCAGAAGTGCTAAGGGTAAAAAGATAAACACAAAATCTCAGTATGGAGTACATTTCAAATAAATTATCAAGAGCAAATAGGAAGATTTAAATATATACCAAACTCTGCCCTTAGAATAAAACCAGCCACCAAAGACCCACAGGGAGTCCAACTGACTCAATTTTTCCCCTATTAAAAAGGGGAATATATAAAATTTTAGATCACATCAAAAAATGTTCAGAAAGAGCTAAAATAGATTTCAAGTTTGAGTGACTTGTCTACACATTATTCCCATGCCAGGGCTGTAATCACATAGAATACACAAAAGAACTAAGAAACAGGACCCAAAAAACGTGGGTAATTTACAAAGTATCCACACACTGCCTTACACACAGGTCTAAACGAGCCACTCAAAGATGCTTCCACTCTTCTCAAAAGCTAACTTTCTTCCCTTTGCACCAGGTTCCATGTGTACAGCTGGGGGGTGGGGCCAGTCCTCAGTGACTGGGGCCCAGCGGGGAGCACACAGTCCTGCCCCTGCCTCGGGGCTCCACTGCCCTCCTTTGCTCACCTGTGAGCAGAATCCACCTCAATGGAAAACACAGCAAAGGAATTTTCTAGATTCCACCAGATCTTCAAGGGTAGGACTTAGGTACAAGGCTTACCCCCCCACACACACAAGAAACCAAACGGATCAAGGAGAGCTTCCCTCGGCCAAGGGCAGGGTTTAGGCCACAGTAAGGTGTCATCCCCAAGGAGGCTGCACTTGCGCTCACAACCTCAGCAACTTAGCGCCGGGCTGGGAACAGCATGCGCAGCACATAAACACACCCATCCCGAAGCCACGGGGTCTAATCTTTCTAATCAAAACAGAAACTTCTCAACAGAATGTGCAACACCTGAGGCTCACAGTCAACTAGCCCCAGAGAGCACCTTACAGTTGGACTTTGTGTACTTAAAACACACTGAATGGAATCAGTTTATTAGAATTGAGGCCAAATACAAGAAAATGTAGGCTTTGCTCTCGAATTCTTCCCCTCACCACCCCCTTGTTTTAACAGGAAAATAAAGGTATGTTTTCCCCTCTGCGATGCCCTCCTCTTATATACATGCACTCCGCACCCCTGCCCCCCGCCCCCGGTTCTCGGCTCCCAGTCAGCACCACCCACCGGTGCCTCTGGGCCAACCGGGCGACATCTCTGGGTTGAGCTGAGAGGTCAAGATGTTGCAGCCAGGTTCCTATGGAGAAGGGACAGAGAGAACGGACACCTTGCCCCCGCCTCTCACCTCGCTGGGAAAGGGCCAAGCTCAAGGACCAGGGGGAGCCACTTCTAGGTAGAACAGTCTCCTTAAACACAGCAGTAGGATGCACTCTTCAGTCATCTTTATTTCTAGTGAGTTTACTACACATCCATGTAACAGAAAAATACAGAAACATATAAAGATGCCCACATAATTCCAAGCCCAGAAAGAGCCACAGTTAACAGTATGGTTTTCTTGACATGCGGTTCTTTGCCTATGCTAAATGCTAATTTCCTCTACAGAAAAAAAAAAAAAAAGCATGTGTGAATGATCAGCATTCTGCAACTAACTTTTATCACCACGAGCACACTGAGTGACCTATCGCCTCCTAGAGAAGCAGCTCGCTCCTTTCTGACAACCACAGCATCAATTCCATCCACTGAAACACTGTACACACAGGAATACCAAAAAATTATTATAATAAACCTACTCAGGATCCAGTTCCAATGAACCTTATGCCAGCTGTCATGAACTCTGCCCAATATGCCATTTTGGCAACCATGTGATGAGCATCCCATCCTTTGCATAAACTGCCTGGACCCCAGGGCACCTGAATGGCTCAGTTGGTTAAGCATCTGGCTCTTGGTTTCTGTTCAGGTCGTCATCTCAGGATTCTGGGATCGAGCCCCTCGCTCAGTGTGGAGTCTGCTTGAGATTCTTTTTCTCCTCTTTCTGCCCCTCCACGTGTGCTTTCTCTCTCTCTCTCTCTCTCTCTCTCTCTCTCTCTCTCTCTCTCTCTCTCAAATAAATAAAATCTTAAGGGCGCCTGGGTGGCTCAGTGGGTTAAAGCCTCTGCTTTCGGCTCAGGTCATGATCTCAGTGTCCTGGGATCGAGGCCCGCATCGGGCTCTCTGCTCAGCAGGGAGCCTGCTTCCTCCTCTCCTTATCTCTGCCTGCCTCTCTGCCTACTTGTAATCTCTCTCTCTGTGTCAAGTAAATAAATAAAATCTTTAAAAAATAATAATAATAATAAAAAAAATAATAAAATAAAATCTTAAAATAAAGCTGCCTGGACCCCTAGTTGTTGTTTTCGAGTAGTATGGTGTTTGTGTGTGTGTTATGGGAAGGAGATGAACGAGGGGAAGGTGGAAACTATGAGAATGAACCCAGTGCTGCCTGCTGGATGGGAAAGAAGCTTCCATTCCAGGGAACGGGCCCTCTAGGAGCAGACACTGAAGCAGAATAACCTCTAAGAAGACAGAGATGAACTGTCACTGCTGCAGGTCACTTCTCGGAGGAGAAAGTCAGCCCCAACTCCTTCGTAGCTGCAGCCGTGAACCTACTCCCAGAGAGATCCTCAGGGCAGTTCTGCAGCTGGAAATGCTGACACGGACTCCTGCTTCTGCAATTTCACGCGCAAGCTTGGGCAGGTCACCCACTTCCTAGAACCTCAGTCTCCTCTTCTATCAAAATGGGGTATTACCAGCTACCTTGGAGACTTGGAGGATAAAACGTGAAAGTTGTTAGTATAAAGCCTTGCACATATCGACTCCCAACAACTGCTAGCTGTTCCCTTCATGTTACAAAGAAAAGATCAACAACCTGTGAATGTGACAGCAGCTGAGGAGCTGAAGGCTCGCGAAGCAGCCCTGGGGTCTGAGGCCCCAGCAGGACAGCAAGAAAAGCCCAGGACCACTAAACCACCAGACACCTGAGCAAACACACCGTGCTGGAAAGGAATCATCTAGACCTCACTGCCCCACGGGAAGCCAGTCAGACAAACTGCCCAGCGGAGCCCTTCCCAAATTCCTTACCCACAAAAACACATACATAATAAATGGCTGTATTAAGCCATTAGAAAAAAAAATTTTAACTTAAGTTACAGTACCTAAAGGCAATGGGATGGCTATTATTCCAACTGCCTTTCAGTATAGAACAGAAAAAAAATTTATTCTATGCCAGCCAGCAACCGATCATGCCAACCACATCAAGAATCTGACCATCTTTCCAAATATCCAGTAGGCAACAGAACTCTCCCCTACCTCACCCCACCCCCAGCCTTCCAGCAATGCCCAGTATGAAAAGCAGGAACGCTCTGGTTAAAATGGAGCTGAAAGAGAAGAGCGTTGCCTTCCCCTCCTTCAGCCAGCCCTGAGGTATCACAGTGACCCACAGAAACACAGTGGAAACCACTACCTAAGAAATACACAGGTATGTGGGTGGCAAGCAGTTTTTCTAGCCTGAAGAACAGCTCCACAAACCTCAGAGCATAAGACACCTCAATGCCTGTGTGTCTGCTCTAAGGGAGAATTACTATTTGTTCACTGATATAGCCCCAAGTGCCTACAACTGTGCCTGGCACACAGCAAGTATGTGATAAATTTGCTCAATGTCTGATGGCAATTCAAAATAAAAATTTAGTGGGACACCTGGGTGGCTCAGTTGGTTGAGCATCTGACTCCTGGTTTCAGCTGAGGTCATGATCTCAGGGTCTTGAGATCAAGCCCCTCTTCGGATTCCACACTCAGCAAGGAGTCTGTTTGAGATTCTCTCTCACTCTCCCCTCCCTCCCCTGGTGCCCCCCACCCCATGCATGCACACACTCTCTCTTAAATAAATAAAATCTTAAAAAAAAGAAAAATTTAGTGACTTTAAGGTTTTTAAGTGATGACAAATATTTCAAGGAGACCTTAGAAGAGAACCAAAATAAATCTATAATATCTCCAATAGAACATTATGAGTGTATGTAAACAAGAAGTATTTGCAGAAGAACAAATGCTGTAAAAATAGTAAACCAGAAACAGTGGGACTAAGTCCTTTTAGATTATAAGATTTTTCTAGACAGCTGAAGGCTGACCCCTTTAAATGCCTAAGCTATTTTTATTTTCACCATTTTTAGATGGGAATCATTTAGTGCATTTTATGTAAAGACTACAGAGAATGAAGTTTAACCCTTCCTTCCTTGCAGCACGCATGTGTTACAATGCCCGGCAGAGCTAGTGAGGCTATACTGAGCTGGGTATCGCTGTGGGCTGGAACAGGCAAGACCGTATGGCATTTGTGGGCGTCTTGGGTGAGAGCCGGTATGTCAGCTTTTCGTTACATATCCCACATTCCCACCAATCCTCCCTGAGCAAATGTTGGCACGCTCTTCTCCCAAAGGCATCCCAGGAACCAAAGCAGGGGTTCCTAAACTTGTGCCCCAGACAAGCAGAGTGACAGCCCAGTGAAACCTAAGGACTCTTCACAGAATGAAGTTTTTAAAAGTACAAAACAGAACACAAAGGAATACAAAAGAACTTAATTATACTACAAGGGAATTATCCAAATAATGATGATGTAGCATGTGCTTATTACCAGATTTGACAAGATCTAGAGGCAAGTCAAATGAATGCTATAGTTCAAAGTAACGATGAGCACCCACAGTAGTTTTTAGAAACGTGTAACTCCTGTAGGAGCCCCTGGGGGGCTCAGTTAAGTATCCGATTCTTGGTTTTGGCTCAGGTCATGATCTCAGAGTCCTAAGATCGAGCCCCACATCAGGCTCCACGTTCAGTGGGGAGTCTGCTTGAGGATTCTCTCCCTCTGCCCCTCCACCCACTTGCACCTGCACACCATGTGCACCCTCTTTCCCAAATAAACACATTTTTTTAAAGATTTTATTTGTTTGAGAGGGAGAGGAAGTGGGAGAGAGAGAGAGAATGTGTGAGCAAGGTCGAGAGCAGGGGAAAGGCAGAGGGAGAGGAAGTAGCAGACTACCGGCTGGGCAGAGAGCCCCAACACAGGGTTCGATTCCAGGACCCTGGGATCATGACCTGAGCTGAAGGCAGACACTTAACTGACTGAGTCACCCAGGTGCCCCTAAACAAAGAAATTTTTTTTAAAATGTGTAACTACTGTAACACAGTAAGAAAATAACTGATTTTTATTGATGCTACTGTCACGGAAGCTACTAATGCTACTGGATTTGATGACTGCATTCACAATTGAAGGGAATGTTAAATTTTAGTTAGAAGTTAATAAAGATGTAATTTTCTTCCCTAGTTCATGGACCACCCCATCCCCCACCCCAGATCCCATGTTAAGGACCCATACATACATACACACAACTAACTCAAAGATAATATAACCACCACCACCAGGCATCTCTCTCGGGGCCAGAGTGGGTATATATTGTATATATGAATAATGCAACAAAGTTATCACACCATGCCAATGCAAACATAAATCCAACCGAAAACGGGAAAGCTTCATTTTGATGCAGCTATAGTCATCAAAATCTACAAAGAGAAATTAAAATGGAATGATGCCATCAGTATGGAGAGTAAATTCCAACTTGGTAAAACTCAAGTGCCCATTAGTTAGAGTTATGGAATTAATTTCTACATAATGCAAATTCTTCATCAGTATAAAAACATTACAACTCTTTTCAAGTGTTACCAAGACTCAGTTTAAGTCTGATGTGATTTACTGCCCAGCTAGTCCTTGAATATGACAACTTAGTCTAATAAACAGATGGACAATTATTTTCTACTATAAACTTTATATTATCCCTGCCAATGGGAGAAGAGGAAAAATGTGACAAAATAAATACCTTTGAATCCTCATTTCAGGAAACTTATTTGGGCTACAGCTCACATTTGACAACCACAGGCAGTTAGAGGAGCCCTTATTCTAGAATGTCCTTCCATCAACTCTCCACTACCATCTGCCCATTGTTCCAGATCCAGTTCAAACATCTCCTCTGCTCCACTCTCCAGGTTCCCATGGAACCTGGCCCGCTGCTGTCACATAGGTCAACACCCTGAGTCTGTCTCCCACACCACACTTTGGATAGAGGTGGAATAGTGTCTAATTCATTGTGTGGACCATGCAGATCTTGTCAAGGTATTTACTTAACACACAACTTGAATGTGAGTGGAAAATAAATGGCAATTTTCTATTTCACCACCTTAATGTTCAAAGCAGATATTGTAACACTAATTAACCTCAATTTAAACATATTTACTTAGACTCCTAATCTCACAAAACAAACTGAGGGTTACTGGGGGGTGGGAGGGTAGGGATAGGGTGGCTGGGTTATGGACAGTGGGGAGGGTTTGTGCTATGGTGAGTGCTGTGAAAGGTGTAAGCCTGATGATTCACAGACCTGTACCCCTGGGGCAAAGAATAAAAATAAACAAATAAACAAACAAACAAACATATTTACTTGAAGGCACACCAAAGTGCTATAGGTAAACTCTAAATTAAAATGAAAGAAACAGGGGCGCCTGGGTGGCTCAGTGGGTTAAAGCCTCTGCCTTCGGCTCAGGTCATGATCTCAGGGTCCTGGGATCAAGCCCCGCATCGGGCTCCCTGCTGAGCAGGGAGCCTGCTTCCTCCTCTCTCTCTCTGCCTACTTGTAATCTCTCTCTCTCTGTCAAATAAATAAATAAAATCTTTAAAAAAATAAATAAAATGAAAGAAACAATAAAACGGCTTTATTTTCTAACCTTACCTAAAATCAGGTAGAGACCCCATTATTTCACATAATCATACGTACACTGTCAGGAAGAAAAGCCAAACTTTGGACACCTTCGCTTGCATCAAGTTCAAGTTCGCACGACACCTCAGGACCTAACACCACTCACGGGCACTAACTGCGCCAGGCACTGTGCTTCACACAGATGATCTCGCTGAATCCTCCCCTCAAGCTTCTGAGAAAAACATTTCCGTTTTAGAGAAATGCGGACTCTTCGGGATCGGGGTCTGTGCAGCTCCGGGGCTGTACCTGAACGTGGCACCACCGGGAGTGGGGACTGAGATGGACACTAGGTAGGAAAGAAGGCGAGGGAGGCCCGGGGGGCAGCAGCAGCCTCGCTCACCAGGAGACCAGAGCAGGGGCACCCACTGTGGGGGAGCAGGCAGCGGGGAGGAGAGCTCTGGCCCCCCGCCTGCCCAGGCAGCCTCCAGGCCCCCGGGTGGGCAGGTGGGGCAGGGCCCACGTGCCTGCGGGCATCACAGGGCCCCACAGAGGAGAGAGACTGGGGGGTGGGGGCAGCAGGAGGGGAGGACAATGGGCCCCCCCAGTCCTCACACACAGACTGCATGACAAATGATGAAGGACCAGGAAGGGAGAGACACCAGCCTCCACCCGGGCCTCCTCCCCAGCCTCCTCCCAGCCTCTGCTTGGGGCAGTGGTGGCGCATATACGTGCAGAGAAGGGGGGACATCAACCACAACCAGAAGCGCACACGGCGGCAAGAACACGAAACCAACCGGATGGGAGGGCCAACAGGTTAGCAGATCCATACCCCCACCCACAGGGACCAAAAAACCTCCAGAAGCCTGAGCACAGACCACAGTCCAGTATTTATTCACGAGTTCTCGCTCTCTTCAAGGCCGCTTCCTTGTCCAACCAGCACTGGAAATGGTGAGCACGGAGAAGCCTGGATGGGCCATGACCCTCCAGTCCCCTGGCATCCTGCCTACAAGTTCCGTAAGACTGACAAAAATGCAGCGTGTGTTCAAGAGCACCTCTTTCTTCTACTTATTTTCAGCCAAAGACATACAATGTGAAAAGATCTGGAGGGGCTGCCTGAGGTAGGCTCCGGGTAGCAGGAATGGGGTGGTTTGCTATCTTTGCTTATCAGTAGGCTCTTTTTCTCTAATTTTCATGCATTGCTTTTGTAGTCTTAAAGATTATTTTTCATTTTTAAAAAGTACATTTTTTTAAACTTTAAGAAATTTTAGAGATTATGGTATACTGTTATTAGATGAGGCCTTCCAGGGACAAAATTATATGGAGAGTGAAGGGCGAAAAATTGTCATTGTAAGTATATGATGATAAATTATTTCAGTAGTACAAATGAAATGCCATACATTTTCTAAGTGGCCACAAATATTCACTACGCAACCTATAAAAGCCTTTAAGTCATGAAATACCATCTGGAAAACAAACTTCAACATCTGTAAGAACTAAAAACTTTAGATGACAGTCTAAAAGCAATATTCAAAAGACTGTCCTTCTATATGCCTAGGCAATTACTTAAGACAAAAATTTTAGCTCAGAGCAAAATTGTGATACTAGTAAGAACTGGTTTATTTTATGAAGCTGACAGTTCAAACTTGAGTTTAGATGACCATTAACCTTATTAACCAGACAAATATTCTTGCTACTTCCTAGGAACTGCAGTAAAATGAATGTAATTCAAATTATGACATTTGTGGACACAGTATGGAACCCCCTTGACAACAATGGTATTAGATTTTTAAACACAAAGTCATTTATATTCTACCTCTCACATTCATTTACAGTGCCTTTTTCAAGGCACCATTCAAACGATTCAAAGCCAAATCTCTGTCTTCCCCCTCGCATACTGAAACCCATGTGTGGTAGACTCCAGTAAGCCAGGTGTGGGCTGAGCTCAGTCTCTGCCTTTGTGCACTATGCCACCTGCTCCGGCACACACACCAGCCCCGTCCCAGCTCTGTCACCGCCCTGTCACCAGCATCGGGGAGGTCCATGGCAATTGCCAAGCAAATGTTTGACATTTAAACTTAGGAATGCATGATTGCCAGACTCAATCACAATCTGGGGTGTCACAAATAAATCAATTATTTACCATTTTCCAACATACCACAACTAGCTTTTTGAACACGGACTGCATTCTTGAACAAAACTGATCACGTATGTTCAGGAATCCTGAACCTCACTCAGATCAGTAGTAGAAATAGGTCTTTTCTCTCATATCATTTTACCTTGAACTAAACTCTCCTCACCAAGCAGCCATTCCTTTTCTTCAATCTTGACCAACAGGCAACTCAGAACTTGGGCCAGTAAAGGATATTAGTTAGAACCAGTCTAATCTGGAGGCGCCTGGGTGGCTCAGAGGGTTAAGGCCTCTGCCTCCGGCTCAGGTCATGATCTCAGGGTCCTGGGATCGATCCCCTCGTTGGGCTCCCTGCTTGGCGGGGAGCCTGCTTCCTCCTCTCTCTCTGCCTGCCTCTCTGCCTACTTGTGATCTCTCTCTCTGTCAAATAGATGAATAAAATCTTTAAAGAAAAAAAAAAAAGAACTAGTCTAATCTGTTTTCCACTTAACATATTTTAACTTTGTATAATACTAACTGTAACAACAACACTATTTGCTGCTCCTTGGCTTTCTCAGAAGTTCTAAATGTGAGGTAACTTCAATACATGTTTATAAAACTCAGATTGTATCCTAGCACAATACCGCAAAAGCAGAGTCAGTGGCTAATACTTTTCCTCCTTTCAGAGATGAAGGAAATCAATAAAAGAAACACACTAGACAAAAATTAAAGAGTATAAAATTGCACAGAGAACAAAGCAGCTCAAGCCTGCATTCATAACCAGTGCCCAGCCCTCAGCTAACATTTCTCCTCCTCCCTGACCCACCCTACCTTCCTAGCGCAGGAGGAAGAAAATCTTGTTCTTGTCCCAGCACCCAGCCGAACCTCCATGGCCAGTATCCCTCAGGCGGTTTAATCTTGTTCTTGTCCCAGCACCCAGCCAAACCTCCATGGCCAGTATCCCTCAGGCGGTTTACTCCTGTCACACTGAAGGGAGTGAGCTGCAGTACTCTCAAAATCACTTCCAGTTCCAACATTCCACTATTCTATAAAACTAAATTAGAATATAGAATGAAAACATGAGAAACAAAAAATCCCAACATCAGGAACATATGTTAGGTCCGCAATACATGTAAATTGCAAACCCAAGAAACCAACCAACCAACCAACCAACCCAGAAACCTCAGCTGGGTAAGTAAGTACCCACGGGGCAGACCCAGCTTGCCAAAAGTTCACGTGAAAAAGATTTAAGGATTTTAGTTGACCATAAGCTCAGGATAAGCCAGCAGAATGGCCTGGAAACCAAAAGAATGAAAAGGGACAAAAAGCCTATGGCATTAGGAGAAACGTCATCCTTACATTAAGTGGGGGGAGGGGGTCAGAGCCTCACCAACCTTGCCACTGACTGGGCCACACAGAATTTTCATTTTCGGTTTTAGGAGACTTTAAAAGCAGCAGCAGTAAAGAGTCACAAGGTGCCTACAGTTCCATGAATGGAGACCAGGGCTTTCAGTGTGGGAAGAGGATGCCAGGAAGCCCCTGCAGATCTGTCTCGGGGAAGAGGCGTTAGCAATGCCTCTCATAAATGGGAAGGCAAAGTGGTGAGACACAAAGGGAGAAAGATTTCTGCTCCGAATATAAACATCGTTCTCTTAGAGCTACGTGCGATGGTAAGGATTTCCTGAGGAATGCTGAGCATCCCTCAAGAAGATCTGAGCACTTGAGAGAGGGAGCAAGTCCACACCGCTCACAGTCAGACTTTCGACCCCAGGCATAGGGCTTCATTTAAAGATGGGCACCTGCTTCCACCACCTTCCAGGGCTTGCTGTGTGGTTCCCACCAAGCAGGAGTGGAAAGCACAGTTCCCTCTCTGGCTCAGGCTCCCCTACGTGTCGGGGGTGGGGAGCTGAGTTCATCTCCACGAGACAAGGTATTTTACAATCAGGAACATTCCTAGAGAACCAACACCGAAACCAAGGCTGACAAGAGATAAAGACGGGTGCTCCGGCCAAGAGCTGCTGTGAGCAATGTATTCAAAGCTTAGTTGTTTTTCCCATGCCAAGGGAATGGCTAATGTGTGTCAAGAAGTTTTAGTGACTTGCTAAAACTGAGTTCTGATCTACTCCCGATTAATTCTACAATCAAGGAACAAGAATTCCACCTACCGAGTGGGAACTATCATCTCTGAATCCTGACATTTTCTTTTCTTTTTTTAAGATTTTATTTTTACTTATTTGAGAAAGAGCGCAAGCAAGAGAGCACAAGTGGGTGGGGAGGGGGGTGGGATGAAGAGAGGGAGAGTGAGAGAAGCCGACTCCCTGCCAAGCAGGGAGGCCTGAAACGGGGCTCAATCCCAGGACCCTGGGATCATGACCTGAGCCGAAGGCAGACACTTAACCCACTGGGCCACCCAGGTGCCCCATGAATCCTGACATTTCCAAAAGTGAGACTTCACCTTCGCTTACAAGAGGAAAAGAATAAAGATAAGCCCTAAAGGAAGGAATGGGGTCATGAAATCTTATGAATGTAATTAGTTCCTTTAGAAGTACTTAGTAAAATGCACTTCCATTTCTCAGACATCCCAGGGACAACTCTTTATGGTCTTCTGCTTCTCTCTCTGCTCTCTTTCTTTCTCTCTCTCTCTCTCCCGGGATCTCATGCACTGCCCCAAGGCCAAAAAAGATAATTTCTTGGGGCGCCTGGGTGGCTCAGCCGGTTGAGTGTCTGACTCTTGATTTCAGCTCAGGTCATGATCTCAGGGTCGTGGGACCGAGCCCCAAGTCAGCCTCTGCCCTTAGCGGGGAGTCTGTCTGAGGGTCTCACTCTCCCTCTGCCCCACCCCACTCGCATGCATTCGCTCTCTCAATAAATAAAATCTTAAAAAAAAAAAAAAAAGATAATTTCTTAATCTACATCTCTAGCTCTGAATTGTTTCCTCAACTTAACTCAAATTTCCAATCACCTCTAAGAATCCCCAGACTTCAGGCATCATGACCTTAAAGCATCCCAATCAAGCTCATCTCTTTGCCCTAACACCGACCCCTCTCATTTCCCCAAATGCCTTCCAGGAAATTACTTCCGAAACCTGGGAAGTGTTTCCTCTTCCCTGTCCCCCCACCCACCTGCCATCATCCTGTGTTCTGTCACTAGGAGCCCCAAACCTCAAGCGCTGGTCTAAGCCTGTATGCACCCCCGGCAGACCACAGAGAGACCCCCCCGAGCTCGGCCCTGCCCGGCCTCACGCAGGGTATATACCCATCCGCCCCTCTCTCCGCCCACAGCCCTGATGGCATCAGCCCACCACTCACAGACCTTCCAGGGCTTCTCTCCAATCCCTACCAAACTCGAACAACTGCAGGCCTGGCCTTCAGAACGCTCCATGGGGGGTATGATCATCTCCTCCTGGGAGTTCACCGGGCCAGGGTGGGGGGTTCACACAGCACCTCTCAAAGCTATCTTAGGCTTTTGCTCGTTGGGATTTCTACCTCATGCCTTGGCTCATGCAGCTTCTTCCATCCAAATGTTCTTTCTCATCCCCTGGATGGGACCCTGGAACCACTCACACCCAACCTAGTCTTTTTTTTTTAAGACTTTATTTTTTTAAGACTTTTTTTTATTTATTTCTTTGAGAGAGGGTGAGAGATAGGGGTGCATGCACAAGAAGGGGGGAGGCGCAGAGGGAGGGGGAGGAGCAGACTCACCGCTGAGCAAGGAGCCCGATGGGGAACTCAATTCCAGGACCCTGGGATCATGACCTGAGCCGAAGGCGGACGTTTCACCAACTGAGCCACCCAGGCGCCCTCAACCTATTCATTTTATCAGGAAACAGAGCCTCAGAGGGTTGAAACAACTGGCATCTGGTCAGTCAGTCTGCCCCACTCAGGACTCTTGCTCTAGACCACAAATCAGGTGCCCATGATTTGCTTTCAATTTCAACTAGGAGGAAATAAAGTCTTCTGTTTGAAATTTCCTTATTAGACTAAAGCCCCTAAGTCCATTAAATTAAAATACACACATACCAAAAACAAAAAACAAAAAACAAAAGAAACCAAACCAAACAAACCAAACCTCCCAAAAACAAAAACAACAGAGCACCAGCCAGTGTCCAGACTTCCAGTCTCTCAGACTCACAAGCCTCACTGGGTCTGCACTCTCAAGTTTAACAGCAGGCGCCGTGTGAGCATGAAGACTCTGGTGCCCATCGAGGGGTCAGCGTGAAGGGCTCGAGGGCGGAATTCTCCTCTCTCCCACGCAAAGAGCCAAGTGGGCTCCACTCCTCTGTTTATTCAATCGGGATCAGAGCAAAAACTGTTAGATCGAAAAAGCCCCCCCCGGATCTACAGAGAGGCTCTCCAGGACACCCACATCCCAACCACAGCACTGGCTCCCAAACTGCAAGCAGTGTTTTTGAGAAAAACGATACGTAAGTTGAAAGTGTACCGTCGGCCCTGACTATCCCTGCTGAGGAAACACACCAAGGAAACTGTCAGGTGGGATGCAGGGCACTGGAAAGTGACGACCTCTGTGTACCCAAGGCTGCTCCGAGGTTTAGCTCTCCCTCAGCCCGCCTGACCGCCAGCCTGCAGGGCCAGCAGCTTCGAATGCCAGCCTTCGCCATCCGGGCACGAACTGCGCCTTACTCCTCTTGGCATCCGTGTCCCGAGCGCCCGGCCCAGAGAAGATGCACTTTTTTTTTTTTTAAGTTTTTATTTATTTATTTGAGAGAGAGAGAGAGCATGAGAGGGGAGAAGGTGAGAGGGAAGGGCAGACTCCCTGCAGAGCTGGGAGCCCGATGCAGGACTCGATCTGGGGACTCCGGCGTCATGACCTGACCCGAAGGCAGTTGCTTAACCAACTGAGCCACCCAAGGCACCCCAAGAAGATGCACATTTAATGTATCGTGACCAACGCTGAACTTGAAGAAGCTAAGTTTCTTGGCCAAGATGTCTGGAATATACCAAAATACCCTAGATGGTGTGGCAACCGCAAACACTAAGACCGAAGTACATGCTCTGATGGTCGAACACACTGAACTCCTTCCCGGGGGAGGGTTGTGCAGGGGGGAACACATCCGGAGATGACAGTCTCAGCTAGTTTAGACACTACAGATTTGACAAACTCAAACTCTGGTATGATATTCTTTCAGCTAACTAATAGTAGGCGGTACAGAGTCAAAGAGCTGCCTTCACCGAAACTCCAGTGTTCTATAAATTCCTATGAATTACCGTCACATGTTTCCAAATTACGGAAGAGAATCCCTTCAATTCACCCACAAGCTCAGTAATATGGCTATTTGTGCAGTTACAAGAGAGTTGTGACCACATTAAAAGTATCAGCAATATTTCACACTCAATTAATTAATAATCAGTGCACAAAGGGCTAAGCAGGCTTCTGGTTTGTGTTTCTGAAGTCAAACTTTACAACTAAATCTCTAAAATTTTAACTTAAGAAACCTACACATATAGGAAAAAAACCTGACACGACAGTGGCCATCACAATAGACCTATGTAAATCTCTCTAAGCAAATACTGTCTCACAGACCTTAGAGTTTATTTTCACCTAATGACTGATTTCCTCTAGGTCCACCCTGTAGAAAGAACTTCCGCAAAATACCATTTGGCCAATTCTCTGCCTTCGGCAGGCCTACAATTATGAACTTGGCTAAACAAATAAACTTCCTTCCTATTTTTAAAGTTTTCCAAAATTGGAGAATCTACATTTTTGGTTGGCACACAATTTCCTGGACTTAGAGCCCTGGCCATGAAGAAATTCTTCACAGTACTTTGAGAGATGAAAAGGAGTTCAGAATCGGCCAAGCAGCTGCTCCCCACCTCTACCTTCGGGAGGGGGCAAACAAGGAGAAGTTGTGACCTCGGGCAAGGTCACATGGGGGTGCTGGAGGCAGAGGCCAGAGTAATTCTCTCCCATCTTCCCCCTATCTGATTGAAATTACCTGTGGCCTGATGAAAGCCATTTTGCTCTTGTTCCATACTAGTGAACCACGGCTTATGTTTAATTCATGCGGAATGTGATAAAACAACAAAGAATCTAAATATCATAGCAAGTACAAGGTGACACGAAGAATTCTGGGCTGAGAAGAATCAGAACACCTTAATCTTAGCTCTGACTTTGGGAAGGCCACCTCACCTCTGGAGGGCTCAATTCTTCATCTTTGAAAAGAGGGAACAGAACGAAGCAAGTGCAAATGTCGTCTCCACCCCTAACTTAAATGGGCGGCTGGCGATGTTTCACCGCTATTAAGGGCTGCATCAGAGCCGGGCCCTGTTCTGAGTCCGTTCTGTGGGTAAGTCCTTCACAACCCGGAGGACAGCCACATCCCCACCTTGTGCTTGAACCCAACCATCCACACTGAGAAGGGACATGTCTGTGGTCACAGCTCCACGGGGACACATGGAGAGGGGATGTGACCCAGGCCAGCGGCTTCAGGGGCCCTCTCGTCCTTATCATTGGTGGACAATCTACGATGACAGGCCCCACTTGCAAGGATAGAGAGTCCAAATTGAGAACAATTACAGCGATCATTCAACACAATGTTCTCAACACAATGTTCTCATTTCACGGATCAAGGACGGAGGCCCAGGGAAGTAGAACCTCAGTCAGGAAATTGAATGGCCACACCCACCTCGCTTCCTAGACAAGCTTATCCGAAAAAGTGCTCTAATGCCTCCCAATCACTTACACCGTGTCATGTGACACCCAAACGCGACTATCTGATGGCCGCAGGGCAATGACCCTCACTCCACCACAACTAGCCGTGGTTAAACAGCAAACTCAGGCGAACCGGGGCCTCCAACCCAAGCCTTTAACCTGCAGTCTTCTGCACTATCCCAGGCTGGAAAAAATGTCCACTGTGGGAGGAGTCTCTGGAGAGCCTCTTCAAAATAGTCTCGAAACACAAAGAGAATTTCCCAGAGAGGCTAAAAACATGCTTCCATGGTGCTCTGAGAAAAATACCAGATAATAAGTCATAATACTCTAAGGCCCACAACTCAAATCAATAAGAAAATCAAAAAGCAGGCTATGGTCATCTCAAAACTGACCTCTTTGGCCCACCATTTAATTGCTTGCCCCTAGCCTCCCCACCAATCTTGACCAAACTTCAATCTTCCTACCAGTGATTTTCTTCTTATTTCCTGTTCTCTTCCCTCCCTAACCAAGAGTATCATGAAATGCAAGCTTTTTAAAAATAGTAGTTCCACTTCTGGTGTAATTTCACTCTTATACACCTATTTTTAAAAGCAAGTTAGGTGGACGTAAAATTTTACACCTCTCACTTAAGGAAGAAGGAAAACTCAAATTCTTGGGGGGACAAAATATTTTAAGTCCTGACCACCCTTGCTTCATATCTTGACCGTGTGTTGCAATCCCTTTATTACAGGGATCGCACAGGTACAACAGATAAAACGTGAATTTACAGCCAGACCATCCAAGCTTTAATCTTAACAGCTCTGACAAATGACCTAACCTCTCTGAACATCAGTTTCTTTACAGTACTTCCCCAAAGAAAGGGGAGGAGGGAATAACACCCCCACCCCGTGATGATCTGGGAGCTGACTACACCCCACACAACGGCTGGCACGTATTAAGGGCTCAAAAATACAATCATCTCTTCCTTTCCACGGTTGCATTAACACTAATGTCGTTTTCTCTGCTGTTAAATCCGCTTTGCAAATGATGTTTCTCTGAACAAACTCAATCCGCCCTATTAGAGGAGAAGAGACACACTCTACACACCTCCCCGATCTCCCACAGGACGCCCTCCAGGAACTAGAGCGCTAAGTGAATCAGCAGGTCACCGGAGCCCAGCACAGGGGAGCTGTGTCGCCACACTGGACTTGGGCAACTTCCACTCTCTTCAGCTACTTGGGCCCTGGTTTCACAGCACTGGTCAGGCCTCCTGGGCTGTGGGGCATTTATGACAGCCCTCACATGTCACAGGACCTCTACCCACCCCAGCGGACTGAGGCACTTCAGGCTTCCTTTCTTTGTCTATCTCGCTGCAGGCACCTGGGCCTACCCTGAAATACACGCGTGCACAGGCGGGTGATTAAATGAGGTATTCTGAAATGCAGCATGTTAATAGACATGCATACTTTTGATTTTAGAAACACACTTTAAAGAAAAAAGTGCAAACAGCAGGGCAACATTGACAAGGCGTGCAAAACCCAGGGGTCCAAGACCCTAGGTTTAAGTTCTGCCACAACGAGCTATGTGATCTTTTTCAAATTAAGTTGCTTCCCTGCTCTGGGACTCGGTTTCCTCCCAGAGATGAGAGAAAATGGAATGACATTCTGGCTGCAACAGAATGACCACCTCACTAGCCCCCATCCCAGAGAGGTGTGTGCCAGCCAGAGGGCACGCCGGGCTGAAGGAAAAGGACCACTCAACTCTAAATCTCCCTGCATCTGGGTCATTCGTTTGAAAGGACTACCTTCCCCAAGGCTAAAAATCACTGGTCTCAAAACCAAGGCAACAGTGTTAGAAAGCAAAGGATTCCAAAACATGCTGGAAAACTACCACAAGTACATCCGAGCAATTCTTTTTCCATCCACCACACATCAGTGACCTACAACTCAATCCTCTTTCCTTAAAGACTTAGCTCAGGGGGCGCCCGGGGAAGCTCAGTCCGCTAAGCAGCCGACTCTTGGTTTCTGCTTGGGTCATGATTTCCGGAACCTGGACTGAGCCCTGCGCTGGGCTCTGCGCTCAATGGGGAGTCTACTGGGGGATTCTCTCTCCCTCTGCCCCTCCCCCACTCGTGTGCACATGCGTTCGCACTCTCTTGCTCTAAAATAAATAAGTAAATCTTAAAAGAAAAAAAAAAGAGGGCTTAACTCAGAACTCATATCCTCAAAAAAATCTCCCGAATCTCCAGCTGTGTGATTCCCTGTGCACACATCTGTATAATTTCATTAAATCATCTTCGCAGGTGTACCTCTCCCTGTTAAATCAAAAGCTGCTCACGGGCCCTGTCCTGCTCAACTCCGGATCCTCATGCCTACACCTTACCTGCACAAAAACCGCTGACAAACTTCGAACTCAACCACGTTCAAAGAGTTCACACTCACAGATGATAGTCACAACTTCCTATACGGATTTTGACATTATTCAATTTTAAAACAGGATCTTTAAAAAGATGAATAGGGAATATGCTATTTTCTAGATGCGAAAGGCTTGAGGTTAACTTAGCCCAGATCAACCAAAGCAAATGAACAAGGGCTAGCAGTCTAATCCCATTATAACACATGGTGGATATAAAAATAATTTACAAAAGAAGTACCAAAATATATAAGAACTAAGGAAATTCTTTTCCATGTCTTTTTTTAAAATCTAACAAAATGATGTAAATGATTGTTTCATACTCCCAACAGCAAAAACAGAAGTAACAGAAATAATGGAAAAATTAAAGATACTTAAGTATAAACAAATATAACCATTAAAATTTGTTTTTCTATAACTTTATTATATATTTGATAAATACCACCATATATTATGAAATAAAATTCAAAAGGACACATTCATTATTTCTACTGCTTAAAAGTTAACAACAGAAGGAAGGGGGGCCTCCACATTATGTCATCAGGGAAACGCAAATTAAAGCAATAGTGAGATACCATTACACACCCATTAAAATGCCCACAATCTGAAACACTGACAACACCAAATGCTAATGAGGATGTGGAGCAACAGGAACTGTCATGCATCACTAGTGGGAGTGGAAAATGGTGCATCCTCTTTAGAAGACAGTTTGGCAGCTTCTTACAAAACTAAATGTGTTCTTACCATATAATCCGGCAATCATTCTTCTTGATGTCACCAGCCTTACTGAAGGGAGCTGAAAATTACACCCACAAAAAAAAACTGCACAAAAATGTTTACAGCTTTTATTCATACCTGCCAAAACTTGGAAGCAACTGAGATGCCCTTCTAGACAATTCCACCTAGATAATGGAATGTTGGTCAGTGCTATAATGAGCAATCAAGCCACGAAAAGATACAGAAGAAACTTAAATGTACATTAATTAATGAAAGAAGCCAATCTGAAAAGGATATAATGTACTTCATGATTCCAGCTATAGGACATTCTGGAAAAGGAAAAACTATAAAGAACAGTGGTTGACAGGGGTTGGGGAGAGAGGACAAGATGAACAGGCAGAGCACAGAGGAGTTTCAGGGCAGGGAAACTATTCTGTGTGGTAGTAAAAATACATGCTGTTATACTTTGGTCCAAACGCATAGAATGGACAAGACCAGGAATGAACTATAGCATACACTTGGGACTTTCCAAGATAATGTGTCAATGCAGGTCCATCAGCTGTAACAAATGGTTGGAGATACTGATAGTGGGGAAGGCTATCTATGCATGTGTGGGAACAGAGGGTATATGAGAACTCTCTGTATCTTCTGCTCAATTTTGCTATGAACATAAAATTGCTCTTAAAAATTAAGTCTATTTGAAAAAAAAAAGACAGGAGGGCAATTTGGGTCAATTTTTCAATAGTAATCTGATTCCTGGTCTATTAAAATAACCTAATGGTATCTGGGGTAAAGTTAAATACATTGAAAAAGAGAAAAGACCAAAGCATTTTTTAAATTTGATAAACCGAATAGTTAATACATAAAATGTGACATTTTTTAAAAGGTACAAGAGTATGCAATGCAAAATTTTCCTCCCACTCCTACTCCCCAGACACCCAATTTCAAGGTAATTTTTTTAGGTTTTATTTCATGGGACACTATTTCCACTATCATCCTCCCAGATACAAGTGACTAATCTGAAATGCTGGCATTTGTTCCATAAACGATAAGCAATTCCTATGTCTAATGGTAGGTATAACAGAAAATACCCAGAACCTTGCTATACAAAGTGTGGTGCCCAGATCATCAGCATTACCAGGGAGCCGGTTGAAATGCGGGATTTGGGGTTTCATCCAGACCTACTAGAGCAGAAATATATTTTAACGAGATCCCCAAGTGATTTGTATGCACCAGTACGGAAGACCACACCGCCCGTTTTTGTAGCGTTAATAGGCCAGTAGAGAAGATAAAAGATCAAACAACCACAACATGAGGCATCATACAGAAATGGACTACACGGCTACAAGAATTTGGGGAAAGATCAGCTTGGTCCCTAGGTGGGGGGAACCAAACTGCCCCAGGATCAAAGGCCAGCCTCTCTGAAGGGGTCGGTATGCCCCATGCATTCTGATGGCTGCTCACCTGTCCAGTCTCCTCCTCTCCTGCTCCCTACAGCGGATTCTCCAGCCAGCCTGACCAGCAGCCTGGGACTGAGGTTTCTCCAACGTGCCTCCAGGCCTTTGTCTGTGCCGGCTAAGCACCTGACACACGCTCACCTTCCCTAGCTAGCCACCCCCTACTCCCCATGGCTAGCGGGCCATCCTCTGGGCAGAGGACACGCCTTGGGGGCTATTGCCTACCCGGATGGTATATTCATCCGAGGAATGAATGGATACTCAGAGATGCTCCAAGGGTGAAGGATGAGATGGGTTTAGATAATCAGAAACAGACCAAGGCAGAGACATACATAGGTTAAGATCAGTTTAGGGAATTTTTGGAGGGAAAAAACTAATTTGCTTTTTGGTCATTACGAGCTCTGCTCTGAGCTCACTGTTGTGTTGTGGATGAGACAGGGTTTCTATTCCTGCTTTTCTCCCTTCTCTTTTCATAAAACCACCTGTGCCCATGATGTTGTTACTCTAAGCAACCGGAGCTCCCAAAGAGAGGCTGCTGCCCCAGGCGGGCAACAGCCCCACGGGAGCCCTTCGCTTGGCAGAGGCAGCACATTTTTCAAAGTCAAGGAATGGTTTGATTAGGATAAGGAGTCCTCCCCTCTTTATTAAACTCAAACATCCACTAATTAAACATAATAGAAGTCTACCGAAAAAACTATTTTTATATTTTTAAATAATTCATCACATGAACCCAGGACACACCAACACGGAACCGACTGGACCCAGGCAAGCAGGGGACCCGCTGCCTAAGCACCAGGTGTGGGCAGATGCGCGCCTTCCAGAAGGCCACCGTGTGCCCATCGCCAGGGCGGCCCAGCCGGCCAGAGGCTCGCCAGACGGGCTGCTCCGGTCTGCGGGAAACCGCAAAGGGAAACAAACCACACTGGCAGCGGGACCCAACTGGGCCAGGAAGCCCTGCTCTTCAGAGGCACCTAACCAAGGGCAAGTTGTACTCAACACAGACGCCAATTAGCTTCTCGGTCATTTGCACCAGTCTCAGGTGGACACGAGAGCAGAGCCACCCGGTCACATCGTTTCAGAAGATAAAGAGCAGTGATGTCTCCACAGGTGTCCCTTCCTTACTACCGAAGTCCAAGCTAGCCCTCTCACCCCTGCCTGAAATACAACAGCCCCAGTGTCTCTCTGCTTCGGCCACACGTAGACAACAGCCCACAGCGCTGCTCGTGTTCACGGCCCTCTAACGGCTCCCTCTGCGCTTAAAGCCAATCCAAACCCCGTCCTGGGCCTACAGAGCCCTAAAGGGCCTGGCCCAGCCTGCCCCTCCCCAACTCAGGGCCCACAGCTCGGCACCAGCTCACCAGGTGACAGTCACACCTGTCTTCTCCCCACTGCTCTAACGTGCCCCTTGAGCCACCTCCAGGCCCTGGTCCCTGCGGTTCCGTCTGCCCGGCACATGCTAACCCTAACCCTTACTCCCCAGAGGTGCTGCCACCTCCTTGCCAGCTCAGCCCCTAGTCACTCTCCACCAAGACCCTTACTTAATTTTCTCCCTAGCACTTACCACCACCCGAAACTACCTTGTTGAGCTATTTGCTTGCTTCTGTGCAGTCTCCCCCACGTAAGACCCAAGCTCCATGAAAAAAGGGACCTGGTCTGCTTTGGTCATCGCTAAAATCTTCAACTCCTCAAATAGGAACTGGGATATACTAGGTGCTCAATAAATATCTGTGTTGAATACATTTCTTAAATGACTTGTTGAATAATAGCTATAAATCTATGTTTTCAGCAAGGCCAAAATATGAAAAACCTGGTTTCACATAAAATGTTAGTGACTATTTTACAGAAGGATTCCTTACCTAAAGCATCTTTAAATATTTGGCTTACAAAGCTTCAGTGCACATACTTTTTTTTTTTTTAATTTTCTATTTTTTTAAAGATTTGACTTGTAAGTAATCTCTACACCCAGCATGGGGCTCCAACTCACAACCCGGAGATCAAGAGTCACATGCTCTACCCACGGAGCCAGCCAGGTGCCCCCAGTGTGCACACTTTTTAAAGGATAAGCCTTGGGGCTCCTGGGTGGCTCAGTCGGTTAAGCGGCTGCCTTTGGCTCGAGTCAAGATCCCAGGGTCTTTGGCACTGGGGCTCCTTGCTCAGCAGCAAGGCCGCTTCCTCATCTGCCTGCCACTCCCTCTGCTTGTGTGCTCGCTTGCTCTCTCTGACAAATAAAATCTTTAAAAAAATAAATAAATAAAGGATAAGCCTATTGTGCAAACTGAACTAACTCCTTCAGGGCATCAACAGTACCTGGTACATAGAAGGTACCCAATAACATCTGGTGAATGCACGAGCACTAGAAAAGAATGCAAGGCATAAACTGTATGAAATTGCACTTGAATTTGAGAACACAGCAAACGTGGATATATTTAGGCTCATTTTCCTTTTTACCTGACTGAATAACATATATATTTGAAATCCACTACTTTGAGATACTAGCAATAACCTTAGCCGGTATCTTTACAGGCAGGTGCCAATCCAAATAAATTCGGAAAGTTACCTGGCAGCTCTGCAGCAGTCTTCACTAACTGATACATGGGAGGCACAGAAGTAATCCAACAGAAATACTCAAAACCGCCAGGTAGCTGGGACATCTGTGAGTTTAGTATAAAAATCACGATGCCTGAGAAATTTGTTTTTATTAGTAATCTATGTAAAAACTCACGTGTCCCAATGAAAGACTAATCAAGAAATTACACCTCTATAAAACCTGCCCCACTCCCTGCTCAGCAGGGAGCCTGCTTCCTCCTCTCTCTGCCTGCCTCTCTGCCTACTTGTAAAATCCCTCTGTGTCAAATAAAAAATAAAATCTTTAAAAAATAAAAAAATAAAAAATAAAATAAAATAAAACCTGCCCCATTTGTAATACAATGCACACCTGCCTTACTGTTCCAAGGCCATGTCCAACTTAAAAGAAAGTGCATCTTAACTTTTTAACATTGTAGTCTTTGTTTGGGCTCTATTCCTCACTCTATGTAGTCAATATTCATACAATATTATTGTGGCACCCAAGAAGAACAAATTCCTGTTCAGGAATCCATCTGCACCAAGCCATGTCCATGCCCCTTTCCCTCTCCCACCCAGGTGTCGAGCCAGTTTGCAAAGGTCAAAATAGAACAGCAATTAGATGTACAAGTGTTGTGTGAGGTGTGTGCTCATATTCATTTACGTGCTCTTGAAGGGTCATTCGAAAGTCAAATACAAATATACTTTGGGATTATGCACACTATGTGTCCTACTTGCATCTCCTGTTTCTGCCTTTAAAATATTTCCTAGCTTATAATGCTAACCGTGTTGATGCCTTATTTCTAAGCAGTAAACCAAATCAGGTTCCCTAGAAAGTCACTCTTATCATATACAGCCCCAAGAAATGAACTTTCAAATAATTTCATATTCTAAAAACTCACAGAACATATTGTCTATAAAAATCAATTTCAGGATGCAATTTATAATCGCACATCACCTAGCAGGAATGAAATATAAAATAACTACACTTTCTGCTGACAACCGATAAATGTGCTCCAAAAACGTTTCATAGTTTTGTTGTTTTATAGTTTCGATAACTTTGGAATAACATGATTCAGAATTTAGATGAAGTCATCAACATACATTTCATTTAAATAACCTTTTCAAAAGTATTTCCAGTTGGGGAAAGCTGACAATCCTTGTAGAAGTCCTTCCTGTTTTGTTTTTTGGGTTTGTTTGTTTGTTCGTTCTTAATAAAACTTTGGTCTGGTGTTTTCACTGTCATCTCCTAGGCCAACCTGAACAAAAGTCCACCTCACTCCTATAGTGAAAAACATCTTTATTAAATAGATTTTGGAAAAGTAAACCAGGAAACAGTACGAGCAATAAGTTTTTTGTGTTTTGTTTTTGTTTTTGTTTTAGACTTAGTTCTTATTGATTTTAGAGTAAAAGAAAATAGTCTGTTGTTTTGGGTTTCTCCCTTTGGCCTTATGGTATAAAGTATAACAGTATACAAGTAGACTCAAATCCTCAACTTAAAATATAATCAGACAACACACCCTGAATTACTTTTTCAACTACCTAACATCATTTTCTAATTTAGCATTACTTATAAAAGGTAATCAGCTATCACTTCAAACCAGAAAATCTGGGCATTACCATTCTTTTTTTCAATACAAAACTGCTACTCAAAACTTTTTCATTTAGCACCAGCTGTGTTTCAGGAAGTGAAAATTCTGGTGAGGATGAGAAGATAGGATACAGTGCCTAATGATCAGGTTTCTGTGTCTCCATTTTATTAGCACTAAATGATAGTCAAAGCCTTATCTGGCTCAGGAACAGGTATTTATTATAAACCAGCACTCCAAAAGCACTGCATTACTAGCAGAGAGAACCACCACCTAATAACTGCTTGTAAAGGGTCACATAATGGTTAACGGGTTCTCCCAAGAAGACTTCATTACTCAACCTGCCAAACGTCACGGAGTGAGAGAAAGGTGCCCTGGTGTCCTACCGGCCTTTTAGAGGCTGCGAGGGATGCATCATTCAAAGTACCCAAATGCCTGGTACTCGGGGAGGTATAAAAATAATTCCACGTTCTCCAACTGGTGGGAACTCTAGAGAGCTGCTCCAATCCCTTCGTTTTAGCAATAGTGAAACTGGCAGCGCTTTGTAAGGCTCAGTTATTCTGAAAGCGCTAATATTCGGGAAAAAAAACTTCATGGAAATAGAATTTACATTCAAAACTCGCACCACCGAACCCTTTGAAATCAGGAAGTTTAAGACAAAGGTCAGATACCCTCTGCGTGCACCAAGTCCAGCCTTTTGGCCTCCGCAGCGCCCGGTCCCGGGCCACCAAGCACACCCGGGTGTCAGGGAGGATGCCACACGAGGTCCCGCCGCGCGGGCAACACCCAGCGGTGAGTCCCGGCGTCCGGGGGGCTGCGCGGTTAGAGAAGCAGCCGGCCGCCAGGCGCGAGCACCTGGGGCCGGGCGTCGGGCCTCACTCTCCCCACCCGGGAAATGGGCGTGACGCCACCTGGCCCGCTCGGCCGACTAATGAATGAGAGCCGCCCGGGAAACG
>LNAC01000005.1:3822299-3895958 GCA_002007465.1 Ailurus styani | reverse complement strand
GCCCCGGGCCGCGCCGCTCCCGCAGGAGGAGTCGAGCAACTTTCCGAAAACTAGGAATTCCTCTCTCTCGGGGCCGATAAAGCCCCCGAGTTGAGCCAGCACAAAGCCCGCCCAGCCAACCCGGGGTCCCCCCCACCCCACGGCGTTTCTTTCTAAAGGCTTCGAAACGGCTGGCAACAAAAGGACTAGTGTTTCCCCGGCCCCTAATACCTTTATATAATCAAAGGTGGTTTTCTTGGAGTCAGAAAACTAAACTATTTGGGGGGGGCTCCAGCTCCTGTCACCCCGCAGCTTTCCGCCACGTGAGAAATTTGGATTTCAAGAGTTTTCTTCTCTCCCAAGACAAGACAAGACCGTGTAGCCCGCTTCTAGCTACAAAGGTTAAGGTAGGTTCCTAACTCAGGGCACCCTAGAGTTCCACGCTGGAAAAAAAAAAATGTCCAAAGGTCTAACAGCCGATGTGTAAATACATGTGTCACGTGGAGCCACTCACTGAGCTCATCAGAACTAACAGCAACCCCGGCGCAAGAATTTTACTTCTGTTCCCTTTTAATGTCGTGCCTTATTTTCAGATAGGCCAACAGAACATTTTAATGATCCCCAAATGTCTGGCATCTGAGTTAGGTGGGTATTATCATCTACGGCTGCGTAACAAATTACCCCAAAACTGAGAAGCTTCAAACACAAGTTTCTGTGGGTCAGAAATCCAGGAGCGCCTTGGCTGGCTGTTCTCGGCCCAACGTTGTCTCTTGAGGTTGGGTTCAAGCTGTTGGCTGGGGCTACAGCCATCTCAAAGCTGTAGTGGGAGGAAAGACCCTCGTCCAAGCTCACACGGTTTGTTCCTTGCAGGCTGTCGGACGGAGGACTTTGGTTTCTGGCTGCATCATGTGGAACTTTCCATAGGGCTGCTCATTTTATGGCAGTTCGCACCCCCCAGCACAAATGATCCAAGAAAGAACATATGTCCACAAAGGAAATCAGTCATTTCATAAACTGATCTCAGGAGTGACAGCCCAAAACTTCTGCTGTATTCTGTTCGTTAAAATTCAAGGAAGTCCAGTCCACGCCCAAGGCGAGGCGGATTACACATGGGCATGAATGCCAAGAGAAGAGGATGGTGGGGGTGAGGGAAATGTCATCACGTGTAGGGTGCATGGGGAAATTCTAACAGGGCCTACCTGGGTCACTGAAAAGGGCCTTAGGACCATCTTAAGGAGCTTCTTCGTGCTTTAAAGCAGCGATTGATTGATTTCTTCTAAAGAAAATAAGACCAGGGGCCCCTGGCTGGTTCAGTGGGTAGAGCATGCGACTGTTGATCTTGGGGTTGTGAGCTCGAGCTCCGAGCTCCATGTTATGGGTAGAGTTTACTTAAAAGAAAAAAAAAGAACTTAAAAAAAAGAGAGAAATTAAGACCTTTAAAAAGGGAAGGGCATTTGCAGCCATTTAACTAAATCTTTCCCTGTTAGCAAATCACTTTCCCCAAGCGAGTAGAAGAGATTAAGGCTAAGGACTCCGTTACACTGGGAGCCCTTCTGTCCTCCACAACCTTGCAACTCAAAGAACCAGCAGCCTGGGCACCCTCTGGCAATTTTTTAGAAGTGCAGAATTTCGGGCCCTGCTCTAACCCAAACCTACAGAGTCAGAACTTTGATTTTACCGTGATTCCAGACGGCTGGTGTGCACATTCAAGTTTGAGATGCACTAGTATATGAGAGTCGTTGAGGTTTAAAATGAGCTCTGGCCAACGGACCCTTGAGAGAACAGGTGAAACTGTCCTGTGTCCTGGGGGTGATGGGCACCAGCTCAGCTAGAGGGAGACCTGGAGGGTTGCTAGGCAACGGCATAGTTTGATGGCAGTGGAGGGGAGCTGAGGACAAGAGGGACAAGCTAGATCCAAGACAAACGTCACCATACTCCTAAAAAGGGCAGGCAGGTCACATAAATGCGTGAAGAGAGCCAAGTGTGAGATAAGGACTGAACGAGCTGGGGCATCTTTGAGAAGGGACACCCGATTATCACAATTCCAATCCCTAGATTGAGCTCTATGAAAATGCCCAGAATTTAGAAGCAACTCTGGGGTGAGGATGAAGGGGACCCAAAATTGATGAAAGAGACCTGAATCATTCCTGACTGAGATAAATTTTTTGCCAGGTGGGCAGGAGATGGGGAGGCAAAAAAGAAATTACATTAGATTTAGGAGACCAAAAATCACACTTCTTGCACGCACGCACACACACACACACACACACACACACACAAATTAAAGTTGGATCAAATCCTGCATCTAACCGTTACAGTGGGAAAGTTTGCTGGAAGGTGAGATAGAGACATTCACTGTTTTACCCTGGATCCAATTCTCCATATATACACACCAGGATGGAGGCTCATCGGAACCTGGTTTGAACTTGCCCAAGGCTTACATATCCTTTAGACACACAGAGATCTCCCTCTGCCCCAAATCTCTCTGCCTGAACCAGGACTGGGCAGAATCACTCATTTCATGGGAACATAAGGGCCTTTCCACTGAACAGACTTGACAGGCAGTAACAGGTGGGGCTCCAACACCAAACAGTTTAAGAAATATAGAAGGGTCTTGTTTTAATTCACCGCCAACATGTACCGTGCAAGTCACAATGCAGGAAGAAATTCTGTGATAATTTGGAATTTCATTAAAAGGAAACATCAATCTACTGATTCCACATTCAAATAAAACAATTTTCATTAAAACTCCACACTCCCTCCCGCCTGAAAAAAAAGTATCCTTCCCCCCAAGAAACTGTATATTCCCTCAGGGAAGGACTGTACATAGACCAGGGACTGGTTATTTGTAACAGCTCCCTAGTGCTTCTCTTTCAGTCGGAATTGAGAACCCTTACAGACAGAACAGTCATTGCTCTGAGGTGCTGATGGTTCCCAGCCCTGATCATCAGAGTTACCAGTGGTGCCAGGGGGTAGGAGAGGAAGGACGGCAGATAAATTGGCTGCTCTGGGGGCAGGGTCCAATTCTGAGGAACCTCAAAAGGCAGGCAGGTCACATAAATGCATGAAGAGAGCCAGGTGTGAGATAAGGACTGAACAAGCTGGGGCATCTTCGAGAAGGGACACCCAGTTATCACAACTCCTCCCAAACAAGCAAAATGTGTCAGCCAAATGTACTTGGCCAGAGGTCAATATTGACCTCTCACTTAAAGCTTGGAAGAGTGGATGTATGTGTGTTCCTACCCTAACAGGTGAGTCTAGCTATCAGTCAGGATTGAGAACTACTTCTAAAGTTCTAGATCCCTTATTTAAAAAAAAAAAAAAAAAGGTATGAGGGGTATCTGAATGGTGGCATGGTCAGAAAAGCATCTGACGCTTGATCTCAGGGTCATGAGTTCAAGCCCCACACTGGGTGTAGAGATTACATGAATGAATGAATGAATGAATGAATGAATGAATGAATGAATGAATGAATGAATGAATAAAAAGAAAAGAGATATGCCTGCTCTGTGAAGATCAATAGGCTACCCAAATAGGATTGCTGAGATCTCAACAGGATCTATAGAAAATCCAAGACTGCTGTCTTTCTAGTAACTTTAAAACGATGATTTAATCTGTTTTCCTGAGACATGAAGGGGGCACTTGAAGAGGGATGGGGGAACCCAGGAACTGGAAGAGTTGCTCCCCTCCTAAGTCTGACCATCAGCACCCTCTCACCCCCCAGAAGAAACCCCCAACAACGCTGCCCAGCTCTCCTGCCATGTTCCTCCTTTGACGAGAAGCAAGAAGCAAGGACAGTGAAATCTCTGAGGATTCCGGAGGAGCTGTACCTCCTTGGCTGAGCTCCACCAGCTCAGATGTGGAGGCAAAGAGGGGGAAGCATGCAAAAGCATGACCTCACTCTGCCAACCTGTTCCTCTCCCCCACAAGACCTGGCTAAAAATAGGGCCGTTGTAATACAAGGAAGCTCAGTGTGGTTTCAAGTGAATCAGAACCACTAAGCACCCATGATCCTGACACCAATGACAATATGGGGTTTTGTTTTCCACAGCACCAAGCAATCTCTGACACCAGCGGAATGTCCTACAATTCACCTCAATGGGGACATCACTGACCTGGAGACATTCACGTTACTGACCACAGGTTAGGAGCTCAGTCCCACAAGACCTCGGCCCCACGCTTCCCATGGCAATCACAAGGCCAAGTTGCCACCTGGGCTTCTGACGTACCAGCCACAGGTTCTCCCCACCCCCTCCTTGGGTTCCATTAATACGCTAGAGTGGCTCACAGAACTCAGAGAAAGATTTCACTTCCCAGATGACTGGTTTATTAGAAAAGGCTGCAACTCAGGAACAGCCAGATGAGAGAGATGCACAGGGCGAGGTGTGGAGAAAGTGCATGTAACTTGCACACACTCTCCGAACACCCCTGTCCTGGCATCTCCAAGTGCTCACCAACCCGGAAGCTCTCCAAACCCCGCCATGTGGCTTTTCAATGGAGGCTTCATTACCTCAACTTGATCAATTAAATCCTTGGCTCCCTAGTGACTGAACTCAAACTTCAGTGCCTCTCTCCACCCCACCCCCCCCCAACCCCAGAGGTCAGGGGGTAGGACTGAAGGTTTCCTACCCTCTAATCACGTGGCTGGTTCCCTGGCAACCACTCTCCTTTCTTAGGTGACCGAGGGGCTTTCCAAAAGTCACCCTATTAACATAACAAAAGAACACCTTTATGGCTCTCCTCACAGGAAATTCCAAGGGTTTTAGGAGCTCTGTGCCAGGAAAGGGGACAAAGATCAAATATATATTTCTTATTATAAATCACATTATCACAGCAACTAATCAGGGATTTATTCGGTTCGAGGATATTCATCACCTACTGTGTAAAGCAACACGTGTCTTGGCAAGGAATAGAAATGTGATTAAGACCTGAATCTTGACCTCGAGGGGCACAGAGGGTGGTCGCCAGTAGGACTGGAAAGGAAAAGAGTGAACAATGCCACGGGAAAGGCCAAGGTGAAGCTCCAGGGAGTTCCCAGAAAAAAAATGAAAGATAACTTATGCTGCAAAGGAAGAACCAACTTCTGGCTGGAAGATTACAGGACCTTTTCTCTTTTTTTTTTCTTTTTTAAGTAATCTCTACACCCAATAAGGGGTTTGAACTCACAACTGGGAGATCAAGAATCACATGCCCTATGGACTGAGTGAGCCCGGTGCCCCAGGACTTTAGAACTTTTACAGATGGTGATAAGGCTTTCCAAGAGGACGGATCAGCTGGACAAAGGCAATAAAAAAATGGGTGCTTGTCTCTGGAAATCAAGCCTTACTAGGCCACATAGGACAAATCAGAGCTCACATTGCAAAAAGAGAATTTTAGTAAATTTTAGTTTGGAGGTGTGCAGTTATCCCTCTCTGGCATAAAACTTTGTTTCCAGGAAAAATATTTGCTGAGGATACTATCAAGTCCAAAAAAAATCATGCAACAAAAACCCCTCTGTAGGAACTGAAAACATATGCCATGAAAAAAACTTGTGCATGAATGTTCACAGCAGTATTATTCATAACAGCTATAAAGTGGAAACAACCCAAGTGTCCACCAACTGATGAATGGATAAACAAAATGTAATGTACCACACAACAGAGTATTATTTTGTCATAAAAAGTAATGAAGTACTGATACATGCTACAGTGTAAATGGACCTTGCGAACATTATGCTACATGAAAGAACCCAGACACAAAAGATTATATATTGTATGATTCCACTTATATATCCAGACCAGGCAAATCCATAGAGATAGAAGGTAGATTCATGGTTTCCAGGGATTGGAAAGAAGGAAAAATGGGGAGTGACTGCTAATGAGTATAGGGTTTCTGTTTTGGGGTGATGAAAATATTCTGGCATTTCTAGTATGTTCACTATACTAAATATACTAAAAATATAATAAAAACCAAAATTCCATGGTATATGAATTATGAATCAATTTTTAAAATCCCTCTAGGTTGTGAAGCTTTAATGACTTTGGGTAAGTTAATTCTATGAAGCTTTATAATAATGGGACTCACATTTTAGAGGGCTAGTTGTAGGATTTTTTTTTTTTTTTTTTGGTCTCTATACCGAACTGTTAGGAGTGGGTTGGACAGTTAGGGAGTCCGGCCAGGGTCCCCAACAAGAAAATACGAAGTCAGGATAGCTACAATAGAACAGCACTGACATCCTGTTTTGCAGATTAGACAGGATTAGTATTCTGCTTTGCGGCCTTGGTAGAAATGACTTGTGAAAAACATCCTAAAATAAGACAATTAACCACAAAGGATTTGTCAATATCATGGGCAAGGGGCAGTTAAGACATAGACCCCCAGATGTCAGCCAAAAAAGACACCGTCAGTACATAGACATTAACCTAATAGGTAGACAGATAGGTGACCCAAGCCTTGATTGGCACAACTCAGCACACCCTGATTGCTTAGGATAGTTCTGCAAAAGAGCTCATAAAATCCCCTACACTTACAAACTCCAAGAGCAACCCTCTCGGGGGCCCCCCTCTCTCTCCGGGAGCTTTATACTATCACTCAGTAAACTCTGCTTTGCTGCCCACCACTCTGTCTGGTCTACCTCTTCATTCTTCAAAGCGCCGCGACCAGGAAGAGAATTCCTGCAACACAACGTGGGACTTGAACTTACAACCCCAGGATCAAGAGTCACATGCTCTACAGAATGAGTTTTAAGACTGAATGAGATGCATATGAAGCATCTCAACCTGAATCCTTGCATATAGTAGTAGGTGCCTAGGAAATGGTTAGTTGTGGCAGTAGAAGTAGTAGGAGCAGTACTGGCAGTGATTGCTGTTGGTTAGTGATGGGTATTTATGGTGATTAATTGTATGTATCCACCTGAATGAGCTAAGGGATGCTCAGTTGGTTGGTAAATAGTTCTAGGTATCACTCTGAAGGTGTCTCCAGCCTACTTAAAATTAGGAAGGAGGGAATGAGGAAGGCAGGGAGGGAAGAAAGGAAAGAAAGAAAGAAAGAAATTTACTCTATGACAGATTTATCTCTTCATTTAAAACAACAATGAATTCATTAAAATTCTTATGACATTTCTAAATAAGATAATATATTTACTATTTTAATATCTAATTAACATTTCAATCAGTAGACTATCTAAAGAAGATAGCCCTCCCCAGTGTTGGGCTGGTATGATCCAACAATGGAGGCCCTCCATAGAACAAAAAGGCAGAGGAAGGGCAAATCGTGCTCTCTGCTTGAGCTGAGACATTCATCTTCTCCTACCTATGGGCATCAGTGCTCCTGGTTCTTGGGCCTTCAGATCAGGACTTACACTATCAGCTCCCAAATTTGCAGGCCTTCAGACTTGTACTGAGTACCACCACCAGCTTCCCTGGTCCTCCAGCCTACAGCGGCAGGTCATGGGACTTTTCAGCCTCCATAACCATATGACCCAATTCCTACAATAAATCTCCTCTTGCCTCTATCTATCGGTCTATATTGGTTCTGTTTCTCCGGAGAACTCTAATACAGCATATGTTTAAATGCAAAAATAAAAGAGAAATGATAGGCTGGAGGTCTCAAGTTCATGACTGGGTTTACAAACAGGACAAACAGGACAAACAGTTGAGATCAAAGAGGAGGTCGTCTGTCAGACAGATTGTAAATCAGGGCCTCCCTGACTCTCAAAATTTTCCTCTCCCTTTTCACAAGTTGCTAAGTCGAGCAGCATGACTAGCATGACTGTGTTCCATTTGTTCCTTTAACTCTATAAGGCACACCACGAACTGTCCAAGTGTCTCTGGTAAACTCCCATCACTCTAGCCAGGCAGAGACTTGGAATGCACAAAGCGTTCCTGCCCCTCACTTTCAGACACCTCAGAAATTCCTCCCTCAGCAACGAATCCTGTTAATTCTCACTACTCCCCTCTTCCTCTTCCCATACATCCCAGCCCTCCTTACCTGTCTAGCTCTGTCACTTTCTCTCAAGCACATATAAGCAATCACATTTTAAATCATGGTAAATTCAAAATGGAGTCTTTGGGTGGCAAGACCAAGTACCCGAAGGCCCGCTTCAGAACACACAGTGCTTCATAAATTCGTGAGTGAGGGAAAGAAAGTTCGGGGCGGGGGAAAGTAGAAGGCTAAATTTGGTGAAGACTTATTTGGACGTAGACAATAAATTCAGGTTATTAGCTAAAGAACATTCTACCTTGATGCCTCCATATCAACGTTTAAATTAAGGTCTCTAATTTTGTTTCAATTTGGGGCAACAAGATGTCATTTCTTCTTGGCCAGAATAACAGCAAACAGATTTAATAAGACATTTTTAATGGCTCCAGGCACCCTCAGTACGTTTACCAAAAAGCCTTGCAAAATTAAAAGTTGGCTGCAGCCTAACTAGAAATACTAAGACTCTGCTGGGTAAAAAAGTGAGCCATTGAACTGTTAACTCCAGAGGGGATCAGCCAGTGACAAACCCCCTTAAGAATACAGTTCACCCCAATTGCAGGATGCCTTTTTTTCTCTCTGCGCTCAGCAGTTTTAAAAAGTTAAAACAGAAATGTAGGGGCACCTGGGTGGCTCAGTTGGTTAAGTGTCCAACTGTGGGTCTCAAGTCAGCTTTTAATCTCACGGTCATGAGTTCAAGCCCTGCGGTGGGCATGGAGCCTACTTAAAATTAGGAAGGAGGGAATGAGGAAGGCAGGGAGGGAAGAAAGGAAAGAGAGAAAGAAAGAAAGAAATTTACTCTATGACAGATTTATCTCTTCATTTAAAATAACAATGAATTCATTAAAATTCTTATGACATTTCTAAATAAGATAAATTAATATATTTACTATTTTAATATCTGTTTCTGTCTCAGTATTTTGTCTTAATATGTATGGTAATTGTGTTCACTTTTTAGCTGGTAAGATATTCCAAAAATAGAAACAATGTTTTTCTATTTTTAGCTCAGTCTATAAAGTTTAAGCAAATAATCCTCTTTCCAAAAACAGTACACACATGTTTCAAAATGATGGAAAAACCCAGCGGCAATGAGCTCATAAAAAAAAAAACAACACTGAAAATTTAGTCATAAGATTTTGGACATCCTCACCCTGTGTTATAACTAAACATAGATGGTCAGCTTTAAGCTCTGACATTTTTATTATAATTTATAATGGAAACATTAAAAACACCACTTTGCATAGCACTAATCTTACCAAAAATATAAGGTTTTTTTCTAAACTGAAAGTTAGGTTTCTCCTAAAAAATGAGACTAAAATATATTAATCCCTATCTCCCCTAAAATTTATTAGTGAATAGAAATTGAACCCAAACTCCCCTCTCTTCTTTCATAGATTACACTTCTCTTAAAAAAAAAAAGTGTCTTAGTGTCCCTTTGATTAGGGTGACTTCCCACTTCTAAAACAATTTTTTTTTAAAGATTTTATTTATTCATTTGACACAGAGAGAGAGAGATTACAAGTAGGCAGAGAGACAGGCAGAGAGAGAGGAGAGAGGAGGAAGCAGGCTCCCTGCTGAGCAGAGAGCCCGACGTGGGCCTCGATCCCAGGACCCTGGGATCATGACCTGAGCCGAAGGCAGCGGCTTTAACCCACTGAGCCACCCAGGCGCCCTCTAAAACAATTTTTGTTTGTTCACTATCATCTAGTTCTTTAAAATCATTTAGTGTCAATCCAGTAGTCATGCACCTTGGTATTTACCCAAAGCAGTTGAAAACTTATGTCCCCACAAACACCTGCACACAGAAGTTCGGAGCAGCGTTATTTAATTACAAAGCCTGGATGCAACCAAGATGTCCTTCAGTAGGAGAATGCATAAATAAACTGTGGTGCATCCAGATAATAGGATATCATTCAGCGCTAGAAAGAAATGAACTGGTTAAGCCACAGAAAGACATGGAGGAACCATAAATGTGTATTACTAAATAAAAGAAGCCAATCTGAAAAGGCTACATACTATATGATTGCAACTCTATGATGTTCTGCAAAAGGCAAAACTATGGAGATAGTCAAAGATCAGTGGTCGCAAAAGGGTTGGGAATGGGAAGAGAGCGGTGAATAAGGGAGAGCATAGATGATTTTTTTAAGATTTTATTTATTTATTTGACATAGAGAGACACAGCGAGAGAGGGAACACAAGCAGGGGGAATGGGAGAGGGAGAAGCAGGCTCCCCGCTGAGCAGAGAGCCCAAATCGGGGCTCGATCTCAGGACCCTGGAATCATGACCTGAGCCGAAGGCAGACACTTAATGACTGAGCCACCCAGGCGCCCCGAGCACGGAGGATTTTTAGGGCAGTGAAAATTACCTTGTATGCTATTACAATGATGGATACATGTCATACATTTGTCCAAACCCAAAGAAGGTCCAACACCAAGAATGAGTCCTAATATAAACTATGGACTTTGGGTGATCATGTCATGTCGATGTAGGTTCACCAACTGTAATAAATGTATCAGCTCAGATGGGGGGTGTAGGGAGAATGCTGATAATCAGAGAGGCTATTTATCTGTGGATGCTGGGTGTAAGGGAAATCTCTTTATTTTCTGCTCACTTTTTGCTGTGAACCTAAAACTGTCTAAACAAATTAAGTCTTAAAAAAAATCAAATTTTAAACACAACGGAAACTCTTCTTATGAATGTTCTCGCTCTTTTCAAAGCCTAAATTTGTATGTGTCAGTGTTTTTGGATCACAATATTTTTGGAACCATGCAGCAAGCCCCTAAAAAGCAGAACAGTGACTCTTCCATGTGGGTTTCCCGGGCCTGGTACAGAGCCACGCACCTCGGCACAGTCATGCAAAAAATTCACATCTGTTTCCTCGCTAGAGCTTAAGATTCCTCCAAAATGTCCACCAAGCTGTGTACATGGCGTTTCCCAGGAGGAGAGGGCCTGGTTATGCTCAGTGCAATTTTCAGGTGCATGGAACAAGTACACTTTCCAGGAGCCAAGACACTGAAGCCACATTCCTGGGTAAGTGCCCTTCCGAAAACTTTAAGACAGAAGGTCCCTCTGGGTCCACAGCTCAGCAAAGTAATGCACAGGTTATAAAACAAACCATCATCTGCCTCTCAGTCTCTGCACAGAGCTAGAGGAGGTACGTAACTGAAAACTATCTCTGCTGCCTTTGACAGGAGGTACAAGGGATGAGAAGGTATAAGCAGGAAACGGTTTCTCAGTTCCCTTTGTGTTCAAATCTCCTTTGATGTCTCAAATGCTCATAGCCAGGGAGGTCTAAGACTCAGCTCTCGTCCCCTGGAATTTTTCAGACATGACAGAGGTTATGCTCTGGATGAAATGAAGATAAACCAGCATTCAGAGGAGATCAGAAGTCATCTAAAGAGGTCCAATTGATTTGCACACAGCTCTTTGGAGTCTTTCTCTCTGGGGAGGCAGCCCGGGAGGGAACAAAGAGGGGCATTCAGGAGCTCTGGCGTCTACCTACACATGACTGGCTGTGTGATCTCAGCCAGCTCATGCTACATCTCCCATTTCCACCTTGCACATTTCAGAGGTTAGACTCAAGATCTCCAAAGTCCCTTCCAAGCTTCCTTCAGGAATACTATGAAATATGTGCTCAATTAAATGCCCATGATGGGCTCATGCCTAGCAGCCTCAGCTCAGGGTCCAGACACAACTGAACACACCTGCTCGCCACTCTCCAGGTCCTATTGTCACGAGGATGCCAAAGCTCCTGGAACTTGTCAAGAGACCTAGAGTTGGTTCCTTACCTCAGGGGAGAAGTCTGCAAGAATGAATGTCTACAACTCCATGGGACAGGTCACCTCTCTCCTGTCTAAGGTGCCCCTTCTCCAAGATCGAGGATCAGGAAGGAAGGAAATAATATCTACTTAACATTTATTGCATGCCAGGGATTTTCATACATTATCTCATTAATCCTTACAACAACCCCAGAGTCTTGGGGGCCCAACTCCTGCCCTGCACAGCTGTGGGGTCAGGACCTTTGTCTTAGGGGATCCAGAAGGTGGTACTCCTGCCCATGTGGGTCTGGAGAGCAGAGAATCAAGCTGAAAAAGACTTTTTCTCAAACCTTAGGATCTGTTGGGAGCTTTGCCTTGTAAATTGGATTTTTTTTTTTTTTGAATGGAAACGTTTATCTTCTGCCTATCTCACCATTGTGTTTTGGAAGCACATAATTTGTTTGCTTTCACAGGTTCACAGCTTAGAGAGGAGTTTGTCTCAATGTGTCTCAGGATGAATCACATCTCCAGTCTCACCCATATCTGATTTAGATGATATTTAGATGAGACTTCGGACTTCAGGCTTTTGAGTTGATGTTGGAACCAGTGAAGACACTGGGGGTTTGGGGAACGGAATGAACGTGTTTTGCACATGAGAAAGACATGAATTTGGGGGCTCAGGGACAAAATGCTATAGACTTCATGTCCATATCCTCCCAAAATTCATGTTGAAACCGAATCCTCCATGTGACAGTGTTTGGAGGGGTGCCTTTGGGAAGGGATTAGGTCATGAGAGTAGAGCAATGGGATTAGCATCCTTACAAAAGAGACCCCACGGAGCTCCTTGTCCCTTCTGCGTCCAGAACAGGGCCTTCTATTAACCAGGAAGTGGTCCTCATCAGACACTGAATCTGCCACCTCCTTGATCTTGAACTTCTCAGCCTCCGGAACTGTGAGAAATAAATTTCTGTTGTTCATAAGCCACTTGGTCTGTGGTGTTTTTGTTACAGTAACCTGAAGGAACGAAGATAAGTAAAAATAATGGTAATAGAACATGATGTCTATTGAGAGCACTCTACCTACAAGCCACCACTAAAACCAGCAAACCTGTAGAAAGTGCTCACTACAGGCCAGGCATTGTTCTGAGCATTTACAATCTGCAGGTGGGGATCAGGGTTACCCTAGTTTGGGTGGGGAAACTGTAGATGCAGAACCAAGCATTCCGTCCACTTAACCACTTTACAACAAAGTCCCTAATTATCTCAAAACCCTGCTGCAAGCTATTAGTAGTTCTATCTGGCAGATGAAGACGCCGAGGGTCAGAAAGGTAAACTACCTGGCCCGAGGCCAGGCCTGGGTAGAGCTGAGGCTCTCTCCACAATGGCCGGAAAGCAAATGGCCCCAAGTGCTAACACAGGGCTTCATGCTCTAGGATTTCAGGGACCTCGTCTGGTCGAGAGAGGTTCTGAAGACACCCACCAGCTTCCAGCCAAGAGCTGGCTTTGTCAGGGAAGAAGTTCTGCCCGTTTTGTGGGGTTGGAGGCTGAGCCAATGCCAGCTAGGCTACGTGGAGGTGGGTGTGACATGGGAGCAGATTCTAATAACCAAATAAAGGAGAGAGGAAGAAAAGAGAAAGGAAGCACCTTCTCTTTGGGTCAAGGAAGCAGGGCCCCTTCAAGGCTACAGCCAGCCGGGACTAGGAAGAAGGAAATGGGGCCTTGCAGCAGGCTCTCCACTGAGGCCACAATGGGGCCTGGAGAGCCCACTCAACCTGAACCCGAGGTGACCAAGAACAAAGCAGGGGCTGGGCTCTTGGGTGCGGGCGAGGTGGTCGCAGTGATCCTCCCAGTGAAGAGCTGGCTTGGCGGATGGACTAAAGGACCCTGACTTCCCAGTGCCCGGGAAATTAGCTGGGTGGGGTACATCCCCTGCCAAAGCTTAATGACAACCTGATTCTTGAGAGAGATGAGTCAGTGGGTCTAAGACAAGGTTTCCTCGCAAGAAGCCCATCACCCTGGTCCTCCTCTCCACTGTGACATTATGGTGTAAGGGCTACAGCCTGGCCGTGTCAGCAATGGTGCACACAGCCTCCTTGAGGCAAGACATGTTACTATATAGTTTCAATTCATAGTTGATAACTTAGTACCTAAATTTAGTACTTTAGTTGCTGATTTCAAGTATCCAAGTCTGCCCCACTGTGTGCACAGCAGTGAACATAAACCACTGAAGCATCCATGAATTCACTGTCACTTAATATATATCTATTGCACACCAGTGCACACCAGCCCCTGGAGATGCTACAGTAAACAAGCCACCTGTCCCCAGAGGAACGTCTTAGAGTCCGGTGGGCCCAAGCAGCAAGTAAACAGGAAACTGCACGGCTGGGCGAGAAGTGTTGCAAGAAGGGAAAGAGAAGGTACAAAGAAAGCACACACAGAAGACCTTGAACCCAACACTGGGGCTTGAGGGTGAGGCTTAAAGATGCACAGGAAGGCCAAGGGGAAATTAGCCACAAAATGGCAAAAAAGGAGTGCGATTATCCCTGAACTACAAAAGAGCAGATTCTGATACTGGACTTTTTATTTCATACAACATTCTTGTTTTCTAAGGTTTTTTTTTAAATTATACAATATTTCAAAAAGATCAAATAGAATATTATGATAGACACTCATGTAGCTACTATCCACTTTTAACAGTTTTAAATATTTTGCACATGTGTATATACATGCATATTTTTAAAGAAATAAAATGCTACTTATAGAGTTCTTCCTACAGCCCCAGAAGTACCCACTATCCAGTGCTGGGTCTATCTTCCCCTCTCCCTTTTTATATATTATCCCCATAAATATTAATCCGCAAACAACATACACTCACATTTTGTGCTTTTCAATTTCATCCTATATGATATCACAATGTATACTTTATTTTAGGCAATTGCTTTTTTATACTCAACATGGTGTATTTTAACTGCTGAATAAAATTCAATTGTAATAAATTGCATGACTATTACACGATTTAATTATCTATTCCATTTTTGGTGGAAATATAGAATTTTTCCTTTTTTTTTTAACCATAGCAACAACACCCTCTTACTTGTCTCTTTGTGCTCATGTCCACAACATATGCCTAGACATGGAACGGCTAGATTACAGGTATCCACATCTTCAGCTCTATTGCACATGGCTGTATTCTATTGCAGAATCGCTGTGCTCATTTATACTCCCACATGCATGCATGTGTTCCTGCTTCTTCACATCCTTGCCAGTCCTGATGTTGTCAAGCTTTTAAATTTCAAAAATCTAATGAGTATGATATTATTTTCTTGCTTGAATCTACCCCTGCCTGGTTGCTAGTGAGTTGCCATCTTTTCATAGGTCAAACGTCTATTCAGGCTTCCTCCTCCATAAACTGCCTGTTCACGTTGTCGGCCCATTTTTTACTGGGTTGTCTTTTTTTAAACTGATTTACAAGAATTAATTATATGTTTTATTTACTTATTTATTTTAAGTAAGCTCTCTGTCCAACATAGGGCTAGAACTCACAACTGTGAGATCAAGGGTCGCATGTGCTCCCTACTAAGCCAGCCAAGTGCCCCGGGTTTAAGTTTTCTTAATGGCTTCATATCTCCTCCCCTCGTGGATACGTGAAGAGATACCTGAAATGAAGAGTTCATGTTCATTTAGTGTAGGAGATACCTCTACTAAATGGTTAATTACTGTCCTGGAAATGTTAAAGACCCTCAGAGAAGATACAAGCTCTGTGGTAACCACAGGTAGGCTAAACCAAAGACCAGCTTATCACTGGACTTAGGGTGATTTTTTAAATATTTTCTTTTGTGTCCATTTTTTTGGTTTAATTCATTTGATTAATTGATTGATTTTAAATATTTTATTTATTTATTTGATAGAGAGAGGCACAGCAAGAGAGGGAACACAAGCAGGGGGAGTGGGAGAGGGAGAAGAGGGCTTCCCGCTGAGCAGGGAGCCCAATGTGGGGCTGGATCCCAGGACCCTGAGATCATGACCTGAGCCAAAGGCAGACGCTTAACTGACTGAGCCATCCAGGCACCCTAATTCTTTTGACTTATTTCAGCTTAGAATTTGACTTTCATTGCTTAGCACAATTCTGAACAAAAGATCTAAAAAACATAACCACAAATTGTCATAACTATTAACATCTTTATAACTAAATCCATAGGCTATTAGACTAGAAAGTTATCATCTATCTAAACCTCTTTATTTATAGGTGATAAACTTGAAGTCTGAGAGAGGTTAAGTTATTCATTTATTTACTCATTCAATAGATATTTATGGAGCTTCAACCCTAACAGACATCATTTAGGTGCTTACTATATACCAGACATTAAGCTAAGACTTTCATATAAGTTTAAGCATTAGACATTTACATATTAGACACTAAAACAAAAATTAGACATGTTTGATGTGTCTAACAACAGCTTCAAGAGATAAAATCTCAGAAGTTAAACAGTTTGCCCAAGGCTTATAAGTAGAGGAAATCAGAATTAAGACACAAAGATTCTGACCCCAGCAATAGGGTGCACCAGTGATGCTTGGCCTGAGTTCAAAACACAGAGATATGTACCTTACAGAAGAACAAGGCCCTAACATTCACACAATGTGATGTCCTCATTCACGGATGAGACCCGATTCTTCCACTGAAGAGGGCAATGGATGGGGCTAAGGAGCTTATGCCCACACCTAATAGAAACTCATCATGGACCTGTGTGGTCAATGATCTAAGACAAAGCCTGGGTGGCTCAGTCGGTTAAGCATCTGCCTTCAGCTCAGGCCATGATTCCAGGGTTCTGGGATCGAGCCCGGCATCAGGCTCCCTGCTCTGCAGGAGGCCTGCTTCTCCTTCTCCCACTCCCCCTGCTTGTGTTCCTCTCTTGCTGACTCTCTCTGTCAAATAAACAAATAAATAATCTTTAAAAGAATAAAAAAAGATTACTGATATAGAGAACCCATCACAGAGTCAGCTCCAGGCGCACAGTAAGTACTTGGCCATCGTGGTGAACAACAGTCATGGTCCCTGTCCCTCATGGGGCTCATGGTCTAGAGGAGAAGACAGACATTAAGCAAGTAAGGAAACCAGTGGAACATGTAATTACAAACTGTACTAAATGCTATGAAGGAACAAGGTAATGTGGGAGAAAAAGACTTGTAGGCAAGAGACTTACTTTAGAATGTGTAGTCAAAAAGCCCCCAATTAATGCTAAAACTGAGATTTGAATGAGGCAGCCATGTCACAAGTCAGGAGAAAAGCATGTGCAAAAAGGCTCTGTGAATGGAAGGGGGAAAAATATCCCCGTGAATGCAACAGAGAGAGTGAGGCAGAAACTGGCTCACGATAAAGCTGGAGATGGAAGCGAGCGACAGATTACCCAGGACCTGAGGCTGTGTTAAGAACTGAACTTTATCCTCAGTGTACCTGGGGTGATATTAGTGGGTTTAAGGAAAGGAATCACATGGCTCGATCCTCTACTCTGGTCACTCTGATGACCACATGGAGAATGGAATACTGGGGGTCAGGATGGGAACAAGAGACCAGTTCTCCAGTGTAAGAGGTAACTGTGATGGCTTGGCTTAGGCTGGGGCTTGCTTGCAGTGAAAATTAGGTGGAAGCTGATGGATTAAAGATACATTTTGGAAACATCACCAGCAGGGCTTGCAATAGAATGGAAGATATGGTATAAGTGAGCCAGAAGAATCAAGAATGACCCCTAGGTTTTAAATAACATATATAAATAAAGAGCTGTCTAGAATTATTGCTCAAATATTTCATGATTTGTCTTAAACTTTGAATTTTGAAACAAAGCAAATCCTCTCCAGTGGGAAGTGTGAGGGGGACAGAAGGTCACATGATCATGACTCTTCTCAAAGTAATGCAGCTTGGGACTGAGACTTTGTATCTTTTCTGGAAGTCCCTTAGCGCATCCTGCAACTGGGAAGGAATCCAGAATCCTTGACCTCTGGCTGCCTCAGATGGTTCTTAAAAAGGCAAATCCAGTTGGCTTTTTATGGAATAAGACATTCAAAGACATGACTGCCACCCACTTTCAGTAGCAGCAGCAAACTACTAACATGTATGATAAATACCAACTCTTGATCTAGAAAACTCACTAAATCCTAGAATTCAGCCACGGCAGAGCAACTCCTAGATTGACACGAGACATCTGTGGCTCCATCAAAGCTCTGTACAGAATCTAAGGCATGGGCATAAGCTGCTTGAAGCTGTAAGATGTCAGTTCTGCAAATGCTTACAGCTTGAAACTGTAAGATGTTAGTTCTAAGCTGCAAAATGAGAGTTCATGAATATTATTTAACTCTTCAGACATTTTTTTGGAGGTGGGGGCAGAGGGAGAGAGATAACCTTAAGCAGGCTCCACACTCAGCATAGAGCCTGCTGCAGGGCTCCATCTCATGACCCTGAGCTCATGGCCTGAGCCAAAATCAAGAGCCGGACGCTTAACTGACTGAGCCACCCAGGCACCCTAACCATTCAAACATTTTAAGATAATGAGTGTTAGTCCAAGTTGCAATGTGTTTCCTATTTTTTCAGCATATTCCACTTAACTCTCAGTCTTCTCTGGATTATCGCCTTTTGCTTCCAGGAACTTTCATCTGATTCCTGCTAGACTGGGGAGAAGACGTGGGAAGCTCTTGACCTGACCCTGGCCTCTGCTCCTTTATCCTGTGCTATTTCCTGTCTCCTGTTTTCTCTGTGGGAGCCAATCTTGTTCACATATTTCAAAAAGTGGGAGCCTTCGCAAAGAAGGAGTATGGAACCAGGGGATGGCAGAGGGAGGATAAGAAGGAACACAACCCATTTTATATGTAAATATAATGTGAATTATCATAGAAATCATTGTTGCCATCACAAACTTAACATGCCTAGAGTGTGATTTTTCAGGCATTTTGAAACGCTCGAAAACCATTTAGCTCAAGTGCAGAGCAACCCAGAAAGAAAGGGCATCTGTCTCCATAGCATTTCCTAACTTATAACGTACTTTTGCAGACATGATTTCACTTCCTACTAACCTTTGGCAAATTCAAGTCCTCCACTTGTGACCAAAGCAGCTCCCCAAAGTTACCCCAAAGCAACCACAAAAGGACAGACCTCACCCTGACTTATCTCTTTACCAGCTCTGTTGCGTTGGTAGGAGAAATACAGCGTGCTGGAGTGAGTAAAGTCGCAAGGATCTGTCTGGGCTCCACAGTCCTGTCCGGGGCAATGGGAATACCAATGACCCTGGCCGTGGGCACAGAATACAGGAGTGTTGTAACACCTGCAGACATTTGCCAACCCTACTCCAACCTAGTCCAGCACCTTGATGCCCGGCAGTAAAGAGCCACTTCTGTTTCTAAGTTGAAGGTAGTTTTACTGAGAGTCCTTTCAGTTCAAAGATAAATACGCTTGCTCTCCAAAATTCATTCCAGGACTCTTTTCTTTTTTTTTAAAGATGTTACTTAACTAACACAGACAGGGATAGAGTACAAGCAGGGGGAGTGGTAGGTAAAAGGAGAGGGAGAAGCAGGCTCTCTGTTGAGCAGCCAGGCTTGACCCCAGGACCCCGTGATTATGACCCGAGTCAAAAGCAGATACTTAACCGACTGAGCCACCCAGGTGCCCCCATTCCAGGACTCTTTTACCCATGGCCAAGTGTGTGTCTGCATTTGAGTTCGTATGCAGAAGAAAAAAAAAATCTCTTTATTTGCAAAAGGCCCACCTCAAATACAAACGGGCACTCAAAGGTGTTTTCAGAACTCCTACTCCTAACCTAAGACAGCTAGCTAGTAAGTGACCAAGCCAGGAGTTGGATCTGGTGTATCGTGTGATTAATTTAACGGCTACACGGAGCCTGTGAACTGAGTTACCATTAGCGGTCAGGCAGACAATGTAAATGTGTGAAATGCTGGGTGGAAAGCACTGGAGAATAGGAAGACTGGTGAAAGAGACCGTACATGCTAATCTGCAGGCGCTCAATGAACTGCTTTCCTTCTTCAAAAAAAAATCTGTAGACACCTGCTGGCAACCTTGCCTCATTATACCATTAGTGGAAACTACCACTAAGTGCCATCTTTCAAAGTGTTTTGACACATTCGTCATTAAATAAATTGTCTTAAAATGGTACTCTGAATCTGGGCAGAAACAAAGTAAAAGATGTAGTTTAAGTGTCCCAAAGAAGGGATAAAAAAGATTAGTGGGGTGTAGAAGTGAGAAAGCAAATTCAGTCTAGGAAAGCCTTCTGGAGGAGGTGGCATTTGAGCTGAGAGAGATAGAATGCTTCTCATAGGTCATGGAAGAGAAGAACCTCTCTAGATAAAAGAAATAGGAATGAGCAAAAAAGAGGAAAGTGTGGCTATTTCAGGAGACTAAGCAGGGCACCTGGCTGGCTCAGTCAGTGGAGCATGTGACCCTTGATCTCGGTGTTGTAGGTTCAAGCCCCATGTTGGGTGTAGAGATTACTTAAAAATAACACCTTTAAAAAATAAAATAAAATAAAATCTTTTAAAAAAGAAGAAGAAACAGTCTCATTTTGTTGGAGAATAAGGTACAAAATCATGGAATTACAGAGAAAAGTATGAAATGTCATCATGGTCAAGGCCCTTGACTGTCAAGTTATGGAGTTTGGCATTTACGGGTTGGGCTTAGAAGGTGGACAAGTCAGAGAATGGGTGTTCTAAGAGATAAATCTGCTATGTTGATCTTACAGACTTTTTTTCATAAGTAAGCTCTATGCCTAACATGAGACTTGAACTCATGACCCTGAGATCAAGAATCAGATCCTCTACTGACCGAGCCAGCCAGGTGCCCCATGATCTTACAGACTCTTCCTTCCTTCCTCTTTTTTTTTTTTTTTAAAGATTTTATTCATTTATTTGACTGAGAGAGACAGCGAGAGAAGGAACACAAGCAGGGGCAGGGGGAGTAGGAGAGGGAGAAGCAGGCTTCCCACTGAGCAGGGAGCCCGATGTGGGGCTCGATCCCAGGACCCTGAGATCATGACCTGAGCTGAAGGCAGAGGCTTTAACTCACTGAGCCACCCAGGTGCCCCTATAGACTCTTTCTTAAGCATACATTTTTCCTAGACAACTTCATTTGAAAAATATGTCATTATTCTTAGCATATGTTTTTAAAAGTAAACTTGGTCACCATAAATGTGTATGAGAAAAGGGGCACAAAACTAGCAAATCCAGCAAATGCAGCCATCTGTTTCCACAGCTCTGAGTACAGATCAGCAAAAATAGCATTTTTAAAACCGCAGAACTATAGCTGAAATCATTTCCAGTGTAGGATTCCACAAGTGACTACTTACAATTTTTTTGTCTGGCGTCTTCAGTAAAACATATCATCCCCAGGACATCGTGAAAAACTATCATCTGTTGCATTACTAATGCAAGAAATGGAAAAGGAGGGGAGGAAGGGAGGAAGAGAAAGGATATGTAGCTTGTCGGAAATGTAAATCAAATGTCAGAAGTGACCTTTTTAAAAGTAATGACGAAGGAAAAGAAAAATATCAAACAATCTGTTCTGAACTTTTACGAAAAAGCAGTAAAGGGTATTAAAAAATTGAAATTTGGAGTCAGAGAGGCTATGTTGGAATCTCAACTCTCTCCTTTGACTCTATATTCTTGGGGTGAGCTAAATTTCCTCATCTCTAAAAGGATAATATTATTTATTCCTTTAATGGTGATAAAATGGTGAGGGATAAAAGCATTGCATGGTGTCATGTATCACGTATATTTGTGTCTTTTTTTTCCTATGGAAAGGAAGGGATATGCCTGTCATCTTGAGCCATGGATATTTCACAAACCCATCCACTGCTTACGTTCTCTCAACATGAAAGGAGTCTAAATGCAGACCAGTCCGCGGGAGGCTTCATGCAAGGAGGGGTGGGGGGCAGAGGCACAGATAACCCGGATAACAATCATCATGATTTCCATCGTGGGACGAATCAAGTGACTGCTCTGGGGGTGGGGGTGGGGGTTATTACTGCACTCCTCTTTCCTTTAGATTTGTATTAAGATCAGTGGACACCCTTGAACATACCACATGAGGTCTAGCAGGGAAGATGCAGAAAAGAGGTCCAGGGAAAAGCCATTCAGAGATTTTAAATGTATTAAAAGCAAAGCACAATGAGGATAAACCACTGGAAATTCATCTTTTGTCCGCTAGTATTTACTGAGCACCCATCTGGGGCCAGATGCTATGCAGACTGCGGGGACAGGTCTGTTAACAAAATAAACACAAATCCCTGCCCTCACGAAACTTACATCATCCTGGCGGAGAGAAAGACAGACAACACACAAAATAAAAATTTTAACGCTCTGGTGTGTTAGAAGTTCATTAAAGGCAAGCTGTCTAGATTGCAATCTAGAAATGGAAAAATGGAAGGTGTACACTTTGAGGTAAAGTATGGTTAACAGTGGTTATTGTTGGAGCAGAGGCCACACAAGACAAAAAGGGCAGGGATTTTGTGGAAAAGAGTCCATTGGAAACTGCGCAAGGAAGGCATGAGAATAGCATGATTATTAGAAAGGAAAAGAGAGACATGAACTTGTACAGGAATCTCTAAGTATGTCTATATTACCTTAGGAAAGGAATTGGGAGAGGCGTGTTTCAGAAACAAGATGGAGAGAGAGATTCCTTTCTTACTTGTTACAGTCTCTCTCTTTTAAGACTTTATTTATTTGAGAGAGAGAGAGAGAGAGAGAGAGCGAGCACGCACGGGGCAGGGACAGACGCAGAGGGAGAAGCAGGCTCCCCACTGAGCAAGGAGCCCAATGTGGGACTTGATTCCAGGACCCCAGGATCATGACCCGAGCCAAAGGCAGACGCTTAACCTACTGAGCCACCCAGGCGCCAAACTACTTGTTACAGTCTCTTAAATTTATCAGATTATAAGTATCTTTTAAGTTGCAGGGATGAAAGAGTTCTAGATGTATTCATACAGAAATCAGTCTGTGATGCAGAAAGTGGAAAGTGCAGGTTACAGAGCTTTGTAACCTGTGAGCATGTATATGTTAATACATAGATTTTTTTTTTTTAATGGCATCTAGTGTTAGACAGCTGAGTTAGTTAGCCCACAAGCAACTCATGCATCCTCTCCCTTCCTTGCCACCTCGCCAGGTAATGACTTGGTCTCAAAGCAGTCTTCCAAATGCATCCTCTTTTCCCCAGTCCACCTGCCACTGTCCGGGGGTCAACCTCATCATCTCTCCCCTGGACGAATGTATACATCTCCTTACTGGTCCCAGCCTGTCATCCACAGGGCTACTGACTTCTCAAAACAAGATGTGATTATATCCCTACCTCGATCCTCTCATGACAACTGGATCAAGTCCAGTCTTGACATGGCTCCCAAGACTCCTCCACATCTGGCCTCACTCACCTGTGGTAGATAATGACTCCTGCCTAAGAACAATTCCCCACTCCTCTTTCCTAACTGAACCCTAATTCTGTGTAATTAATAAACAGAGACCCTTGATCTCAGGCTTTAGTCCCAAGGATGCTTATGAGTTGGCACATGGTATGCAATCCTTTATTCTGAATTATTATTATTTTTTTTACTAGAAGGATGAATGGTATAAACTAGTCATGTTTATACTGTTCCTCTTCCCAAGTGATGAGTCTACAAATCAACATGTGACCCAGCGTGGCTAACGGAGAAATTAGAAGCAAGCCTCATCCTTTCTACTTGGAACTCACTTGTGCGAGGAGCTACAGCAGCCATCTTGGAACCATGAGGTCACAACCGAAAAGGTCAAAATCAACATGCTAAGGATGATAGAGTATCATGAGATGACAGCCTGGATTACTGGTGATACAGATCCAGCCACTCTGGAACTTCTTACTTCCAAATCCTTATTAAGTGGGACATCAAAATATCTTTATTGTCTAAATGGGACTTATTTAATGTATCTATGAATCATCTGAAAATCTCATTAAAGTGAAAATTCTGATTCAGTAGGTGTGAGGTGGGGCCTGAGAACTTATGTGGATAACAGGCTTCCAGGTAGCGTTGCTGTCTGAAGAGCCACATTCTGAGGAATGAAGGTATGAGCTGCTATTCTATTATTCTAGTGCTTTTATCTGAACTCATCCTTACTGTCTGCTGTCCTTCCCCACATACCAACTGACCACACTAACCATCCAAACTTCTTTTAAGATTTTATTTGTTTGTCAGAGAGAGAGAGAGAGAACACAAGCAGGGGGAGTGGCAGGCAGAGGCAGAGGGAGAAGCAGGCTCCCCGCTGAGCAGGGAGCCCGAAGAGAGACTCGATCCCAGGAGGCTGGGATCATGACCCGAGCCAAAGACAGACGCTTAACCAACCGAGCCACTCAAGCATCCCACCATCCAAACTTCTCAATGTACACAGTTTCCCAGACTTGGCTCATGCTGACCCCTCCCTTGAAGGAGCTTGCGTAGATTTTAGCAGGATTCTCTACACATCAGCCTGGGTCATTTTAACTTATTTGCACTTACTTGCAACTATGTTTCTCTACAGCCTTTTATCCAAGTCATTATTAAGCAATGGAAGGGACACGTTTAGTAGGTAAAATGATTTGGAAAAATTCAAACTTAACAGCAAAGTAGTAGATTTGATATCGCATATTATATAACTGGTATGTTCTGCTTCAGTAACATGGGAATTTAAAACTACATAAGCTGTGTTCTGTTGTCAGTAATGATAGGCATGTGTCACTCCTTGATTAAGCCTTAATTGCACATAGCATTCTGATGATTTTTGAAAAAGTCTGATATTAATATGCATCAGCTTAAAAATATACTCCGAAGAATTCTTCCCTATCACTCCCAGATTAAAAGCACTATCCCTCTCTTATCCAAGGAATGCCTACCTGACTCTATTTCATTAACAACATGCTTGTCATATCACACTATATTCCCGTGCATTTTTAATATTATTCTAAAATTTAGCATTCATACTTTTCATCCTAAACTTGCCAGGAAAGGGATCAAATCACCTGATTTTAATGCAAAATGTGGGGGGCACCTAGGTGGCTCAGTTGGTTAAGCGTCTGCCTTTGACTCGGGTCCTGATCTTGGGGTCCTGGGATCAAGCCCCGAGTCAGGCTCTCTGCCCAGCAGGGGGCCTACTTCTCCCTCTCCCTCTGCTGCTCCCCCTGCTTGTGCTCTCTCTCCTCTCTCTCTCGGTCAGATAAATAAGTAAAATCTTAAAAAAGAAAGAAAGAAAGAGAGAGAGAGAGAGAGAGAGAGAGAAAGAAAGAAAGAAAGAAAGAAAGAAAGAAAGAAAGAAAGAAAGAAAGAAAGAAAGAAAGAAAGAAAGAAAGAAAGAAAGAAAAATGAATGCAAAATGTGCCTGAGTGTCAGGGTAGGGGACGCATGGGGACGGGTGTGGGAAGTAGTCTCTAGGGCTGTCAGGGGCCTCACACCAATTAGCACACGGCGCTGACTGCGCAACCTCAATCAAATGCATGGATTTGCTTTGATTTCCCCTGTAAATTTTCTGCAGCCCAGATCAACTCAAAACCATCCCATTATCTGTGCCCACAACAAGCACATGAGAGACGATGGAAAAACCAGGACTCCAGGGATGAAGGTTTTAATTCACATTCTCCCAATGATTGCCCAAGAATATCAGTCGAATCATGAGGACTTTAAATCATACACTGTAAAAGTTAAAAACCTAAAAACTACTATGTGCTGTCGTCCACTGATTGAGTGAAGACCACAGACGGATCTCAAAGACCAGTGTGAAGATGCAAGCTAAGCCATCTCGAGGCCACTGGTGTGAACGGGAGGCCCCCAGGCTCTGTGGTTCCCGCCTTGCGGACACGGCTAGCTCAGGGCTGCTTTCTACGTAGGTCTTCCCCACCTTCGCCTTCACCTCCTTGCAAGGTTGCCCATAGTAATCATGAGTTATTACAATCAAGGGAAAGGCTTATTTATAGCTGAGGACCCACAGGCAGTAATTTGTAGACTGGTTCCACGCTCACAGAGCAGGGGCCATGGGAAAAACCCACGTCCGCTATCAACTGAACTTCAGGATAATTTTCTAAAACCTAAAACTCTTAATGACTTCCTCCTTAGGGCAAAGACTGTGACCCCTTTCTAGATCATCAGTGTTTTAGTCTCCTGGACAAAACTGTCACCACTTTATAGATCCTAAGTGTTTTTAATGAATAGATATTTGGATAAAAACTCTTTGTGCTTTGTGTTGTTTAAACATGGAGGACAACAGATTTTCGGGTAAGCAAGGTCCAAACTGGGTTAAAAATGCATACCATCGGGCGCCTGGGTGGCTCAGTGGGTTAAAGCCTCTGCTTTCGGCTCAGGTCATGATCTCAACGTCCTGGGATCGAGGCCCGCATTGGGCTCTCTGCTCAGCAGGGAGCCTGCTTCCTCCTCTCTCTCTGCCTGCCTGTCTGCCTACTTGTAATCTCTCTCTGTGTGTGTCAAATAAATAAATAAAATCTTTAAAAAAAATGCATACCATCGATCAGCCATTTATATTTGTCACTTATAATAAATAACGAAATTTCATCGATTTAATACAAAGTTCTCCTGCCGAGACCAACAAGGCACATTTCTACGAGTCAAAAAAAGAAAACTTTATCACCTGTGCAAAAGTCACTATGCTTTACAATGTCTAAATGCACTATATTAGTCCCTCTATACAAAGATTAACATAAAATCTCCTTAACAATACTTTGAGGTAGGTTCTCTGATGATACCCACTTTACAGATGAAGCAACTGAGGCACAAAGCGGTGACATCATTCACCCAGGGCCACTCGGGAGCAGAACAGCAGCTCAGACTCATTCCAGAGCCCGGGACCTCTTCACATGGCTAGCCTGTCATAAGATTATATCGAATAGCATCGTTCTGGCTTCTCAATTTGGTTCCCCCCAAAACAGGCCCTGAGAAAAGGAATTGGGGGTAGGCCACGTGTCTGGCTAGAAATCCCCAGGAGTGCAAGTCACAGCGCAGGATAGAAAGAAAAGCCCCAAAGTGTGTGGTCATGAAGGGGTTACTTCTGGAGGCACCTGGGGTTCAGCTCCACTGGGGAATCAGGGGAATCCCAGAGAATAGGGATGAACACACAGCAGCCAGAAGCCCCACGGACAAACCACCTCTTTCTGTACAGAATGTTGAACTGACACGTAGCTCAGCTCATTCCCTCCACCCAGGTCTGCAGCTGCTCTCCTGCGGAAGGGGAAGGTCTGCGTAGCAGCAACTGTGGGGCCTGCAAGGTTCAAACCATTTACTATCTGGCCCTTAAGGAGTTTGCTGCCCCCAGATGTAGAACTTCCGAGAGAAGAGAGGGAAGCAGAGTTTTTATTTACCTTACTAGTTTCGGATGCCCTGGGGTCATTAGTTTCCCAGCACTGGCAAGCTGTCCTCCGGCAATCTGAGCTCACCCTTGGGGCTCCTGAGAAAGCCTCGGGCTGAGAAGCAGAGAGGCTCCCGCAAGGAGCTGGGGGTGAGCTTGGAGGGTGATCAAGGGCCACCTGCCAGGTGGCAACGGCATGGGCTACATCCCACCTCTCTGGGCCTCAAAGTCTCTTCTAGCACAAAAAATAATAATCAGATTTAGCACAGAGATGAGTGTAAAATTATATTGGAAGATACACTCAAGAGATTTAAAAAGGCTCAATAAACGTTTTCAGTTATTTTACAAATAATTTTCCTAAACATTAGTACTAGGAAACACTATCATTGTCACCTATAGCCTCAGTCTAAATTCTTTACCATGTGGGCAAATATTTCAGAAGAGTCCTCACAGATATTGTTAAATATAAGATAAACTAGAAGCCTGCAAATAAATTGAGACGCTTCTGCCTATGACTGATACCCGCCTCTCCCTTTGCTACTTAAAATCACCAACAGTTGCTTAAATAAAACTGATTGAGAACAGCAGCATTATCCATAATCACCAAAAAGTGGAAGCAATGCGGGGGTCCATCAACTGCTGATCAGATAGGTCAACTGGTACAATGGAATATTATTCAGCAACGAGAAGGAATGAGCTACTGACAGATGCTACAACACGGATGAACTTTAAAGACATTATACTAAGTAAAAGATGCCAGATACAAAAGGCCACATTAAGATTCCACTGATATGAAATATGTATAGGGATAGGATGTAGATGAGTCGTTTCTAGCACTGGGTAGACTGAGTGGAGCAAAGGGGAGGATGGAGAGTGACAGTTGATAGGCACAGTGTCTCTTTAGGGAAGTGCCAAAACTGTTAGAAAATTCGCTTGTGATGATTGCACAACCCTGTGAATATACCCAAAACCACTGGATTGCATACTTGACATGGTGAATTTTATGGGATGTGAATCAAAACTCAATGAGAAGGCTCCTGTACTCAATAAAGAACGTGCTCACAGAATGTTCTCAGTGGACACTCTTCCCCTGCTCACTGCCCTTCATTCCCCCTCCCTGTATCTAGCAGCTTGCCTCTTCCAGGCTTCTTGCTGGACCCGCTCTTTCTTCTGGCTCTGTCTTCACACTGTGGGGTTCAGGTCTTGGAGTGTGACTGCATTCTGGCCATACCACCAGTTGGCTGTGTGACCTTGGGCAAGTTACTTAACCTCTCTAGGCTGTAGTTTCCTCATCTAGAAAACAGACAATAATAGTGCCTACCTTGTATTGTTATTATCATTATTATTAACAGACACTTATTGAGCACTTACAATTTCATGAACCCTTTTCTTTGGAGGTTTTCTCTTTAACATTTATTTACAATAAATGCTGCATATATTTAAAGTCTGCAATTGGATGTGTTTTGACATATGAACATATCTATGAAACCAATGCAACTTACCAAATATGTCCACTGCCCCCTAAAGTCCACGTGCCCCCTTGCAACCCGTCCCTTCCTCCACCTCATCTGCCAGAAACTCCTGATCTGTTTTCTCTGCTAAAGATTAGCCGGCATTTTCCAGAACTTTCTGTAAGTGGAATTATAGACGATGCGCCCTTTTTATTGGGGGTAGGGACTTGTTTCACTCAGCATAGTGATTTTGATATTTTGCACATCGCTAGGTGCATCCTTTTCACTAGTGATAGCACTCTAATTGCCACCTGTTGATGGACATCTGCGTTGTTTTTGGTTTCTGGGCTATCTCCCATTTGGGGCTATGACGGCCGAAGCTGTGAGGGGCCCTGGTGAGCAAGGCTTGCGTGGACATGTATTTTCATTTCCACATGGAATCTTGTGGCTGCACAAACAGTTTGCAAAGCTCAGGGGAGCCCCTGGCTCGTGGCCCACAGACTGAGAAGGAAACCGAAATCAGCAGCACCACGAAGTGCACCCCCAAACGCCCTCCCCAGGCACCACGGACCCCTGCTGTCACCACAGCTCCCACTTCTCGTCTTGTGGTCTCCACTGGCCAGCTTCCTTTTTCTGCAGCTGATGCCTCGAATTCTTTGCCCTGGGCAGCTGCTGACCCTTCAATGCCCTGGTCGCGGTCTAGCCTCTCCCTGGAGACAAGACAGAACAGTTCACTTCCTGCTCAGACAAAACAAGGGCAGTATTTTAAGAGATGCGTGTGATACTGAGTTTTCCAACATGTCTGGTCTCCTGAGGATTGTTTGTGGAACAGACAAGACACCAAGGGAAGGGCAAATTTAACTCTAATTCAAACATCGAAGTTCATTGCTTTCCCCTCTTTTTAAATGTTCCCACTTGAACTAGGACCATTTTTTTTTTAAGAGCCAGGGTTTCTTTGTAAAATATGATGACTTTCGGTCATATGCCCACTGCTTTGCAATAATACTTGTAATCTGATACATATTTTTTAAAGATTTATTTATTTATTTGAGAGAGAGAGAGAGTGTGTGTGTGTGCACAGATAGGATTGGGGGAGGGGCAGAGGGCGAGGAAGAGGGAGAATCCTCCAGCAGGCTCCCTGTTGAGCACAGAGCCCAACACGGGGTTTGATCTCATGACCCTGAGATCATGACATGAGCCAAAATCAAGAGTCGGATACTTAACCAAGCCACCCACGCACCCCTTGTAAAATGAGATTTTTTAAAAAAAGATTTTTATTTATTTATTTGACAGAGAGACAGAGAGCACTAGTAGGCAGAGGAGTAGGCAGACGGAGAGGGAGAAGCAGGCTCTCTGCTGAGCAGGGAGCCCGATGTGGGCCTTGATCCCAGGACCCTGGGATCACGACCTGAGCCGAAAGCAGTCACTTAATAGACTGAGCCAGCCAAGTGCCCCGTAAAATGAGATTTTTAAATGCAGACCCTTCTCTGTTATCAAAATGTTTACAAATTGTCCATAAAAAGCTGACTTTTATATTGGCTGAGATTCCTAACTGGGATTATCTGAATTAATCCACATTTAAAAATTTCAACCCATATTTGCTTATGAGATACTGTCAAAAAAAGACCTAAAATTTATCCCGAGTGTAAAACAGAACGGCTATAGCAGTTTTGGGACTAATATAGCATGAATTTCAGCCCTAAAGGTTTTATATGGCAATCCTCGTGTCTCCTCTAAATCTTACCACTTCTGCTCCCTTCCGTGTAGAAATATTTGATAAAGCAGCAGCTTATTTGGGGCGCCCGGGTGGCTCAGTGGTTTAAGCGTCTGCCTTCGACTCAGGTCATGATCTCAGGGTCCTGGGATCGAGGCCCGCATCGGGCTCTCTGCTCATCAGGGAGCCTGCTTCCTCCTCTCTCTCTGCCTGCCTCTCTGCCTACTTGTGATCTCTTGCTGTCAAATAAATGAGTAAAATCTTAAAAAAAAAAGCAGCTTATTTGATACGGAAGCAGCACGTAGCACTATTCACACACTACGGAGGCAGCACCTTTCATTGACAGAAACCGGGTCACGTGACGACAGAGCAAAGCAGGCTGGCATGAAAGGTTAGATTGGCTTCCACATTCTTGAAAGGCCACACTGGAGACGACACTGGATACTTATTTGGGGGCTAATCTCATGACCCATCTGGATCAGCCATGTAACAGTCTGAGACACATTTACTCGACCTCACTTCAGAGTAGTATTCAGTGTACAACTTTTAACATATGGTTGGTCACATAGCTTAAGAGCATTGATCTTTAACAGCTACTTCTGCTTTGTTAAAATTCAACTTGCTTCTTCGAGCAACCCTCTGTTCTTTGTGTGCAATGGTCTCGAACAAAAGCATCTTCTGTTTGCACCGTCCAGCCCCATGGAGCACCTGAGCGGGGCTTCCCGGACCCAAACGAGCAGCCAGCCACCAGCACAACAAGGAAAAGTAACAGCTGCGCACCTAGAATGATGTCCCTGGAGGCTGGTCGAGGATGGGTTCATTCTAGAACTAACTTTCTTGAAAATCCCAGCAAAGCATTATTTCAGATGATTTTTGCTTTTTAAGAAGAAAAGAGCTCTCCGCGGGAGACATCCTGAATCGGAAGCTGTCTCCTTGGCAACTCAAATCAATTAAGGCAGAGCGAGCACCTTCCCTCCAGCAGAACGCAAATTGTGCTCGCCCCTCAAAATGACAGATGCCATCACCAGGCTTGAGATTCCAAGCAAGCCCTTGAGTCCCAAGTAAGAAATACAAGATAATGAGCCCTATACGTAAATTATAAACACCCGGTAATAGCTATGAAGTCCAGCCCTGTGCGGTTTAAGAAACAACTCTTGTCTGAGAGGTTTCTCGAGGAAGTGTGTAAGAACATACCCCAGCTGATGACCGGGGTTATTTCTTGTGGTGAAATGGGGTTTGGGAAGTAGGGAGTAAACTTACATTTTATATTTTACACACTTCTGAATTGATCGTGTCTTTAATGGTGTTTATGATAAAATAATTTTTTTAAAGAGTTTATTTTATTTTATTTATTTGACAGAGAAAGAGAGAGGGAGCACGTGTACAAGCAGGGGGAATGGGAGAGGGAGAAGCAGGCTCCCCACTGAGCAGGGAGTCTGAAACATGGGGCTCGATCCCAGGACCCCGGGATCATGATCTGAGCTGAAGGCAGATGCTCAACCAACTGAGCCACTCAGGCGCCCCTGTGATAAAATAATTTAAATGAGAAAATTCTTTCCTTGGTTCTCCATGTTTCTGTGTGGTCTTCCCACAGTGGATGCTTAGAGCTTTTGGGGGCTGATCTGCACTGTCTTATTCAGGGAGGAAGCTCAAACAGGTGGCGGCATGGCCCCCTCTGCTGACGGGGGACAAATATGTACTCTCTTCCGCTTCCTGGCACTACTGAGCAGGCAGTCAGCCTTGGTTCAGTCGGGTATTCCTGTCTGGGGCTTTGAAGCTTGAAGGACTCAAGTCAGATCACGGGGTCAGTGAGACCGGACTGACAAGGAGGGCCGTGGTTAGAGTCCAGTGTCACGGTAGCTAATGACAGTGGTGGCAGGGCCGGGGACAGCAGTGCCAGGCAGCAGTGGTGCCGGTGTTGGTCCCTTAGCAGGGTACTTCTGTGACGTCACCTTGGCCCCGGTTCCACCTGCTCCCCTCCTCTTGGTAGCTGTTCGTCTTCAGGGCTTGATGCTCTGGTCTTTATGTTGATTCTGTGAATGACCTTCTATCCTTCTATTAAATCCTTTTTCTGCTTCCATCAGTCAGGATTTGTTCTGGAAGCCTGACCCACAATTTGCTCATTCGTTCATTCATTCAATAAAGTGATTATTAACTGGCTAACATGAGTTGAATACTGTTCTAGGCACAGGGATTTTGCAGTGAACAAAACAAAAATTCATTCCCTTGAGAAGCTTATATTCCAGTGGAACCCACTTCTTCCTGAGCCTGCCTTTCTTTACGTTTCTCCAGATCCCTCTAGCCCTCAGTCAGCTTTCTTGGTCTTCTTCAGCTCACCTTGACATGAAGGAAGCCAGGAACTTTTCACGTCTTTCTGGCCTTGTTCTTGGGTTCAGGACAAGCCCTACTGTTCGACACCATGAATGGTCATTCACCCTCGCACTGTAAACATTTACTAGCCTCTGGGCTATTCAGCTCTGCTAGGAGCTGGAGATGTAATGTCGAACTAGTCACGACCCTCAAAGAAATCACCGTGTAGTGGCAAAGACAGACAACAGACATCGAGGTAAGCAGTAAGCAGGTGACCTGGGCCGCAGGAACGGAGTGTGGAGACCCAGAAATACGCAGTAAGAACACCTTCCCTAGTTTAGGAAGGAGCCAGAGGAGGCTTCCTGGGGGAAAGTGATGTCTAAGGTGGGGTCTGAGGGGTGAGCGACAGTTAGCCAGCTGAAGAGCACACAGAGCGACAGTGAGCAGGAACAACGCACGTGGTATTCCAGAAGTAAGAGAGAGTGCGGCGCATTCGAGAAAACGGAAGGGGCTCACTCTGGTGGGGGCACGGAAGGCAAGCAGGGGTGAGGGGTGGAATAATGGTTTAACGGAGACCACAGGGGCAGGTGAAGAATCTTAGTAGAGTCCCACAGCTTTCTTCTCACCCAGAAGCCATGCAAGAGTTTACACAGAGGTGGCCACGGAAGGCTGTGTCGTCAAATCGGCACATCAGAACCATCACTTGGATGCTGGGTGGGATGAAGAGGAGAGCGGAAACACGGAAGCCTTGAGATTGTTTAAGAGCTCGCCACAGTATCCCAGAATAGAAAGACTATATCCTGAATGAGTAGAGGTAGGAGAGATGAAAAGAAGCATTAAGTATTGGAGAGACAGAGCTTGTCATCAAGAAGACTTTCTGGTTGGGCTGGACATGGAGCGCAAGAATTCGGAGACAACATCCAGGTGTCTGATTTGGGTAGCCAGGTGGACAGTGAGCCTTTAATCAAAAAGAAATGAAATGCTAGGTACACCTGGGTGGCTCGGTTGGTTAAGTGTCCGACCTTTGGTTTCAGCTCAGGTCGTGATCTCAGGGTTGTGGGATCCAGTCCTGTGTCAGGTTCCACGCTCAGCAGAGAGTCTGATTGAGATTCTCTCCCTCTCCCTCTGCCTGTCCTCCCTCCCTCTCTATCAAATAAATAAATCTTAAAAAAAAAAAAGAAATGAGATGCTAAAGAGGAAGTGACTTCAGTTTGGTCATGCTCAATTTAAAGCGACCAAGGACAACAGCCTGATCTCAGTGGGTCTGGCTTTCAGTGCAGAGATCTGAGGTAAAGGATGGGATCAAGGATCATAAGGACAGTCACTGAGGTCACAGGAATAGTTGAGATGACACTGGGACTAAGACAGTCGTAGGGTGGACTGTATTACTGGTATAAACTTCATTGTCCCTCCTCCCTGGGGAACCAGAAGATTTTTACCACCTTGTTGATATCATGTCCGGTCATTTTACTTGTTTTGACCAATGACATGCAAATGGAAATGACGTGTGTCACCTCCCTTCTGAGCAGAAGCTCTGAGACCAGAAGGTTCTCCATGGTCTCATTTCCATCTGCTATGACAAGCAGCAACACTTCAGACAGAGGCTACTCAGTGAGCCTGGGTCTCAGAATAAAGACTGCAAGCAACCAAGTGATAATGATAAATGTTATTGTTGTAAGTCACTGAGATTTGGAGATCGTGTGTTATTGCAGCAAAACCAAGCCCCCTCTGGCAGATACAGGTGGGAAGAGAAGCAGGTCTATGACAGAACCCTGAGGAAAAGCAACATTTAAGGGTCAGCAGATAAATCGGAGCCTACAAAGAAAGACCACTTCTGCCCCAGCCTCTCACTTGTAGAAAATTCTGCAAATTAGTCTTTGTCAGACTCCTCTCTCCTGGCCAACTCGGGTGATCACCCTCACAAAAACAAACTCCCCCCCCCACCCCGTTCACTCCACTCCTTTTCCTTTTGTCAGAAACCATTTGCATCAATTTTCAGGCCTACGGGCACCAACTCAGCACAGGGAGCATCTGAGGACAGTAGAAGCAACATGTCTTCATCCCCGTCCTCCAAATCTGTCCCTGCCTTGGTCTGGTCTGTGACTTCCTCTCTTCACTCCCTCCAGTTTTTGACTGATTTCTTGGATTTCTTTCTGGCCACCCTATCACTGGTCTTGGACCCCTCCTCTGTCTGGGGTTGTCTGGGCAGCCTGATGTGTACAGGCCCTTGGGACAGCCTCTGGGACAGCCTGGTACCCATGCCCACTCTGACTCATCCCGAGCTTCTGGTCTTGGCTCCTAGATATGTTCCCTGACAAACGGTTGTCTGGCCGGTAGACCTTTCCAGATTCCAGTCAGCCTGGCTCCTCTTCCCTTCATACTCACACGCCACCCCCACACCACCCCCAGCCTCAGAATTCACACCATGACACACGGATGCCTATGGCCAAAGCTTCTCACCCACCAGCTCTCTCCCGGTTGACCAGAGGGTCACTGTTCACCTGTTATGAACTGACAAGGGTAAGTGTCCTCATTTACACTGATCACGGGCAACGCAGATGGCTTCCACTCACCTTCAGCCCCGGACAAGGCCATTCAACAGGCTGTCTGGCTCCCTGACCTTCCAGGCTCCTTGACACGTTTTTTCCTTCCACCTAAAAGCCTTTCTGTCCCCCTCCTCCATATCAATAAAACTATGCCACTTCCTCGGTACAGACCCTGTCCCCAAACCAGAGATATTCAGCCTACACAATGCTTAGGATCAGCATGAACGTCAAGATGAAGAAGCACAGGGGCACCTGGGTGGTTCAGTCAGTTAAGCGTCTGCCTTCAGCTCAGGTCATGATCCCAGGGTCCTGGGATTGAGTCCTGCATCGGGCTCCTTGCTCAGCAGAGAGCACAGCTTCTCCCTCTGTCTCTGCCTGGTCCTTCCCTACCCCATGCGTGCGCACACACACACACACACACACACACACACACACACACTCTCTCTCTCTCTCTCTCTCTCTCTGACAAATAAATAAAAATCTTTAAAAAAAAAGATGATAAAGCACACTTAGATTTTCTTAAGTTCATNACACACACACACACACACACACACACACACACACTCTCTCTCTCTCTCTCTCTCTCTCTGACAAATAAATAAAAATCTTTAAAAAAAAAGATGATAAAGCACACTTAGATTTTCTTAAGTTCATTCATTGTTTGACATTTTGTACATATTGTTAGCTACTAACATTTATTGAATGCTTATGAGATGGAAATTGCTGAACACTTAACATATTACCCATTTTCTTCCTCACAGTCAGTCTAAGAGCAGTTTTACTTTCCACGTTCTACAAACATGAAACTCACACTTTATTTATTTATTTTTAATTTTATTTTAATTTTATTTATTTTTATTTTTAAAGATTTTATTTATTTATTTGACAGAGAGAGATCACAAGTAGGCAGAGAGGCAGGCAGAGAGAAAGGAGGAAGCAGGCTCCCCACTGAGCAGGGAGCACGACGTGGGGCTCGATCCCAGGACCCTGAGATCATGACCTGAGCTGAACGCAGAGGCTTTAACCCACTGAGCCACCCAGGCACCCAAAACTCACACTCTAAAAGTTTATATAATTGTCTGACGAAACTCCACCAGTACCAGGAGGGGTATAGGTTTGCCTGATTCCAGAGTCTTTATTTTCCACTATGCTGCTATTTCTGTGTGTGTAGTTAAAGGTGTCAGAATTTTCTAATCTTTGGTTAGACAGTAGGTAACATGTATATGTGATTTTTTAATGCAAGCTCTATGTCCAATGTGGGGCTTAAACTCACGACCCCGAGGTCAAGCATCACATGCTCTACCTACTGAGCCAGCCAGGTGCCCCTACAAGACTGTGTTTTAACTGCCTGGTATCACACCTTATACAATACAATATTCCAGTGGAAGTTTTAAGACTCTGACATTTATTAAGCTTTAAGTGTATTAAAGAAACTCTTCTAAAATTATATTTTATGTGAAAATCATTTAGAAATTGCTCTGTGAGGGCAGGAAGCCAGGAGCCCTGGGTCCCTGTCCCACCTTTGACAATGCCTAGCAATCCCTACCTTCTCTGAATCAGTTTTTTAAATCTGTTAAATGAAGGAATTTGACTTAATGCCCCATCAGGGCCATTCCTGCTCTAAAATGCCACAATTCAGAAGACATTAAGTGCCACATCAAATCCCTCTTAAAATAACAGCTTTATACTTAAAGAAGATTAATGCTTGCTCATAACAGTTACTAGTATTTGCACTTTTGATGTTCTAGTGCCTTTTTCCATCCCGAAAGCTTTGTAAAACCATTTTCCCCAAGTATCAATGAAAACAGTAAGAGTTGGTTTCATATGACCTCCAACCCAATAAATGCTTTAAAACATAACCATAATGGAGCATCAGTGGTAATTCTTGTTTTCCCACATCAATTAAAAGCTCAGAAATGAAAAATACATTGCATATTCTGAGTTGAGTGGGCTCCGCAATGCACCATGCGAGGGGCCCTTTCTAGAGAACTGACAGAAGCTATTTCTGTAAAGGGCAAACTGAAGATGCCCCGTCTTGACACATCCTTTAGAAATGACTGGGAGTTGGGTTTCAGAGATCCCACTAAAGATTCAGACTGTTTATTCTGGCAGAAGCCCATGAACACAATCTTCAGCTGCCACTGGGGAAAAAAACAATGACAGATGAGTTTAAAGTTTTCTCAGATGATTCCAAATTTGTTAGCCAAACCCTACCGACTGAAGCTGATGGGCAGGGGGTGGGGGTAGGAGAAATGGAACAGAGATAGAGTTTTTAGATCTAATTCATTTTCTCACAATGTATTTGTTTGTCCTGTTCAGTGACCATCGTGAGGACAAAGGAAATTCGATGTGAGACACAAGGAAGAGTAGTTCTTTTACGCTGTCCGATGAGTTTGCAGAACGTCTGGTGTGAGTTTGAACAGGAAGGAATGAGGGGAATGGAAAAGGTTAGGAGTAATGGGGATAACAAGGGCTTCCTTCCCATAATTTTTTGTGACAATAAGTACCTATCACAGAGAATAGCATGAAGGAAGCTTCCGAAAAATAGTAATGGCCTTGGGATCCTGGGTGGCTCAGACAGTTCAGCATCCAACTCTAGGTCTTGGTTTCAGGTCATGACCTCATGGACTGTGAGATCGAGCCCCACATTGGGCTCCATGCTGGGCATGAAGCCTGCTTAAGATTCTCTCTCTCCCTTTCCCTCTGCTCCCCACACTTCTCTCTCTCTCTCTCTCAAAGAAATAAATAAATCTTAAAAAAAAAATAAAGAAACAGTAGTGGCCATGATTGTTCTTATATAAACGCAATATCAGAAAGTTTCCTAATGCATTCTTTCTCCATATGACAGGTAAAGGACTCAAAGTATAATCCAATACTATTTTCTCTACCTTTGTTGAAGTGTTTATCTTGTGAATGTACCTTAACCCTTCACCTTTTCATCACTTATGGTTTTAAATAATTAGTTATTATTTTCTGTCGGACAAGACTCCACAAGGAAAACAATGTAACACATGTACAGAAAAACACACAAACCGGCTTCTCAAATTGTATTAAAACAGAAACATATATAACTACCAACCAAGTCAAGAAATGAATGAGAACTACCATATGATCCAGCAGTTCTCCCTTTGGGAATATATCTGAAGGAAATGAAAATGCTATGTCCAAGACAGATCTGCATCTCCGTGTTAATAACAGCATTATTCACAAGAGTCAAGACATGGAAACAACCTAAGTGTGCATTGGTGGATGAATGGATAATGGATTGCATGTGGTACACACGTACAATGGAATATTCTTTAGCTAAAAAAAAAAATGAGTAAATTCTGCCATTTGTGACAATATGGATGGACTTTGAAGGCATCATGCTCAATGAAATAAGTCAGAGAGAGACAAATATTATATGACCTTATTTACACGTGGACTCTAAAAACAAAAACAAAACCAATTCACAGAAAAAGAGATCAGATTTGTGGTTACCAGAGGTGAAAGTGTGTGTGGAGGGGGGCACATTGAGGGGAAAGTTGGCGGAAGGTGATCAAAATGTACAAAGTTCCAGCCACAGGAACAAATACAGCCACAGGACAAATAAATCCTGGGGATATAAGATACAACACGAGGACTCGGGCTAATGCTGCTGCTCGGCATATATGTAACTTAAAGGATAAATCCTAAGAGTTTCCACCACAAGGAGAAACATCTTGTTTTTTCTTTTTCTTTTTCCATATCTCTATGAGATGACGGATGTTAACTAAACTTATTATGATTACCATTTCACAACATCTATAAGTCAAATCATTATGCTGTGCACCTTGAACTTACACAATGCTGTATGCCAATTATACCTCAACAAAACTGGAAAAGAAAAAAAAAACAAACGAGCATCATTTGCCCAAAGACCCCCACCATGTGCCCCTTCATGATCCCGGCTCCTTCCTTTCTCTGCAAAGGTGGTGACTCCCAACTTCCAAACATGCACCCCTAAACAATGGGCCAGTTTCCCCCCCCATTAGAAATGTATACGAATGGAATCACACAATGTGTATTTTTCTCTATCTGGCTTCCTTTGATCAGCACTATGGTTTTTAAATTAATTCCTGTTTGCACATAACTAATTTATTCCTTTTTGTTGCTGTTTAGAAATCCATGCATTCTCCAGTTTTTCTCTTCTGGTGACAGGTGTTTGGGTTGTTTCCAATTTTTAGTTATTACTATGCTGCTAAAAACTTTCTGTTCTTGTTTCCTGGCACCAGGGCACACAAATTCATAGGAGTTGTCATAGGACTGAAACTGCTGGGTTACAGGGTAGGCAATACAGTTACTTCTCAGGTAATACCAAACTGTTGTCCAAACTGGTGGCCATCTGCATTTTTCATTCGCTCACTCCTCTTCCTGTTTTGTGTTTGTCCATCCTCTCCCATCCCCACTTTTTCTCTCCGTCTTTCCTTTTCACTCTAAGAGACTTTATTACATACCCCAAAAAGGTCAATTAATACCATTTAGTTGAATACCACAGACCCACTGACACATTTCATGGTAGGGAAGAGGACAGAAGACATTTCTTTCCAAATTCCTATGTAAGTCAAGATCCTATTCAAATATCAAAGTTAATATAAACATAGTTAAACCCTCATTGATACCTTAGCCAAAGATGTTATCTTCTGCACACTATGAAAAAGCAACCTTCCCTTTTCGTGTTGACTGCCAGAAAGCTTGGAGCCAAATTTACCCACCTGCAGCGAGTAAATAGGTCAGTGCTTCTAGGGGTGGCCCAACACCACTGCGTCGGAATCACCTAGAGGCACATGTTCACAGTGCAGGGGCCAGAGTTCATGGGACAAGGCCAAAGAACCTGCATTTTTAACAAGTACCCAATGGCAAGGACAATGCAAGCTGCATTTGGAAACCACTGGTATAACATCATGTTACATTGTGATCCATTTTAACTTTTCTTTCTGACTCAATAGTATGTCCTTACTGTGTTTTTCTCCTCTGTCGCTCAGCTTTTAATCCACAGAATACTGTTCTATTTGGTGTATACTTGTAAATCACCTATGATCATTTCCGATTCAAGAACTGAATTGATAGACCAATAGATAAATGCTAGACTAGATATACAGAAAGAAAAAAAATTGCTCTGGTATCCCTTCACTATAGATATCACTAGTCACTTATGAAATTATAAAAAAAAAAAAGATTGAGAAGACACAAATTACCGGGGCGCCTGGGTGGCTCTGTGGGTTAAAGCCTCTGCTTTCGGCTCAGGTCATGATCTCAGCATCCTGGGATCGAGGCCCGCATCGGGCTCTCTGCTCACTGGGGAGCCTGCCTCCTCCTCTCCCTGCCTCTCTGCCTACTTGTAATCTCTCTCTCTGTGTCAAATAAATAAATTTTAAAAATCTTAAAAAAAAAAAGACACAAATTACCATATGTGGTTTTATGCTGAGCTATTTATAGTTTTCATTACGATGAAGTTTAAAGCACCAATAGATAAAGGGAGATCACAATGAGCTCAGACTAGCAGTCCAGAAGAACATTCTTTGTTTCCTGCCCACACAGTTCCTAAGCCCTGCCTGGACACCTTTCAGGAAGAGCTCACAGCACTCTGGGTAACTCTACTTACAGTTCACATGACCTTGAATTTCTATAAGTTACTTGGTAAGAACAACTACTACAGTATAAAAAGCGGCCATTGCACGTGTCTCAGTGATCATGACATCCGTATCTACAATGGAGAAGCTTAGATGAAGGTTGGGGTGCTTATAGTGGAGCTCGGATTTGAGCCGCCACTGAGGAGCCCATAGCATTCCTGACCCGAGTGGCCAGTTGTCATTCCTTTGCCAAAAAGAGCCTGGAAAAAAAATTGGCACAGGTCGGCTGTTTATTGTGCACAGACAAACTGTAAAACCAAGATCTAAATTTTCTAAAGCATCTCCACTGCAGGGGCGGGCTGCCTAACTACAGTGAGCAAGAGAGAAAGTAGAATTCAAACAAACCAAGCTAGAGGCAAAACAGAACCCAGGATCTTGCCACCGGGACAAAGACAAAGTAACTGAAACAGAGCTTCAGCAATTAAAACAAACAAACAAAAAACCCCTCAAAAACCAATCCGAGGTAAAAGAAACATTCAGACTCTTTCTCATGACCCTCATCTTGACTCTGGTAACTCTGTACCCCATCCAACGGGGAAAACTCCTGGGGTGATTCAATTATCAGAAGTTTGCAAAATAAAACAGAATACTGCTCTGTTTTAAAACATTTAAACATTTGGTATTTATTGTGGTGGGGCCAATGCATTCCAAAAGTAATACTACATTATGAATATGCATACCTAAATTCTGTCTGACTTCCAAAAGATAAGTCACATAGTATTATTTTTTCATAAAATAGGTAATACTTGGATAGTAGTAGTTCCAGTTACGTGCTGGACCCTATTCTAGCACTTGACACATCTCAACTCATTTAATTCTTCCAACAACCCAAGATGGCAGTACTATTATTATCCTAGTTTAATAGACAAGGGAACTAAGGCACAGAAAAATTCAATGACTTTCCAAGGTCCTTAAGCTAATAAATGGCTCTAGGGTGCAGCTTTTAATCACACTTGCCATATATCAACCCTTACTATTTGGGAGAAGGGACAATTATGACCTGAATTTCAAACCACCAATATTTTTGAAGGTGGATTAAGCAGATAAAAACATACGGATTTGTGTCTAAGCAGCTCAACTTCACCATGTATCATGTATTTCCACAAAATTACATTTCATTTGCAAAATGGCACGATGATTGTTTCTAACATGAAAAATTCATCCACCACATCTAAGACAATATACTTGCTGGGTTTCCTTTAACACAAACATCACCGTGGTAAAGCACAAAGTAGGGATGCTTGGTATAGTTGGGACCATGGATTTGGGATCTCCAGGCAAAAGAAAATATGAGTAAAGTAGCAATAGTTGTAAGAGAGACTCTTCAGGAGCAGCTTAAGAGAGAGAAAGAAGGGCACCTGGATGGCTCAGTGACTTAAGCATCTGAATCTTGATTTCAGCTCAGCTCACGATCTCAGGGTCGTGAGATGAAACGCAGCATGAGGCTCCGCACTGGTCACGGAGCCTGCTTAAGATTCTCTCTCCCCCTTCCCTCTGCCTCTTCCCACACCACCCCCTCTTTAAAGGGGGGGGGAAACACTTGAGAACAAGCAGCCCTGGTAAATTTAAGAACAGAGACCCAAAGAAGAAATAGAATTTGTTCTAGCAGAAGGAGAGGGGACTACTCTCAAATGAAAAAAAAAATCAGAAATGAAGAGAGTTTTGTTTTTATTTATTTTTTAGATTTTATTTACTCGATACAGAGAGAGTACAAGCAGGGGGAGTGGCAGGCAGAGGGAGAAGGAGAAGTAGGCTCCCTGCTTGCAGGGCTCGATCACAGGATCCTGGGGTCACGATCCGAGCTGAAGGCAGGTGCTAAACCAACTGAGCCACCCAGGTGCCCAGAAATGAGGAGAGTTTTAGTGGAACCAGAACTTTGGAAGATCTAGCTGATGTGCTCCTGACTATATTAGGAGTCTGTGCTATTTGAATAGCTACTAATAATTACAAAGTGATAATTCAAGCACCTGTAGACAGCACTACTTCACTAAATTCACATAAATTCACATAAAAAGGTGAGCACTCTTCACCACTTACAGGACTTTGTTCAAAGTACTAGTCTCTAAAAACAGAGCTAGCTGGTGGTGGCAGTGGCCAAGGAAAAGGTAGGATTGATGTCCAGGTTCAGGCTGCTTTCCGGTGGGACTAGACTTGGATAGAGCTCAAAAAATGTGTGTTGAATTGAGGACAACATCACCAGGGTTCTAGAATTGGGGCTGTATTGCCTAGATCTAGAATATACGCAGCTTTCATGTCCCCAGGGAGAGAGGCAAGCCTCAAAAAGTCAGAGCCGAGACCATTATATAAAGCTTTATGTGATGCATTATGTACAACAGCCAAGCTACGAAAACAACCCAAGTGTCCACCAATAGATGAACGGATAAAGAAGATGTACTATATTTCCACAACGGAATGATCACTCCACCACAAAAAGAATGAGCTCTTGCCATGCGCAACAACATGTTTGGGGCTAGAAAGGATAATGCTAAGTGAAAGAAGTCAGGCAGAGAAAGGCAAATACCATATGATTCATTCAGATGTGGAATTTAAGAAATAAGACAAATGAACAAAGAAAAGAAAGAGAGGTAAGCAAAGAAACCAGACACTTGACTACAGAGAACCAACTAGTGGTTGCCAGAGGGGAGGCGGCTAGGAGGATGGGGGAAATAGATAAAGGGGATTAAGAGCACACTTGAGTCATGAGCACTGAGGAATGGACAGAATCGTGGAACCATTACATCGCACATCTGAAACTCAGAATGCTGTATGTCAATTACGTTTCAATTAAAAAAAAAAAAAGGCGGAGCCAGAACCACTCCAGGGAGTCTTATGGGTTGCTCGCTGAACCAGGGTGGCCAAGGAAACAAGTGAAGAGTGAACTCAACACTGCCCCACCGCCGAGCTGTAGAGCAGGACCGTGTCGTCTCCGAGGAAGGAAGGGGAGACTTTTTCTACTGTGGACAAAGGGACCACAGGACGTCAGCAGCCCCGGGGATCAATGCTAAAGCATGAAGGAGCCTCAGCAACCTAAGCGAAGGGATGGGAGGCAGAGTATCCTACAGGGGGCACAAAGGGAAGGAATCTATGTCCCAGAGTATATCCTGTCACCTGTCATCCGTTGCCTGTCATTTACAATCTCTCTCTGCCTCTGGCATTCGCGTTTAGGTATTGTTTGCTGCTAGAATTCCCCATCTCCTCTAGAAAGGCCTCCCTGTCTGTTTTCCTCATGTAGCACCTTTCTTCCAAAGCACACACATGCCTTTGAAATAGTTCAAAGTTAATGCAGACAGATTATAGAGCATTTCCTTCTAATGATGATGGATAATCATAAAGCCACTGCAGGGCACCATCTGGCAAATTCTGTAGGATGAATGTCCTCCAAACAGAAAGATATAAATCTTCAGTAACTGAATTGAGTAATTTAAACATATTAGAGGTAGGTGGGGGGCCTTTTAGGACTCATTTCTCCCTTTTGTTTTACAGAGTAAATTGCTACCCAAATACTTTGATCTTTTCTCATAGAGGATGATAAAACATTTTATTAGTGTATTTTAAACTTTCATTAAAAACAATTATCTCTGAATAGCATAATTTTAAGGTGGTTTCTGCTTTCTTTGCCATGTTTCTTGTCTTTTTTTCCCCTAAATTGTCTGCAATGGTAATGTGTCATTTTTTTTTTTATCACAAGAAATATATTAATTTGTTTTTTACCTTGTTTCTTTGTTCCCTCCACCTACAGACAGGATTGGGTTCATAAAAGAAAGCAGCTATAATGTTCTGAAAGAGGCTGGTCCGATCGGTCACTGGCTGGGCAAGGATAAGGCCCAGCGGGTGGAGATGGAGATGCAGATGGAGAAGACAAGACAGTAGTAGGAAAGACTGGCCAGTCACTCTGCAATCCAGGCTATAAACTATGGAGTTACTGCCCTTCCTCTTCATTCACTGAAGAGCACGCTTGGCATGATGAGCACAGGACTCTGGACTCCAGCCTCCAGTCCAGTGTCTGGCACACGGGATAGGAACGTGGTTTTTGGGGGGCCTAAGGGTTGACTTTATTGTAGCCACAGCATTCAGACTAAAGGCATAGCCTCTGGAGTCCAGTGTATGTGGGTTGTTCATAGAAAAGGATGTGTTGGGCATGTTAATTTCCCCCGGCCTCAATTTCCTCAACTGTAAAGTAACAAGAATACCGCCTCATAAAGCTCTCGTGAAAATTAAATAAAATAATGGGCATAAAATACACAGCATGGTAGCTGGCATACAGAAAGTCCAGGATTGATCCAGCAATTTCACTTCTCAGTATATTCCCAAATTGAAAGCCGGGACTCAGATACCGTGTGTCAACATTCACAGCTGCATTATTCACAATAGTCCAAAGCTAGAAATGACGTAAATGTCCAGCAACAGATGGACAGATAAACAAAATGTGGGGTGTCTGGGTGGCTCGGACAGTTGAGCGTCTGTGTTTGGCTCGGGTCGTGATCCCAGGGTCCTGGGATCGAGTCCCGCATCGGGCTCCCTGCTTAGCAGGGAGTCTGCTTCTCCTTCTGCCTCTCCCCCTGCTTGTGCTGTCTCTTGCTCTCTCTTTCTCAAATAAATAAAATCTTTAAAAAAAAACTAGATAGTCAATGGAATGTTACTCAGCCTTAAAAAGGAAAGAAATTCTAACACATGCTGTGACATGAACCTTAAAAATATTCTGCTAAGTGAAATAAACCAGACTCAAAAGGACAAGTGTTATAGAATCCCACTTACAAAAGATACCTAGTATCGGCACATTCGGGGAGACAGTAAGTAGAATAGATGTTACCAGGGTCTGGGGAGTTATTTTTGATGGGTACAGAGTTTCTGTTTGGGATGATGAAAAAGTTCTGGAAACGGTTAGTGGCGATAGTTGTACAACATAGTGGATGTACTTAAAGCCACTGGACTGCAATAATGGTTAAAATGATAAATTTTATGTTATGCATATTTTAGCACAATAAAAAAAGAAGTGCTGCATTAATGGTAGAATTTTTTTCTGTCCTTATTAACAACAGCAATAATCGGTTCATACAAAGCACAGACCAATCATAAACTTATAAACTCTGACTCATAGCAGAGTGATGAGAAACTATCCCATGAGGCGGTCTGGGGAGAGGAATGGGGCAGGAGCCAGCAAGGAGGAGCATACTTGAAAAAGCCCAGAGTAAGAGGATCGGTCTGAAGCAAATCCCAGAGAATGCAATGATCAAACCCAATGAGTCAAGTCAAGACAAGGGGCAAATGAACTAAAGAGGAAAGAGGAGAATTATTAAAGCTCTTGTGGTTGCCAACTGCCACCCAAAGGGATTAGGCATCGGTGGGGACTTTACCCGCTCGAGCATCTGAAAGTGCTGGGAAAGCTCCAGCTCTAGGCAGGCTGGCTCCCAGGGTGGAGATGACGTCATTGGGGCCCAGCTACCTCATCCATCACTGTGCTGCCTCCGTGTGGGCTTCATTCACACAGGCTCTTTCCAGGCAGTGGCCACGTGGTCCCCAGCAGCCCCAGCAGAGAGCCTGTCTTTCCAAGACTGAATCTGATTGGCTTGGCTTGGATCACACACTCACCCATGAACCAATCTTTGAAGCCAAAGTAACAGAATATGCTAATTAGCCATAGGTGGTTCCCAGGGGACCAAATGGAGAAGTAATTGATAGATTAATTAAGAGTAGATGCTGCTCAGGCAAAAAGAACAAATGTCCCACAGTAGGGGACATGAGTGGGGAAAAAAGTGAGGTAGGTTTAGGTCATTAACACACATGAGGTTGGAGGGTCTGTGGTTTGGTTTTCTCGCCCACCGGCAAATAGCATATGGGTGAGTCAAGATGGTTTAAATACGCAGGATCTTAGCTGGCTATGGGCAAAGCTCCTTCTATACTGAGTTCTAACAGGCTTGCCTGAACCACACTGATATCCCCACCCTGTAATTAGAATCATGCAATGAAAATCAGGATTGGCTTCTAGCGCTAGGACCCTCTGAAGAGTGGGTGACATTTGACATAAGACACTAAGTCTCTCTGAACCTCAATTTCCTAATTATCAAAAGGGAGGTTGAATTATAAGGCATCTAGGACCCCATGTGCTTGAGCTTCCACCCTAAATAATTAGGGTCTTTTTTTTAAAGATTTATTTGAAAGAGAGAGAGAGAGAGAGAGAGAGTGTGTGTGTGTGTGTGTGCGCATGCATGCGCAGCAGGGAGAGGCAGAGGGAGAGGCAGAGGAAGAGAGAATCTTAAGCAGACTTCACGCTCAGTGTGGAGCCTAATGCAGGGCTCCATCTCACGACCCTTAGATAACGACCTGAGCTGAAACCAAGAGTCGGATGCTTAACCGGCCTGCACCACCCAGGTGCCCTTGTAAATTAGTTTTAGTATCAATTCAAAAGGTGGGTGAGCATATGAAATACAGTGATGTATATAGATCAGAGTCATGCAAGTTAATTATAAGCATTATTTTTACAGTCAAAAGGAGGGTGGTAAAAAGCAAAAACAAAATGGCCTCGAGTAGAGATAAAAATAGGAAAAGGAAGGAAAAGTAGGTCAATCAGAATGAAAATTTTATATATCTATGTGTGTATATATGTGTGTGTGTGTACACATTTTTTTTCTGGATTGGGTCAGAAGTCACAACAGCATCACGATGTCTTTGATGTCCATTCACTCTTCAGTGATATCTGGCATTCACTTCCTGCTACTCCTAGGAAACATCCGCCAGCTATTATCTATACAAACTTCATTACTGCCCTTGACATCACTCTCCTCGTCCTCATTCTTGAAAATCCCTATTGTCTTGGCTCTTGGGACGCTGCTGTCTCATGCGTCTCCTCCTATCTCTATATTCCCTATTGGTCTCCTCTTCCCCTGCCCACCTCCTAAAATACTCACATTCCTGGAGGGATTCCTTTCTCCCTGGCTGCTGTCAACCATTCTCATCGTTTTGACTACCATGTGTAGACTCCATTAATGTATCTCCAGCCCTGACCGCTCGTCTGAGCTTCAGCCCATGGCATGTCCCTCAAATAATTCCAATACCCCACAAGCCCCAAATGGAAGACATCAACTCCTTTTCCCTTATTAAGGTCTTCCCCCTTCAGTCATCCACTAAGGCCAGAAACCTACTCACTCATCCTCCCTCCTCTTTTCGGCCACCCCCACCTCACACTTTCCACGGTTCTATGCCTTCCTTGTGTCTGCACATGGTTACGCATCATCTTCTCCAAGACAGCTACCTGGACTCCTCAGGTGGAGGACAGCTCATCTAGTGGTCCAACTGATCCCCATTATCTCTCACCAGATTATTCTGAAGCAGCCGTCTGTGACCATCCTCTAAACCTCCACCAGGCCTTCACAGCCCCTGGACTCTGAGTCCCTCAAGGGCCTGGGCAGTTTGCTGGGCTGCACCCCTTAGGCCTAGCACAGTGTCTGGCACATAGTACGTGTTCAGTTAATGTTTACTGAATGGAAACAATCCTCACCAGCTGTAGTGAGGCTAAATAAGAACATTCTGCTTGTGATGAAAGTAACCTGTTAACCTCTCAGAGTCAGTATAGATAATTGAACGTAATCGCTCAGCACTGATAGAGTCAAAAGGGAAGTTCACATACTTAACTATGAAACAGATGATATAGCAGATTCTGAATCTACATTAGAGTATTTATTTCCAGAAATACGCACATGCATTTTTTTAACCAGTAATCACATTCTGAGTCTTAAATAGGAGTGGATGTTCTTTTCCAGTATAGTTAACTGCAGAGAAACTGTCCGATCAAATTAAGATCTATGACCTTAAAATTCTTTGGTCTATTTCTTTCTTCTTGAACCTTTTATTTCCAAGACGCACATTTCTCATAAAAAAAAAAAAAAAGATATGCGTGTGGCCAGGGATAAGTCTTCAAGCCTCCAGATAGGAATCATTTTCGTTCACGTCTTTTCTCCCTGTTTTGGTATTTTGTTACAAGTAAAATAACAACTAAAATCTTTAAGGAAGAGTTATTCAACAATTAATTATGTTGAATTATCCTAATTAACATTTTAAAATGTTATATATACAAGAATGTAATAAGAAATTTTAAAACAGCATATGTTGTATATGTACAAAAATAAAAGCATCCTTTATAACTAGTTGACAGATAAAGTGTACATTTGTATATCTGGGTTTTGGATACTGATCAAAGACTGTAGGCTAGCCTTACAAAGAAAATGCCAGAAACACTCCATGATGACATCAGTTTAGTCACTATTTATTTATTTATTTATTTATTTATTTTTTTTAAAGATTTTATTTATTTATTTGACACGCAGAGAGAGATTACAAGTAGGCAGAGAGGTAGGCAGAGAGACAGGGAGAGGAGGAAGCAGGCTCCCTGCTGAGCAGAGAGCCCGATGCGGGCCTCGATCCCAGGATGCTGAGATCATGACCTGAGCCGAAAGCAGAGGCTTTAACCCACTGAGCCACCCAGGCGCCCAGTTTAGTCACTATTTAAAACGTGAAAGCCAAGAAAGAAAAATATAAAATCTTAGTGTAATTTTATTTGCTTCATAAAGCACAAATGGTATATACAGTTTTATCTTCTCTTCATTGTAAAAATCAGTGGTAGTGACCTCTTTTATTACAAGCAGTCCTGAGAAAATCCACAATATTGTGGAAGCAGAAAGGCAAGAACAGATTTTAGAAGTCCAAGCATCATAAATCAGCCTTTGAGAGTGGAAATCACCTGGATGTGACATTTATTCACTTGCCTGTCCAACTCGTCTCCGGTTGTTTTTCAAAGCTCCGAATCTCATCGAGGCATGCCATCAGAATTAAAATGTAACCTCTGGTTTGAAATTTAACATCGTGGAAGTAGCACAAGGCAACTGTGGGCTCCAAGCCATGTCTGCTGCTAAGGGGACTACCAAAATATTTTTAGTTTAGGTTTTGTTTTTTTTTTTTTGAGGGAAGCAGCATTGTTTCTGTTGGTCTGTATGAATTAACTATTTCTGTGCAGGAGACACAAAGCTACACAAGATCTTTGTTGCAGGAAAAAACCGTCACGAAGCGAGAAAAATAGGGAAAATCGAAATGACTGTGCAAGGGCTGGCTACAAGAGGGTACATCCATAGAGAGACCAGAGAAGCAGCAGGGGTCATTCTGTCATTTGAGAGATTGAAAAATTGGATCAAAATCTCTTTTTGTTTGGACAGAGAAGGCCAGCATCTGTCCCAAACTCTCCAGGGATTCTCAAGAGCCCACGGCTCCTCCTAATCCCCTGTTCCAGTTTCCTGACCCTATAGCAACCACTGACTCTCTTTCCTGTCCTGCCTGCTATCACTGTTTGTTTGTTTGTTTGAGAGTCAGTGAGCGCAGGGGGAGGGGCAGAGGAGAGGGAGAGAAAGAATCCCCAAGCAGACCCCTTGCTGAGCGTGGAGCCCGGTGCTGGGCCCAATCCCAGGACCCTGAGATCATGACCTGAGCCAATGGCAGATGACTGAGCCACCCAGGCATCCCTGCCTCCTGTCTCTCCTACTACTCAACATTTCCCTGTTTGCTGTGTGCAGACAGACGACATAGCCCCTTTTCTTTGATTTCCCCAAATGGCACTCACAAGACCTCTTCTGTGTTGTAGGTTATAATAGCTATCTGGGGTTATCGGCAAGCAGAGGCAACGGCAGGAGAGGAGTGAGATATTTCACTCCAACATAATACACCACTGCAGCTAACTAAAAACTAGTATCTGACCTCCTGTTCTTAGAAGACCTTGGCCATTCCCCCAATTCTGCCAAAGAGAACAGATATTTCACTTTGGCCTCTGCTTCCCATACTCAATGTTGAGGTCTGACTTTCTCCAAACTCTTTGTGGTTCTTTTCTTGTCTTGCCTCTTTTTAATTTCATTTTATTTTTTTCGTTGTTCTTGTGTATTTTTTCTCCAGCGTTATTGAGATATAATTGACATTTAACACTGTGTGAGTGTAAGATGTTGATTTGACACACATATATATCTCAAAATGATCATCATCATAGCTAAGCATAGCATCCCATTAGCTAACACCTCCAACTCATCAGATAATTACCATTTCTTTCTGGGAGTGAGAACATTTAAGTTCTACTCTGTTAGAAACTTTCAAGTGTGTAATATGGTATTATTAACTATAATCACCATTTTGTACATTAGATCCGTAGAGCTTATTTTCCTTATAATTGGAAGTTTAGGGGCACCTGGGTGGCTTAGTCGGTTAAGCAACCGACTCTTGATTTCAGCTCAGGTCATGATCTCAGGGTCATGAGATTGAGTCTTGCAATGGGCTCTGTGCTGGGTATGGAGCCTACTTAAAATTCTCTCTCTCCCTCTCCCTCTGCCTGTCCCCTGCTCCCTCTCTCTCTCCCTCTAAAAAAAATAAACTTAAAAAATAACTGGAAGTTTGTATTCTTTGACCAACATCTCCCCAATTCCTCCACCTCCCGCCCCCAATAACCACCATTCTACTCTGTTTCTATGATTTCAGCTCTTTTAGATTTTATATATAAGTGAGATTACAGAGTATTTGTCTTTCTCTGTCTGACTTATTTCACTCAGCATCATTCGCTCAAGGTCCATCCATGTTGTCACGAAAAGAAGAACTTCCCTCTTTCTCACGGCTGCATAGTATTCCATTGTGTATATATACCATCACTTCTTCATTCATTTACCTATCGATGGAGACCTAGGTTCCCTCCATTCCTTGGCTATTGTGAATAATACTGCAATGAACATAGAAGTGCAGACACCTCTTTGACATCTGGTTTTTATTTCCTTTGTGTATACACCCAGAAGAGGAATAGCTGGATCTTATGATAATTCTATTTTTTATTTGGTGGGGAACCTCCATACTGTTTTCCACAGTGGCTGCACCAATGTACATTCCCACCAACAGTGCGTGAGGGTTCCCTTTTCTCCACATCCTTACCGACACTTGCTATTGCTTGTTTGTTTGATGATAGCCATTCTATCAGGTGTAGAGATGACATCACGGTTCTGATTTGTATTTCCCTGATTATGAGCAGTTTTGGGTACTTTCTCATGCACCTGTTGGCCATTTGCATGACTTCTTTGGAAAAAATATCTATTCAGTTCCTCTGCCTATTTATTAATGCAGTTGGTTTTTGCTGTTGAGTTGTATGAGTTCATTATATAATCTAGATATTCACCCTGTATCAGATATGTGATTTGCAAATAGCTTCTCCCACTCCATAGGTTTTCATTTTGTTGTGCAGAAGCTTATTTATTTTTTCTCCACCCCCACCCTGTGCAGAAGTTCGATGTGGTCCCAAAGGCTTATTTTTGCTTTTGTTGCTCCCAAATCTTGTTTGTTTCTTATGCTAAGCAGATTAGACATCTCTGAGTCACTTGCAGCCCATCCTGGCTATATTCTCTTTTCATAATGAAAATGGCCCATCAAAGCTAAACAAAGATGATGCTATCACCCAAGAGCTGTTCTGCCAGTTATGAAACCAACCCCTCCTTTCTCCCCCACTGCTTGCAACTGTGCAATCACCCAAAAGATGTACCTCTACTACCACGAGAAGTATCTAAGATATAGCTACAGTCGCCACTATATCTGTGTTTATTTCTCTTATATATATGTAGAGAGAGAGCATAGAGTTTAAAAAGAAATGGCAGAAATAAATATATGAATTGATTCCATATAGAAACATTTGTTTATATAATAAAAGAGTAACATCCACAAGAATAGACACCAACTTGTTGGCTTCTCTCTAGGACGTGGGATTCAGAGGAGACTTTAGATTTAACACTTGAATACTAATTTTGTTTTACATTCAACATTAATGCCGCTATAATCAGAAAAACTATTTATCTTGGAAGACAAAAGACTGATGCAAAAAAAAAAATGGAATCAACTTCCTGCTAAAATGATTTAACTTACACACAAGAGTTTCTCAACAGTAGACTGCTCAATATTCATGCAATCTCTCCCACAACAGTCCCCAGTAATTGCCAAAAAATTTTTGAGTTCATAAAAAGCAAGGGAGAACAGTATGGACTTCAAAGAGCTCAGAGCCAATGAATGTCATGTTATGAACACAGACCAAGAGGGAAGAAACTCAGGAGGGATGGGGAGAGACAGATGGATATCTAAGAACAAAATCCCAACCAAACAAGAGAAATCTGTCCTGATGAGGAAGGAAAGACAAAACAGGAAAATAAATGCATGTGGCTGCACATGGGCCTTCCAGATGAGATTGGGTTAAAAAAATAAAAAACAGAAAGGAGAAGCACATTTCCGAGAATGACCACAAAAAGATAACATTCACCCATTCGTTCACTCCTTCATGAAGTCCCTGCTATGTGCCAGGCACTGTACTGGGTGCCCAGATCTGGCCATGAACAAGAAAGCCAAGGGCCCTGTTCTCTTGGAGTTTAGGCAGGTGTGACGATGGTAAATAAGGAAGCATAGCAACACACAAGATACTTTCGGATACGAGTAAGTATTATGAAGACATTAAAACCAGATGAAGTGATAATGACTGGTGTGGAGTTTCTTTTAACAAGGTGGCCAGAGGATAAGGTTTAAGGCAACTCCAAAATGTTCCAGGGAAGTAGCAGTCTTCCGGTCAGAGATAACAACAAATGCACAGTCCCCGTGTGAAGAACGAGGCTGTCATGTTTTAGGAATATAAACACCAGGGTGGTTGGGGTCCAGACAGCCCTGGAAGGGTGTGAGGAACAAGGTCTACATGGTAGACCCCAGAAAGGATCAGGAGTTTTAGTTCATATAGAGGGGAAATTTATAAGAGAGGTTTTAGGCAGAGGAGTGTCATGAATATATAGGTTTTCTAAAAATGCTTCCAGGTTCTCTCTGGATGACCGGTTGGTGCAGAGAAGAAGCAAGGACGGCAACAGGAAGAACAATCAGGAAGTACAGTAGATGAGACCACAATACTAGATGAGAGGAGATGACAGAGCCTCGGGCTCAGGGTTAGCCACAGAATCACAGAAGTGCCAGATCTGGAATGGGTGCTGAATAATTTGAATGCGAATGTGAAGAAAAGAGAGAGATCAAAGACAGTGCCAAGATTTCAGCTGGGGTGACCTTCATTCCCACTTTAGAGCTGCCCAAGACTGGAGAAGGTTGGTGGGGAGTAAATTCAAGGGTACTTTTTTAGCCAGGTTGAATTTGAGATGCCTGTGTAACAGCTAAGTAGACAAGTCCAGGTCACACCGGGAGAGACAAGTCTGGAACTCATCGGCGAGTTTGAAGGAACAGATTCTCTTTGGGGCGTCACCATAAAACAGGTGGAATTTAATACTATGAGACTGGGTGAGTTCATCTGGAAAGAGTGTCGAGAAGAGAAATGGAGAAGACTAGGTCTCGGGGGACATAAAACTCAGAACTGGGAAGAAGAGGAAGAACAAACAAAGGGGTCTGGGTGGAGGCCAGTACTGAAGTAAAAGAGGAAATAGGTGGGTATGGCTCTTCAAAAGCCAAGAGAAGAATGTGTCAAGATAGAAGAAACACTGTCTTGCCACCTATGCCAAAAGCTACCGAGAAACTGGATAAGAGACGCAGGGGAGGTCACCCGATCTCACAAGTTGGAGGTGACTGGTGACACAGTAGGAGCATTTTTAGTGAGATGATCAGGACAGAAGGCCAGTTGGAAAGCCGAGGAGAAAATGGGCGAGTGAAAGTGAAAGCAGCCACCAGGACGACTCTTAAAAACTAGAGCAAAAAATTGGGCCAGTGATTGCAAGGAGCTCAGAATGGGATATGGGCTCAGTGGAGGGTTTGTATTTAAGATGGGAGATGCCAGGATAAATATTTGTAGAAGACCAAGCAGAAGCAGATCAGGAATTTTACTTCTATGTTATTTTTTATGTCATTCCTTAGGAACCAAGTAGGTCAATATCAATAGGACAGCAAATCAGAATATGACTGACTTTCTCTTTCATTAGAGACCAACAAAGTGTTAAACTATTAATTTATCTAGAGGGGAAAGAGATTGAAAATATCAACTTGGTTCCATGAGAATAAGCTATTTTACATCATACTTATGGATCAAGACACTCTCTATTGTAGCATTTTTTTTTTTATGTAACCTCTACACCCAATGTGGGGCTTGAACTCATGACCCTGAGATCAAGATTTCCATGCTCTGCCAACTGAGCCAGCCAGGCACCAGGACTCAAGACACTTCTTTCACACGCAATATTGCAATAGCCTCCTAGCTGGTCTGCCTCATCAGTCTCTCATTCCCCTACTTCGGCCTCTATTCCAAAATCAAAAAAAAAAACCACATCCAGTTATTTCACTTGTCCTGATTAATGTTCTCAATAGCAACCTTCTTAAGAATATCCAACCTCCTTGGTAAGACTTATGAAACCCCATAAAATCTGTCCCCAGCCTTCCACCCAGTCTCATCTCAGACCATGCAATTTGCAAAACTCCCACACATCAGCCCCAGCCACAGTGGGCACCTCTGCATTCCCTTATCCTGCTATGGCTTGGCACACCCTCTTTCCTCAATCTAGAATGTCCATTTGATCTCCACCCAACTCACTGGCCTAGAAAATGCCTCGTAGGTCTTTAATACTCATTCAAATATCCCACGGAAAATACATTTACCCAGGGTCCTTCCAGAAGGTAGAGCTATGACACACAGCTAGCCATTAAAGGGAACAACTTCGCTTCAACGTCAGATAGATAAACGAGCAGGTCAGTTGTCTGAAACATTAGGGGAACATTGTCAGGTGATACAATCCTTGTAAGTGGGAAGTGTAGAAACAGGAGGAAAATGACTTGTTGGGTGAAATCGCCCTGGAATACAATATATTCATATCCATTGTGCAAGGCAGTTACCTATCATTGCTAGGAATGGCCAAAAATCTGTCTCTCTACAAGTTTCTACTGTTCCTACTTCGCCCTCCAGAGCAATTCATGGTGTGTCTATTTCTCTTTGTATGAAATGGCAGCTTTTCAAATAACTGCAGGCACTTACACTAGGCCTCCTCCCATTCGCCCCAATTTTCTCTTCTATAACTTACAGATGTTGCTAACTCCTGCAGTACAGCATTCGGAGCATAAAAACATCCTTATACCTCTTGAAGGGGCAATCTTATCTCATTTGATTTTGTACCAGAGCTCCCAGCCAAGTACATGACATCCTGGTAACCTTCCAACACGTGCATGAATGTTGAATCTGCAATATTTCAAATACCTACCTCACTCGACCACAAGAAATCAGGGCTTCTGACACAGTGCCCAGAACCAAGGCAATTAAGAAAGGGTTTCTGCAGGACCGGCTGTCGTGAAGTCAGATGTGGGGTGCCCAGTCAGACACATAGTCCAACATCAGTCATCACGCCACTCAAAGCCAACCTCTTCTCTTGCGCCCTGCATCAGCACCTCCCAAAGCCCTACCTGCCATCCCGTTCCTTCTGAGGATCTCAGAGCCAGGCCTCTCTGCCCTTGACCTGCTCTGGCTGTTGGTTCAGGCTCACAGACCACCATTAGTGGGGCAGAATGTCTCAGCATCCAAAGGGTGGAAATGTTCTTTAAAAAAAAAAAAAAGGAGGGGCACCTGGTTGGCTCAGCTGGTTAAGTGTCTGACTTCAGCTCCGGTCTTGAGCTCAGGGTCCTGGGATCAAGCTTCTGGCTCAGTGGGGAGTCTGCCTGTCCCTCTCCCTCTGCCTCTGCTCCTCCCCCTGCTTGTGTTTGTTCTCTCTGTCTCTCTCTCAAATAAATAAATAATCTTAAAAAAAAAAAAAGAAGGAAGAAAAAGTAGAAGAGATTTATCTCTTTCAGTATATCCCAAACCAGTGGCTCACAGAGTTCTTGTCCATCTCAGTACATACCTAGAGTTAAAAATAAGATGTGGTTTGTTTGTTTGTTTGTTTGTTTGTTGTAAGATTTTATTCATTTATTTGACAGAGAGCTAGGAGAGCACTAGTCAGCAGGGCGGCAGGCAGAGGGAGAGGGAGAGGGAGAAACAGGCTCTCTGCTGAGCAGGGAGCCCGACGTGGGGCTCGATCCCAGGACCCCAGGATCACGACTTGATCTGAAGGCAGGCGCTTAGCCACGGAGCCACCCAAGTACCCCAGGGTGTAGTTCTGAATGTGATCTTTACAGAAGAACTTTGAGCAAAATTCTGTCATTCACAAATAGAAGGCAGCAAAGAAAAGGGGGAAGCCTGGAGTCATTCTGGAATGAATGTTCAGGTTACTTCTGGAAATACTTCCTGGGAAGCTAGCCTAGCCCGGTGCTGACTAGTAGAGAGGGTACAAGCCACATATGTAATTTTAAGTTTTCTAGGAGGCTTATCAAAGAAAGTAAAATAAGCAGGTGAAATTAATTCTAGTGTTCTATTTTATGTAACTCAATATATCCAAAATATTGTCATTTCAACACAAAACCAATATAGAAAATTATTGAGAAATTATCTTTTTTTTTTTTCAGATGAAGTCTTTGCAGTCTACTGTGTTTTGACATTTACAGCATATTTCAACTCAGACTAGCCACATCACAAGTGCTCAGTAGTCACATCAGGCTACTGATTCCTGCACTGGACAGTAAAGGTCTAGGCTATAAATAAATCCTTTTAAGATACAAGTCAACTTTAGGCTCAAGAGACTTGTAAACTCTATTCTTAGGAAGAGACTTATATCAAAAAATAATTACAAACTCACAGCATTTGGTGAAAAATGCAAAGCTATACACAGTGGTATGTATTGGAAAACATGGACTTTTTTAAAAATTAAATACCTCTCACAAGGTGGATGCTTCCTGAAGCCCTCAGACTCATTTTTCAAAGTCAAAAATAAATTATGTAATCAATCCCGTGTTGCAAACCCAAACCCTCCAACAAATACTTCGGAGTTCACGCAGTCCGGGACATTCTTTTTATAGATGAGAAAGAATCCCTGCCAACCTTTGCACCCAGCAACTGACTTCTGTCTAGCGTGACAGACGGTCAAGCGTTGATTAACTGACACGGATACGCTGTTCCCGGCAACCGTGCACTGAGTCACAGCCGCCGAGTGGGACCCCGAATGAAACCTTACATAATAAACCAGAAGGGGATCAAAGATGTGCTACGGGAGTGGAACATGATCAAAAGTCCTCCAAAATATCCACAACAAAACCTTCTCAGAACCATCCCCCGAGGAACAAAAAGAGACTAACATCTGAAGTTTAGAAATTATGAAAACCAAATGCAGAAGGGCAACCGATAAGAACATTTGAAAAGTAACCCTATATTCCTCGGAATCATCACCCTCAGGAACAAAACGCTCCGGCTCAGTGTTGAAATTTCCATCTTCGCTCCAGCAAAGAAAGAAAGTAATGAGCCGGCAAATGCAACAAACAGCCAAGCTAGAGAGCCAGACTCTACTGAAAATCCTGAAATAAGTGGTACACGGTTGAAGAGACTGATGTAAACCCCATGCAGATGGGGGGGTTAGGAAGACAAATCAGTAAGGGGTAAAGTGCAACCAAAACAAAGCTACAATCAAAAATCAAATTCCAAAAAATTTTTAAATTAAAGCATAAAACTCAGTCAAAGCAAACTCTGGCTTTTTTGATAGAGATTTGAAGCCTTAGTCCTGCTCATCACAGGGAAACAAAATAAGACCACCCCTTCATTGAATTTGTAAGGTAACCTAATCCAGAGAGGCTGGGTGAGGGAGCTGGAAACCTCAGGGGGTTACTGAGAAGGCGGACATCCTCACGGAAGATACTGGTTCTTCACTGGAGTTAAGTTGCTCTGATGTTAAGTCTACAAACAGTTAAGTACTCTTAAATTTGGTGGTAGGGGAGCCCACCAGCTTCAGTTTCTGGTATGTGTCAGGTTCCAGAAACGCGGTTTAGATGCCAAAAACCATAGATAAGGAAACCCATTCCCTCAAAGGACATCGACAGCCTCTCAAATACATCTTCCTGAGCAACATTTAATAAAGTCTATATGCGGACTTCTTTCTAGAAGGCTCCTTCCACTCTAAGTTCCTGCAGTTACTCTACCCCTGACCTCAGGCTCCTTTCCCACACTTTCCCCCCTCCTCCTCATCCCCAAAGGTTTTATTATGGAGATCAACTTAGCCTCTCTCCCAGTAAGAAATGATGCTTCCTCTTTGGAAGAGTGAAGAATAAGGCCAGCAAGATGGACATTAAGGATGGCATGTGATGTAATGAGCACTGAGCTCTACCTCGGAAACCAATAATACATGATATGTTAATTGAATTTAAATAAAAAAAAGAAATCTTAAAAAAGCTAAAAACAACAACAAAAAAAGATGTGTTATTGTACTTACAAGCTTTGCTAGTCTGCTATATGACAGTTTTTACTTTTTTGCCTCAGTTTTTTCTATGAGAAAAATTATAATTAATATAGATGGGGGAAATTATACCAGGAATAATAATGACAACTACAACTATTTTTTTTAAAGAAAGGAGTTTAAAATTTTTACTGTGAATTATTATATTCATCTAAGTATTATAGTAATGCCTTTTCTCTGTTAAAATGTTAAATTTGTCTTAGAGTCTTAAAAAAGAACAGTTAAAAGTCATTATCTTCTATAGAGTGTGTCCATTATCAGGAATTTTATATCTTTACAGCATAATCGGTTGTTGACTTTCTCATGCCCTCCAAAAAGAAGAAAACTTTTTCTTGTGAATGTGCTGTTGCCTTAAACTCACGTTGTCCTCTGGGTTTATCTCAAAATCTTTTCTTTTTTTTTTTTTTTTTAAGATTTTATTTTTTTATTTGATACAGAGAGAAAGATCACAAGTAGGCAGAGAGGCAAGCAGAGAGAGAGGAGAGAGGAGGAAGCAGGCTCCCTGCCGAGCAGAGAGTCCGATGCGGGCCTCGATCCCAGGACCCTGGGATCATGACCTGAGCCGAAGGCAGCGGCTTTAACCCACTGAGCCACCCAGGCGCCCTCAAAATCTTTTCTTGTCCCTTTGGTTACATAGGCAACAGAATAGTGTTTTTCTGTCAGCCATGGTCAGTATTAATCCAATTACGAATCTTTGAATACTCCTGATTTCTGACTTTCAAGTTTAGAAAATATAAACGTTTTAACTTAAAAGATTTTTAAATAAAACATTTAAATTTAGAAAATACAAAATAAAAATTTCACAATATTAAAAAACACCCACAAGATTCTAGCAAATACCAGATTCTCTGATGGAGAAGTGCTCTGATGAGCGCTCTCACATTAATGACATCTGTCCCATCACAGTTATGAAACACCCACGCTGTGCCCAGACTGGACACAGCACCCTGAAGATCAGAATCTGAAGAGTCAAAAACAGGGTTTGAAAAGCCAGGACATATTTCGAGTAGGAAAGGGAAAATCACTTAAGAAACAAGGGGCACTCAGTAAAACTGCTGTCATGTACCCAACCTCTGACTTACCCTAGGGTCCTGCACTGTCCCCTCCCTTCACCTGCTCACCAACCTACACTTCTCCATTTACCACCGTCTCAGTAATGCCCGCCACTCCCATTTCAAAATCCATTCTTTCTTCCTATTGACACAAAACAGCAACAGACAATGTAGAAGCCCCAGAATTTATACCATCTGCAACTCAGTGATGGAAACTCTCTTTCAAGGAAGCAGAGTTTTTTCCTCCACAAATAAAGGATAGAAATAGAAATATTCTTATGAATGATCTCAAGAAAAACTCGAGTGGCAAATCTGATGTTCGTCTGATTTTCATAGAAGAGACAAAGCTGAAGAACTGGAGGAGGAAGACCTAGACTATTTTTCAAGGGCTGAGTCTGGGCAGAACTCCCGATTTCTTTGAGATGTGATGGGGAAAAGATCTAGTCAGGGTCACTCATGCAAACATCTGTTTTCCAGAACGGATGTCTTCACTTCCTACCATGGACCCAAACTCAAAACTACACTTCAACTCAGAACCTTATCCCACTGAGTTCATATGTGTCCTGAGGGATGTTCTTGGATGTTATGATAAAAAAATGTAATCTACAGCCCAATAGTTTTGGGGATTTCATGGACTGGTGGACAACTCAAGAGTGAAACAGAAAAGACAGCTTCTCCAAAACCGTGGTTCTCAGAGTGTGAACCATGTAACTCAGTGAACCAAGATCTTCCAAATAATCAATGCATGATGTTACACAGTCATAAATGCTTAAAAGTTTCATTAAAATGCGGGACAGACCAACGGGTGTTAATATAACAGAGTGCAAGAATGCTGTGATACAGTTTCAGATTTCATATTATAACAAGCCTTTAAGCAAATCCCACTGTCAAGTTTTGGTAAGTACAAAGAAAAATATCCACAATTTTCTAAAAAGGCTATATACAATGTTTCTCTATTTTCCTACCACATATCTGTGTGAGGACAAGTTTTCTTCATACCCTCAACCAAAACAACATATCACAACAGAATGAATGGAGAGGCAGTGGAGAATCTGGTAGTTGTCTATTAATACAGACAATAAAAGATGTGAAACAAACAAACAAACAAATAAACCAAGAAGTAAAACTATGTCACTCTTATCCTTTTTGGAAAAATATATAGCTATTTTTCACAAAAATACTCTTTATGTTAACACATAAGAGTCATATTCCTTTTGTTTACTTAACAAATCAAGAAATAAGTTCCTTCATAATTTGTTTTAATTTCTAATACAGTGATTATTAATAAATATAACCCACATTCATGCTCTTTGGGATCCTCGATAATTTTTAAGACTGAAAAGGGGCCCTCATGTCACAAAAGTTGGAGATTGCTTTTTGATTGTGGAAGCTTTTCTCTGTGGAATAACACCTTGAATGTATTCTATGCAACATACAATGGGAAACATAGTCTCATCTTATGTTCTAAAAATTATTCCTTTAGATGCCTCTTCTCCCTAGACATTCTTCAGCAAGTTAATTTACATGCTATCGAAGGGTTTCCTCTCAAGTAGTAGTTTCGTGTTTATAACCCTGGCAGTAAATGCATATATCTCCTCTGGCAAGCACAGCTGAAAGTGACCTCATCTATTTAGGAGAGACTTTAATCTAGAGAATGATTTCACTGAGCAAATGTTCAAATAATCCCGAGAAATGATGACAGAGGTTAACATGCTCCATCAGCAGATAATCCTCTCCCATGAGATACGGTGCCAGAGATGTCCCAAGACCATCAAAGCTGTCGCGCCCGATGGAGAATCACGGCCAATTTGGTTTACCATTCAGTTTCCAATGGACCCGAAGCTCTGATTGAGGTGACTCTGCTACAAATTACTCTCTTATACGAGGAGCAGGCTGACAGCAACGTATTACTCCGAGTACTGCCAATTTGTGTTTGGAAAACTGTATGCAATCCAAAAATAACACAAGACCTAATTCATATTTCTCCCATGGCTTTTCAGAACTCAGAGTAAGGCCACTTGTCTACTTTCAGCAAGACTGGGAGCTCCAGTTACAGAATTTTATTATAAATCTCTTCTTCCTGTCAGGTGTCTGAATGATCGGCCAGGAGCCTATTCTCAGATGGCTGTAAAAAATTTTGGGAAAGCGTCAAAAGTGTAAAGTGCTGGACAACTATTCCATGCAAAGACTCTCCCCAAGGAAATTCAGTCTTTATATAGATCGGGCGGGCCTAGAGTACAGGCTGTTCAGTCCTTTCATTTACATTCCGGAATTTGCCCAAATAATAGGAACCATTAAGTTTATTTATGCACTTTTTAAAGTATCTAGTTTCTAAAAAATGTTGCTCAAGGATGACCAGGATCTTGGGAGCGGAAGACTCTCATCTTGACCTCCTTTTTCCTGTTACCTTAGACTTGAAGTGAAATTAGCATATAACCTGCTTTCAGTAAAACGCTAATGAAAGCTTTTTATGGCCATAAGTGCTTACTAAGGAGCTGTGCTAGCTCATTTGGTCCCCCTGGCAACATTATGAGATAGACGTGATAATTATCCCCATTTTACAGAAGAAATAATAGAGCTCAGAGTTGCCTAAGGCCATCCAGTTTATAAGTGGCAGACTGAACTGGAATTTGGTCCCTCAGAACCTCTGTCCTGGGGTGCTGTCCCATCTATTTGAGATGCGTGAACAAGAACATTAAATGATTTATGACTAAGGAGATACCTAATTCTGTGGGTAAAATAGTGGTTGTAAGCTTCAAATTAGCCTTTATTGAAGAAAACCCTCCTTACAGCCAGTGTGTCAGGCTCCGTTCTCTGTCTTCCGGTCATGACCTGGACATGGACCATGTGATATTTACCTATCATTGCTTCTGCCTTCCTTCTAGCCTGTACTGATATCCTCTTGCTGGACAACTGGAGCAGCACTCACTGAGTGAAGGAAACAAAGAACCACTTCTGCTTAAAAGTGAATCTCTAAGAATCTACTTGGTCACCAAGAACATGAATCTCCAGATGAAGTTCTTGCACCCTGGAGGGTATGTAAAACAAACAAAACAAAAACAGCAACAAGAAACAGTGGGGTACAGGGAGAAAAACATTAGCATTTCTATTTCTATTTACTGACATTTGCCACATGATTGACACTGGCCTCCTCACTCCATGTGCATGGCAGACAGCCACAGAGGGATGCTAGGCCTGGCAGGGGCATTCCTCAGCTCGTGGAGTTAGTCAGCAGTGGAGGTTATATCAAAGTGCTGTTGATATGGGCAAAACAGAGATTGTAGCTGTGGGGATTATGTTTTCAATTTTATCTAAACTGAGCCTCAGGAAATGAACAAGTGACTTTCAATGAGTCCTGCACAGAAAAGCAAAACAAGGTAACAACAACGCAAGCACCAATACACAAGAAAGTCAGAGAGATGATGATACTTTTATCATTTCCCATGTGATATTTTTCTCAACCACACCATGAGATATAACAATAATGAGTTAATCACATCTGACATAAAGTTGGCACCCACACATACAAAGCCTGCAAGTATCAAAACTTGGATTCATACCCATTATTCTTATCAACAGTCTTTGCCTAAGTGACCATGATACCTCAGAAAGTTGGCTAATAGTATTCGGATACAGCTTCTAAATACATACACAATTTTTAACAGGGTCAAAGATGTGGAGCTCACTGATCTAGATAGGACTCTGCTACCCAAACCGCAATCTGCAAAGAAACAGCATCAGCATCACCCTGGTCTCTTGTTAGAAATGCAGTCTTAGCGTCCATCCCAGACCACCTGGACCCAAATTTGTATTTTTACAAGATCTCTAAGTGATTTATGTGCAAATTTCTGTTCGAGACACACTGCTTTAGAACACACACCTTAAATGATCTGAACCATAACAGTTCAGCTCTTATTTATAAGTTGAGGCAGGCAGTTTTCTCTGTTGAATTTTTGAACACATAAACTTAGAATTCCTAATAGCTATTATCAGATGTTCTTCAAAACTATAAGAAACAAATACTCCATAAACCAAAAACCCAGTGAAATAATCTATGTATGACCACAGCATTATCTTATTCATCCCAGTATTCGTAAAGTCAATGTCCTGACCCCCACACAGTGAAAGCCATCCCACTACACCTCCATCATTGTCATCCCCACTTCCACTTACTTTTGTTTGATCGTCAGCTTTGAACACGTAGCAGATACTCTGCTGACCAGCTGCATTGTCCTTAATCAGACAAGCAAAGTAACTTGGATCATGACTGTTGTGGATCAATTTGTGAACATGCTGGGGCTTACACTCGAAGATGCTGGAACAGATCAGTGGATCCCACTGTTGACTTTTCCCTGGCTCGGGTTCACATCTCAATCCAGAGGGGGAAACACAAAGCCGGACTTGCCTGGCACCAGGCTCCTTTTTGGAGGACTGCCCACTGAGCCTCCGCACCTCCGCCACGACCCAGGGCAGCATCGGCATGGTGGTCAGAGAGTGCACAGGCAAGGAGCCCACCAGCTGCAGGCTGAAGTCCACCGAGGCCTCGTTAGGAAACGGATGCTTCCTCGCTGTGAATGTTATTGGTTCCATCTTGGGAAAGGTCTGGAAACTCAGCAAAACGTTGTCACTGTTTTCTATTTGAGGACGAGCAATCTATTTTATGTGCTTCTGAAGCAGAATCCTGGGGGAGAAAAACAAGGCATTAGAATTTAATGAAAGCACAGCAATAGCTACTTTCGAAGAGTTAGTATTTCTGAAGAACTTAAAAGCCTGAAACCCAAACATGGAAAAAAAAACCCAGATCTTAGTTCAAACAAGGTGCTTGGCCTAGAAAGAGCCTTCTTGAAATTTTGCTTCATATAAAACCCGAGAAGGCCATAACTGTCGACTCACTACAGGTTACAAAGATCCCACCGGGAAACTCCTGTGAAACGTCTGTAAGCCTCGCTGAGCCAGCAAAAGCAAGCAGGACAGAAAACAATATCATCCTGATCAGATACCTTTAAACCCTGTTCTACTAACACGTATTTCAAGGAATTTTTTTTTAAGTAATCCCTACACCCAGTGTGGGGCTTGAACTCACGACCCCGAGATCAAGAGTTGCACACTCTATGGACTGAGCCAGCCAGGTATCCCTCAAGGACTTTTTTTTTTTTAAGATAATCCAATTCAGTAGTGGTGATTCTCCCCCCAAGAAGTAACCTTGACAGAAAAAAAAATAGCAGCTCTCTACCCATTATCATAGTTTGCTGAACCAGACCAGTTTTCAACAACTGACCTTTTCAATTATGATGCTACTTAAGTTTTAAAAGCCTCTCCCTGACATAGCCCAGAGGTGCTGAACAGGAATTCAAATTTCATTAACATGTAATTGGTGCCAGTTATGCTCCAAATACCGCCATAAATATTATTTCATTTAACTCATGTATTATAAGCCATCATGCCCACACTTCGCCTCTCCTCATCATTGGAAGATGCTGCTTCCAGTAGACCCAAACTCTCTCACCTGCCATCCCCCTCTATGGGTGGTTTTCAACAACCACATCTGGTGTATCCTAACGCCTTCCTGTTCCACCGAGGACAAAACCCTTCTGGGCCAAACTGACTTGTCTGCAGGATCTCAAACCTCGTCCTTCCTCATCGGCCCACTGGATCTTCTTCTCTCACGTGCTTCCTGAGCACCTATCCACTGTATCTGTCTGACTCACCATTGTGTCCCCAGTGCCTGGCAGTGTCTGACTCACAATAGAGGCTCAATAAGATTGTAAACAAATGAATGAAGTCTCTCCCATCTGAAGAAAAAAAGAAAAAATAAAAGACATTTTCCCTTGACCTCAACCCTCCTGAGCCACAACTCTTCCTTCCCTACACAACTTCCTTCTACACTTACTAGCTCACTTTCTACTGCCCATCGACGATCTCAATTGTGACCAGATGTACAGCCTGTGCACTTGAACTTGCTCCCATTAAGGTTATCCACATCTTCTGGCTGTGAAACCTAAAGGGGGTTTTTTTCAGTCCTTAATTGCCTTGTCCTTTCTGATGCATTTCTTAACGGTGATCACTCCTTCCTGCCTGAAACCCTTCTGCTTCTCCTCTTACCTCCTTAGTTGCTTCTTTCAGGTTCTTTGATGGCTTTCCCCCCCTGTTTAACTCCATCCCTTCTCCACATTCCACTTGCTTTCTTTGGAGAGTCTCACCTAATAGATTTGTCCACGAAGCATGTCCACAACCACATTCGAACATTTCGGCTGCTGCTTCTGCTAGCAGCTTACTTGTGCACTCCGGGCACAATGCAAGTGTGACCTTGTTCCATCTTCATCTCCAACCCTAGCCTCAGTTACAGACAGCTAGTATTGCCATCATTGGGACCTAGGTCTCTGAGGCCAGGATAGCTTCAGTTGCTTGTCACAGGTGGGCATGGGAGGTCGACTCCTGATTCTGTACCCAACCTCTTGAGTGCTGCACAAGAATGGCATCTACCACGTAGATCCTGATGATTCCCCCATGAATGTCTCCCACTGAGCCTCTTTGCTGAGATCCAGATCAGGGCAGACCATGTAATATTTCTATCTGGATAGCCTAGAGGCACCTCACCTTCAATGCCGTCATTTTTAAAGATTTATTTATTTATTTTAGAGAGACACCTCGCATGTCTGCGTACAAGCAGGGGGAGGGGCTCAGGGAGGGAGAGAGAAGCTGACTCCCCACTAGGCCCGGAACCCCATGCAGAGTTCGAACCCACAATCCTGAGATCATGACCTGACCTGAAATCAAGAGTCCGATGCTTAACCCACTGAGTCACCCAATTCAAGTATTTTTAAACTAATTCAGTCTCACCTCCCGGCTTCCCAGAACTTCTCTTGCTGCCCATAAACTCTATCTCTATAAATGGCATCACTATTTTATTGGCCAAGCCAAACGCCAAGGAGTCACTGCTGCGGACTGAATATTGAACTCTCAATCCCCAATGTGATAGTATTTGGAGGTCAGGCCTTTGGGAGGTGATTAAGTCATGAGAATGAAGCCCTTATGGATGGGATTAGTGCCCCATAAAGAGACCCGGCGTGCTCTCCTGCCCCCTTCCACCATGTGAGGAAATAAGAGATAAGACAGCTGTGAATGAACCGGGAATATATTCAATATTCAAATTGTAAACATTCTCTGAAATAGAACTAAAGTCTATTCCTTTAACTCTATATTTTTCTATATGATATAGATGCATAATGGTAAGAGTGAATTTTTATAATAGGATTTGAACATAGTTCAGAGCTAGTTTTTAGTTTTAAATGTTCAAAAATTCAGAAATAAACTCACACTTTTGAGATCCGACAGAGTTCATGGAAACGTAGTCCCTGTCTCTTCTCCTTTAAGGGAAAACCTCTCTTGATGATGAAAACAGACTTGAAGTTCACATAACCCCATAAATAATGGTCTCTCTCTCTCTCTCTTATTCTTTCTCTCTCTCACCTGGTAAGAGTAGCATTAAATATCTGGCTCAACTTCCACTCCTGTAACTGAATCTGTTTCAAGTCCTAACCGTTGACAGCCGCTAATCCCAAGACATGTTGAAAGAAGTACTAGAATTATTACAAAAGGGAGACCTGAGATCTACCAATTAGTGTAGATGGGGCAATTATTAATATGGTGGCAACAATATACAGGATTGTTTTCAGTTTTCTTGTAAGGCAATATATACATAGTGCAAAAAAATTTACACAATTTAGAATTTCAAACATTGAGTAAATAGTCATCAAATTAGTTCTGCCATGTCATTGACAAAACCATCTTAATGCCTAGAGTTTTCATTCTTGAACCAGCTGTGGCACATTCTTAGTTTCTCTGCAAAAAGCAGATTGGTCCATAACACTGTTTGTAAAATCTCAAATATAAGCTCCACCCCAGGGGGTGTCTGGCTGGCTTGGTCAGAAGAGCATGTGACCCTTGATCTCAGGGTGATGAGTTCAAGCCCCACGTTGGGTGGAGAGATTACTTAAATAAGTAACAATTTAAAAAAAAGTAAGTTCTACCCCAAAGATAGCCATAATTATTTATCAACAATTCAGATTCTGTGGATATAAGATTCATGGTACCTTAAATAGGTGAGTAACTGTACTACTTTTCAATAAAAAGTTCTGTGAAATAGAAGATCTATTCAAATAATACTAATACACCATTAGATTATTTTTAAAGCCATCTCAGTCCACGTGATCGGCGTGCAACCTCTGACCCCCCTTCCCAGGTAGAACTACCAACTCTAAGAGGGCTGTTGTGTCTCATTCTCTCAGTAAGAAATACTGCGATCTGTTATTCCCAGTGAACTTCTAGCTATGTTTTTGTTGGTAGATTCATCTGTATACAAGTTCTGTCCCTCACAGAGACCATCTGTATGCTACACAATTCCTATCTACCACAGTCCATAACCATAACATCACAAACACAAAGACACTTGTAGTAGAACAGCTGCAATCACCTCATTTGTGAGTTCTTCTATATCAAATATCCCCGAAGGCATGCACTGAGAATTATAAAATCTGAAATCGAGAAATGTCCTTTACAGCTCTTTAGAAATTTCCCTTATATTTGAGGGACGCCTGGCTGGCTCAGTGAGTTAAGGGCCTGTCTTCGGCTCAGGTCATGATCCCGGGATTCTGGGATCGAGTCCAGCGTCAGGCTCCCTGCTCAGCGGGGAGCCTGCTTCTCCTTCTCCCTCTGCATTTCCCCCTGCTTGTGCTCTCTCTCTCTCTCTGTCAGGTAAATAAATAAAATTAAAAAAAAATTTTTTTCCCTTATATTTGAAATGAGAAAACCTGGTTCTGGAGAAGTTAAGTGGTTTGTCCAAGTTGGGTGACAGAATTAGGACAATCTGATTCCTGACTGCGATCCAAGTGCAGCAGAGAACCTCAGTTTCCTGACGAAAACACTTTCAAGGGTGAAGCTGAGAAAGCGAGTCAAGTTTATTCTTATAAGAGAATGGAACAAGATCAATCTCAAGTTGTCTTCTATCTCTAAAATTGGGAAAATCTAATTTTTATAATGTATAATACCAAATGTCCCAACATTGTGTGGGGACAGAAAGCTGCTCTCATCTTCCTGTCAAGAATACAAATGTGGGGGAGGTACCAGAAGAAAGAAGGGGGTTTATTGATCGGGAATCGAGAGAAGAGGTGGTAGGAGTTAGCGAGCCGCCGTTGGGAAACCCCTCTCTTCCCAGCCCCCCTCCGGGCCGTCCCAGCCAACCATGGGGAATCGGAGGGGGACTTTCCAGAAGCTAGCAATAAACACCACAGCCACAGCACTTTCAGCTGTCACCTTCTCAGAGTGCTGGTGGGAGGGGAGGGATAGACAGGTTAGGAACCAGGGGAGACTGATTAGCTGTTGGAGACCCCTTCCCTTCCCCCACCCCCATGGGCAGGGAGTCCCGGGATAACTATCCCCGTACAAATCAGTGGCTTTGTTTTTCTGTTTTCTACCCCAGATAGAGCGGGCATGCAAGCTGAACAGAATTACCCTTCCACCTGAAGTCTCACGCAGTAAGATCACCTGGGCTGTGGCTACACTATTTGTCCCAGAATCTCACCCAATCATGGTGAGCAGTGTGCTGCTACCTAGGAAGCTTCTTTTGGGCAGCAGGCTCTTTCACACGGAGCCATCACGCGGAGCTCCTGGAGCCCGTGAATCTAACCTCTTCGTCATCCAGGATGCTCCATCCCCAGTAGGCACCTCTCTAATTTGACACATAAAGTAATGATGTTTGGAAGGACTTCCTTCCTACATAAATCAGGGCCAATGTAAGCCTAGTCCCTTAGGACGCTGTGGCCACTTCCTGAATTCTCTTCTACTTTATGGCACAGGATAAAGGGGTGGGGGTGGGGGCTCGCTGGCCCTCAGGGATGTCTATCCCTCCATCTGGCATGGCATTTGTAATTCTCCTGAAAGTAGTAATAATAACTGTGAACACAGACATAATAGCACTTACTGTGTGACTGTTAACTGAGCTCTCGTGACAACCCTGGACAATAAAGACTTATTATCATATCTAAATAAGGACTCCAGTGGATCTTTACCATTATCAGCTCCAACTTTCAGATAAGAGATGAGAAAAATGGTGCTGGCACAGAGAAGTCAGGTTACTTGCCCAAGGTCATCCTAGCAGCAGATGGGAGAACCAGCTTGTGAACCCAAGGCCTTCCACTCCAGACTTCACACTTGCTCTTAACCACTTTGCTCAGGGAATACTTACTGACCAACTACCTCTTTTTGGACATTACATACATGATCTTCTGTATTCTTACAACTCTGAGATGTATGTTTTATCATCCCCGTTTCCATAAGTGTCCCCTGGCTCATGGTGTAGGCAGGATTTGTCCTAGGCCCAAATTTCTATTCTTCGTGATAGAAACATCTCTAGAAGGGAATAACCCTAAAATATCTTTCAAGTGAATTAGCTGGATGATTTTTCTATCTAAATTTTGCTTGGTCTCATTAATCCAAAAATATTGTCAAAATTATATGCTAAAAGTGTAAAATAAATAAACATAATAATAGCAATAAGTAATATTTACTTAGTGCTCACTACGTATCAGGCACGGTTCTAAAAACTTTACATGTATAAATTCATTATATTTGACAACAAACTCATAAGTACTTACCTACTTTGGAAACTTAGATTTACTGATCATAATTCATGTGTGGTTAAATACATTACACTATCTTTTTAAGAGAAAAACACTGCCGCTTATCACAAAAGACACAGGCATACTCAAAATTAAATGCCTCTTTGTTGGTGCTAAGACATATTTCCTACATTCTGCACAGCTTTACTGAAACCCAAGTGTCAAGATTATTCATATGGCCCAAATATGACGAATCCTTTCCTAAGCGTTGGAAAACCTGAAAAGGGACACATTGCCCTTAAATCTAAGAACCCATCCAATGGAAATCTCAGCTTGAAAATGTCAAAAATTGTGCAAATGGAAAACTTCATGTCTTTTGTGAAGAATCTGGTTAAAAAATCTTTTTCTTGGGATGTGGGATTGGAAAGGAAGAAATGAAGATAAAAGTCAGCTGAGGCCATTTGTAAGGTATTGTAAGCAGGTTCTGCACTGAAAACCTACATCTTCAGCCTGTCTGCTGAGTGGAATCATTCCCTTTCCCCCACAGACTGCGATCCTCCAAGTTTTAATGACCAAGAAAAGATGAGGGCTGGAAAACATACCACGTATTGGGACCCTCATGGCCATGAGACTTACGAAGTACAGCCCAGCAGACAGGGAAAAGGGCAAAGCAAGCGACCCCAACACCTAAACAGGCCTAGGTCATCTGGGGAATGTAAGGAGCCGAGGCTGGGGAACTTCAGAGAAATGCTGTGAAGAGCGGAAGAGGGGCCTGAGGGAGTTGCCATTTTGACAAGATAAAATTAAAAGCCTTTTCAAAGACAGAATCCTCTCAAGCAGGCATCTCTACTCCAGGCGTCATAATGATCAGACATGCCGGGTGTGAATGGGGAACAGGTAAGCGCCACTCGCTGCTGCTCACAGGTGGCTGGTCCCAGAAGATTCCAGAAGATCTGACAGATAGGAGCCGCCCTCCACACCTGGCTCTGCCCAGGAGTGTGATTGTGAGGCAGCCTCTCTGGTCGAGCCTGCCTTCTCCGGAAATGGAGGGCAAAGACTGTCAACAGCTGGATAATGAGGAAGAAGAGGCAAGCTGCATTTCCCCAAAGTCACTCACTTCCTCCTCATACCTTCGGGTACTTCCTACAACAATCAATGTCATATGGGGGAGAAGTCAGCCCAATACTGATACAACAGCACCCAACCAGAAATGCTATTACGGTGAAAAGGGAAATCCCCAGACCTCTCAGTAGGAAAGATAGTGGTAGACTAAGCCAGGAAGTCCCATTTACAAAACTTAAATTTGACGTTAATAATTTATAACAACACCCATGAATTTCCCCCCTATTTTGCTGGCTTGCACACGGCTGGACAAATCTACATAAAGACATTTATTTTCATCATCACCTGATAATTCTATTTACTGCTTTGAACCACACTTAGTCCCTTATGCAGGGCCTTGCACTCAGTTAATAGTCTCAGGATATTCCTCTTGTGTTCACTTCAGAAAGTATCCCCTAAAAATTTCACATGGCACCCTGTAATTCACAGCTGAGTCCACTGTCCAGTAGCTTATATTATGTCAATGGTTGCTGACAGAGAAATCTAAGGAGAAAGCCGTTTTTAATGGTCTGATTTCCCTCTAACTTGGCAGACAAAAAATAAAGAAACAGGGAGATTCAAGACCCTGATAAGCATTCCATTTCAAACAGTTTTAAGACACCTGTTTACAAAAGCAGTCAATCCTTTTTTATACAAACTTTTTCGTGCAACGTTCTTATTCCTGTAGACAGTCTTCAGGATTTTCGGGAAGGAGAGGATCCTGAGGAACACCACCTCCCCAGGCAGCAGAAGCCACCTCAACTCCAGCTACTTCAGGGATCCCTAACCCAAGACAGTACTAGAACATGAAGTGTTCAGAAACACAGAGAGTCATTTAGCAAGGTGGATCCCCAGCCTCTTGTAAGAACTCCCCATCCGGTTTTCCACCCCAGCGCCTCCCACACAGAGCAGACTCCCAACATACCCCAAAACCCAGAGGTGGCTATGCTCCAACTCTTATCAATCCCATTCAATCTAGGCAGAGAATGCATTTCTGCTTTTCAAAAGAAGGGGTTTCCATCAAGGCCTCCGTAGATCTGCTTAAGTACAGTGTGAAAAGTTTTGAAGTTTGGACTTGTAGAGATAGCTGAATTTCTGGAGTGTGACCCATTTAAACCAGGTCATTTAAAAATGCCCTTTCAAAGTCTGATTATATTAATAAATGAAGTCATCTAATCACCTAAAAGGAAGAATGAGAGATCTATACCTATCCCTTAATGTCAGGCGCTCTGAAAATTAAACTGGTGGGAGGAACAATCATCACTTTCAATTTCTTTTCCTTTTTAAGCAAATTTCAGAGAATAATCTATTTTAAATAACATAACAGGGAAAGCCACCTCTAAGTGGATTTCAAAGGCAACAGTCTCTTAAAAACAACAACAGTGGGTGGCAAAGTTTGAGGGTCTCATAATCACAGAAGGATCAGGAAGCTGCTAGAAACAATTAAGCAGGGTTTCAAAATGACTAGTACAGGATGTGCCCATAGAAAGAAATGTTGCGCGCACTGGTGGAGCTGCCAAAGTTACTACTGCAAAGTACCGTGAACTTTTAAAGGATGGCAAGGGGTCACTCTGACCGCCCGCCCCCCAGTCCAGTCGCCCTACACACAACGGCCCCCACAGATATGTGGCGGGAGGGGGTAGATGCCGAGCGAGCAGGAGGGAAGGGGGGCTGGAGGAGGGTGCCTGTCGGAGCTCCTGCGCGGTCATGAACTTGAAGGTTTCGCTTTCGTTCAAGGAGGGGGGCAACGAGGTGGCAGCGAACCCCACCCACCCACCCCGGAAGCCCCCGGCACGGCGAGCACAGCAGGAACGCCCTTGGGCTCCCGGATCCCAGCTTCGCGGGCCCGGGATGGGGGCG